>OZ026613.1:94938184-95208184 GCA_964020975.1 Hermodice carunculata | reverse complement strand
ATTAGGTGCGCAATGGTCAATAACCCCCTCGTAAAAGTTGAAATGACATCTTTATCTATAATAGATTTGAGGATAGTCAAGTTTTAAAAGTTCAAATGCTGCTAATTAGCATAACATCTTCATTCCTCTGTATAAAAAGGTCCAATCCCTTGTATGGAGGTACAATCATGCAGAGTTTGGAGTTTTTATGTATAATAGTATCTGAGAAAAGTGTCGGACAAATTCACTGGTAAAGAAGAAAGAAAGAAAGAAAGAAAGAAAGAAAGAAAGAAAGAAAGAAAGAAAGAAAGAAAGAAAGAAAGAAAGAAAGAAAGAAAGAAAGAAAGAAAGAAAGAAAGAAAGAAAGAAAGAAAGAAAGAAAGAAAGAAAACTATGTGTGCTGGAGAATGTAAAGAATTTCTGTAATATATGTAATTGTGGCAGACAAAAAAGTAGTGCCAAACATACTCCGATCCTTGACCACAGCTACCTAGAATAAGATATACCACACATTAGCAGGATATATTCTAAAAGCCTGCATTATAAATACCTCCCGCTACGCCGTCGGGATTTATAATGCAGGCTCTCAGAATACATCCCAATAATAAGTGATAGGCCTATCTCCAATTTAAACCATGCCTCTTTTGTCACTGCCACAATTTTATAGTTGGAAACCCTTTTCACCACGTTAATCCAAGAAACCGTACAGAACTAATTTTTAACCTGCCTGTGCACCCACATGCCAGGTCTTCCTTGGCACGATCCACTGAGCACCATAAGAGATATTATAGCATGCCTCCTTTGTTTTCTCAAGGGATATATATGTCACCTGCTTGCACATATATCCCTGTTTTAATTTCCGTGGCTAAATTTCAACACAGGACTGATTTGCTTTGGTGAATACATTTTAAAATGTATTTATATTCATGAAAACAAAGAAGGCATGGTATAAAAAGGATACATCCCTTGTTCTCGTGATTTATCTGGAATCCTGCATTTTTAAATCCCGGAGCGAAGCGTAGGGATTTAAAAAAGCAGGATTCCAGATAAATCCCTTGAACTTGGGATGTATCCTCTTCCAAAATGTGCTTGAACGACCAGGTCACTGGATGGTGCAGAGGTAAGAGCAGTCTCTTCAACCTTAGAAAAAAAAGATGCGATTAGCAGTCTCTTCAACCTGTGGAAATCAGTAAGGCTTCGAATCCTGCCAGCACCTTACTGATATGTTCATTTTTTCTGAAATAGAGCAGCGAAAACACTAGTTCTCCATGGCAAAATCCGAAGTCCAGCATTCTGGTCACAGAAAGTAGTTCTCATACAAGAGACATCCACAGGGATTAAACTGGAAAAACTGCAGAAGAAATCCATTGCAGTCACAAAAGAGCCATGATTTAAATGGAGAATCTTTGTTACCGATCTTGTGCAAGTGGCTATTCAGCAGGATGCTGCCCGGTCATTCTTAACCTTGCATGCTGGATTGCAGCTGTCCTTTTACCAACATAATAAAGGTGAGTATGCTTGATTGGCTGTAGACTTGCTCAAGTCTCACTTGACTGTCTTCCGTACTTTATCTAAATTAAATTCATTACAAAATAAAACTTTAAGTGAAACCCGTCACACACGTTGTAGTGTTAGACTGTTAAAATACAGGTAGGCCCTTAAACCTAGCTTATTGGCTTGGATCATGTCTATAACCAGATAACAGATTAGCGCCGGGTGGTCTGCACTGTGTTTTTTATAACACAGACAAGTGAGGGGTCATAACGCACCCCTCTTCCGAAGCTGTTAATTGGGTAACTGTGTAATGAAGGATTAACTGCCGTGCACCGCGTCAGGCAGAGGGCATCCAGTGAGACTTGTAAAGCTTGCCGGATTGTCATTGATATGCATTATATATTCATGAGCAGCCAAGCACGTGACCGATTCAAGGCAGTCTTAAATTCCTGGTGTTGACTGTTGTTTATTTACATGCAAGCACACACATTTTATTGTAGGAAAATGTCAGTTCTTGCCAATGGCTATTTCGATTTTGGTTAAAATGAATATTTTCCTTCTACGATGATTTAAATCAATGATTGGGCCGTTGTTTGTGACAATTCGAATGATGTAACTTTGCAAAACTGCACAAAAATAGGGTGATTTTATCGTCTCGATCTCAATCTTTTTTTCGTCTATGCACCATGCTGTTTATATGCTCATAACTTTGTCTATTTTAGCAACAAGCTCTCTCATCGGCTGAAACAAAAGTATTTTAGGGGGAACCCCTCCAAAACTGCTTCTATTTCAAATAAATGCATCGTTATTTTAGTCGGAACCTATCAAAGACCATTGTCAGGAATATTCTAGGTCAAACAGGGGCTCAGAATTGATCACATGGTGTTCGCTGTCCAATCAAATACATCGTTTTTCTACCGCTGTTTCATTCGTTAGTACTCGCTACCTGGTGTCAGCAGCCATAGGGAGATGGTCAGCTT
The DNA here is from genome assembly GCA_964020975.1 of Hermodice carunculata. Classification (NCBI taxonomy): domain Eukaryota; kingdom Metazoa; phylum Annelida; class Polychaeta; order Eunicida; family Amphinomidae; genus Hermodice; species Hermodice carunculata. The sequence continues at coordinate 95,205,731 of OZ026613.1, read as the reverse complement.
TGTCTCGCTTGAGTGGTCAGTGACTAAAATTACCACGCATTCCTGAAAGACCACTTAAATTACCACTTAGCCTTATCACAATGATAATGGAATTAGAACTGACTTGGACTCAATAGCTGCTACTGTTGAAACCGACACGGCGGCAGTGTCGACCTGTTAAAAAAAATGACAGTAGGGCCTACTTAATAACACTATACTGTGTAGTTGGCATAATATTATACAGTTAACTTTGTGGAGGGGAAAATGTATCGCACTTCTGGGTGGGACCGCGGGATGGGAAAAGAGGGACATGCAGCAGGGACTTGTGCAAGTCTAGATTGGCCAAGGAATATAAGATTTGATTCTGAGTTTGAACTGTGAGAGGCCTGAAGCATTGCAAGTCCCCACTCAGGAAAAAAATGCTTGTCAATGGCGTGTTTGGAAATTTTACACTATAAAGCGCGAGAAATATTTTTGAATTAAGGTTTACCTGAAAAATTTTCGAACAAGTTTTTTTTTTTTTTTTTTTTTTTTTTTTTTTTTTTTTTTTTTTTTTTTTTTTAATATGGTGTCAAAGGGAAGGTAATTTAGTCACGCAGGGAATCGTACCTCAAATTTTTACATAACCCCTTTGTTTGCTCACAGCAAGTTATGGTTCTGTCCGACAAAGTGGACAATTTGTGGTATCACACGCTTTAAAAAGTCGAACTAAAAAAAAAAAGAAGATGCGATTAGAAGAAAATCTGAGATATATTTCCCTGAATAGATTAATTATCTTTCTTAGAACCCAAAATTATTGAAATCGAAAGCCCCCCCCCCCCCCCCCCTCCTCCGGCCCTCTGTTCCAGATTTGTGTTTCGGGAATTGTTAGCAACTCCGAAAGTGCTCATTTGCGTTTTAAGTTTAGCCTGTTTGTCTTATTCAAAATAGGTTTTAAAATCTTCAGAATGGGCACTGAATTAAGAAAATCTATACTCTGTTGGGCAATTTCTAACAGTGACATAGGCAGTTGAAATACAAAACACCACTGCGCGTGAGTAGAATGTACTGTTAGCCTTCAAAGTTATTTTTACCGGCAAATCTTAAAAATCTTCTCCCAAACGTCGCACCCAATTGCTTTTATATCACACAGGAACACTTCTAAGGACTCCTAGTTCTTAATTTGTGTACCAGGGGATGTTGCATTTTTTTTTCTAATTGTTTATATTTTGTGTGTGTGTGTTTTCGCTATTTTCGACTTTTTCTCCAGAACCGTCGATCAGTCAGATTAAGCTGAAACTTGGTGGATATATTCCTTGTGAAAGGGTCAACAAACTTGTTCACTAGAAGACTTCTTGGAAAAACAAAATTTATGGGTTGGCACCCAGACAATTACGAAATTCCAGTTCATGTACTGTTACCTCTTTCAGCGCTAAAGGCAACCATCGTTGATCTCATTCCCATCAATATTATGGTTCTATAATCAAAATTTGCAGGTTTCCTAGGGGAACTATGCGTGCATTGCGCATAGTTTACTGAGCAAAACTTGACTCTTCCGCTGTTTCGTAAATAATCCATATTTTGAAAAGTAGACTAAACACTGACTACAGCAAGTTGCAACAAGGGTATTTTGACTCGTCCAATACGTGTACATGGCTGAGCAGGTGTTTCTGTCCAAAATGCAGGTAGCAGATTATTGTGATCGACTGCTTACGATTTTTGTAAACTTTTTAAAAGTATAAATGATACTAAGTATCTTAATTTGACGAATTATTTTACATGAGATAGTCTGCTCGAGCTCCTTATATTTGTATTTTAAACGCGGGCATTTGTTTTATCGTCTTTGACCTTTTTAATCAATCATCACCATTATTATCCAGTAATAGCTGTACTCATCTTTATCGCCAATCATAGTTGGGGAGTCAATTTGTATAGGTGTAATCACCTTTTTGACTCTTCCAAGTCGGCAGTATTTGTTTTAATGCGTTGTGATGTTTTATTTTCCTTTTATCTTGATGTACTGCTGATTGAAGCTCAATAAATTAAAAAAAAAAAGACTCAAGTTTTAATTCAGCAATGAGAAGTTATAAAGTACATGTAAAGTATATTCAAACAGTGTGCATATGTTGCAAGGAAATGGGTAATATAAGTGAACAGAAAATGAGAGCCTGGCACCAAAGTACTTGCATTGAAACACACACAATATAATAGAGTTCTAGCTAATTTGTACGGTATATTTAAAGGATAATATTAGCCACCAAGAGTTTTCAACATTGATAATTGAATAGTACTTTTTTTTCATTATAAACAGTACAAAATTTCTACTTTTGCAAGCAGTACTTTATTTTTTACTTTAGGTCTCTGAGGCAGTAAATTATTTTTTCATGGATTTTGAGACGTACATCATTTATTCAAAAAAAGGAAAGAAAGAAAGAAAGAAAGAAAGAAAGAAAGAAAGAAAGAAAGAAAGAAAGAAAGAAAGAAAGAAAGAGAGAGAGAGAAAAATGCACAGCTCCCCTCCCCCCAACATTCTAATGGTTGGTCCCTAACAAGAGGCCTACAGCAAAAAAGAAATTGATCCGACGGAAATTGGAACCATGTATTAGAAACAAATTGTGACTGGAAGGCTCAACTCTCCAGCTCTTCGAAGTTTATCTGTTTTAATGTGGTTGACTGACCACTCCCTCGGGCAGCGGATGGGTAGGGTTTAGCTGGAGTACGGGTTGACTGGGGAACGCTTTAAGTCTGACGGTGCTGGGTCTTGACCGGCGAAGGCTTTGACCGGTTGCCTGCCCGCGTAAGGTACATTGTTCCCTGAAGACGCAGCAGATGGCAGCACACGTTTGTGCCGTGGCGCTTTGTTTTTTTTTTTAATCTGGTACCCAAACAATTTACCATTCCGAATGTTGTAAATTTTTCGGAAACCATGCTAGCGACTGTCTCTTTTTTCACAGTCGTTCAACACTGTACACTAAAAGGGTATTATCCTGCATGGGTTTTTCAGGTTATGGTATGATTTTATGCATGTGAAGTCAATGCTCACCACACGCGGTCAAAGGTCGTGAAGTCAAATGGCTGAAAATGGAGAACAGTTTGCTCTGCTGAATGAGGTGACGGATTACCGTGATGTTTTTGCCGAATCGGAATAGATTTCTGGGCATTTGTATTACAGGTATGAATCAGGTAGATACTGTCGACCAAATAACATTTCAAGTACAATGTATACAGCCCACTGGCACTGCTAACTGAAGACAAGTGACAAACTTCTCTCAGTTCTGTCAGACGGGGTCGTCCCACGTGAATGTGACTGCAATAATGTAGATTAACGATAAGGTAATTAATTGTCATGTAAATCCTCATGAAAAACAATGCTGGACTGCCTCAGCTCAAGCTGCTGTTATGAATTTTCTGGATGGTGGGGAATCTTGTAGACAGTGTTGCGACCAGTGCAGTTGTCTTGGAACTCCAGATTATCATGTTTACGCTCATGAATCCGAGTCCGAATGGGCGAGGACGTTGTCGTTGTAGGACCATGGAGGTATGATACCTCCATGGTAGGACCAGTGATGCCTCAAGAACTTGTATGTCATTTGGTTTTGGTTTTAAGTTGGCTCCGAAGGTCATAAATTGGCCTAGTCTACAGCAAGAGCGGGCTTTTTATTTCAAAATTTAGCTAGCTTTACTAATTTCAACTCCCCACATGAACAAGAACAATTTGTATTCATCATGATTCATGTCCTACATTACAACTTTGGCGACATACAGGTACTCAAGTCAAGCACGTCTTTGAATTTGTTAATACCGCAATGACTAAGTGTACCAATTTGCTGACATCGCAACCTCATAGCTGGCACTAAACTTGTGTATACTTATTTACAGACCAGCTTGTGGTGGCATTAGACCATTAGTTATATTGCTCCATGGTTATATTTTGTAGACACTGTATACAGTGCCAGTGGTACCTGCTTTAAAGATCACCTCTTGTGAAAGACCACACTAGTTTTTAAGAATGCTATTTCAAGACACTGGCCTTCAATTTCTTTGCGAGCTTACCTGCAGTGAAAGACCACCTGCTATATGTGACCACTTTTGTCTGGCATTAAGGATGGTCTTAAATAGCAGGTACCACTGTATATGTATATTATATGTGCTACCACCAGGTGTCACTGTCGCCTTAGTGTCGGACCATGAGGAAGCTAGGACAGCCCCCTCGCTTTCTTGGGTGCTGTGTCCACGTGACACAACTAAGTTTATACTGTACATAGCATTAAGGGTGGTCTTAAATAGCATGTACCACTGTATATGTATATTATATGTGCTACCACCAGGTGTCACTGTCGCCTTAGTATCAGACCATGAGGAACCTAGGACAGCCCCCTCGCTTTCTTGGGTGCTGTGTCCATGTGACACAACTAAGTTTGTATTGTACATAGTTTTTCCATCATGCATGTTTTTGTATTGTCACGTGTGCCCAGGCTGCTAAATGTAAACACGTGTTGTTGCTTATATGTCCATTTGGCACATGTCATATTGTATATAAATTTTGATACCGCTTATAAAAAATCTTGAATCTTGGTGGTTGGAGCATTGGTTTTGGAGCCTATTAACAAGATAGGTCCATTGTTGCACAGGTTGCCGTCTCTATACTGAGTGATACCCCTTCATTGACTAGAGCCTATACAATAGTCAATGAAGGGGCATCACTCAGAATCGAGATGGCCCCCGTGCATGGTTGGAGGAGCAGGGACACGGGCACAGGCACATGTACATAACTAGTCTTGCTTAAGACCCTTTCTTAGTTAATTCGTTATAAAACAAAATAGCTAATAAATGTTATAAAAATAAATGATGGGGCGGTCATAGACATAGCGTCGAGCTAGAACAAGGCAGGCCATGAAGATGCCCTGTCGAAGAGTGAAGAAAGGGTCTTCTAAATTTGACCGGTTTCCAGCTGCATCTGTTTGGTGGTGCTGCGGTGCCTGTGAAAAAACACACTGCTTGGGCAACAGCCGACCGAAACACACAGGTACTCTTTGATAATATGTGTTGCTGTGGGTCTACTGCCGGTCAAAGTTGTGTCTGATGACCCTGAACAGCTTGCCAAGATGGGGAAGACAGTGTGGCTCCTGATGCCTCATGATCATTTTAAATTTGTCATCAATTTCTAGGGTTTCAAAATTCAGAGTATGTGATTTAATTGCATTGAACAGTATTTGTCTATTGGGACAGTGCTTTGTGCAAACCATTAAGTAATGGAACTCCCCTTCAATTGACCCTGTACAGTGCTAGAAACTAGCACGGGAGGGATGGTGGCCCAAAAGTTCATTTTCAGGCACCTTTGTATTGTTATCCACTGTTCCATCTGAAATATGTGGGTCACTAGTCATCAGTTTCTTACAAAATAAGGTGGCCCAGCCAGATTGTTGGTGGCATTTGGCCACCGGGCCACTGGCTATTTCTAGCACTGCCGTATCACACTTTTCACAAATACTATGACTGCATGAAATTTTTGGTTTGGCATGCCTACCTGTTTCTACTGAGCAGTCCTGTATCTTTGATCTTTAACTTCCCATAAATATGGTTCTGTACAAAATAAGTTTTTGAATTTCTAATTTCTGTTATGATTGATTTATAATTCCAGTCTTAATTCAATTAAAAAAATAATTGACCACTTTATTGAAATTTCACATTGAAATGAATGTCTTGTTGGCAGAAAGGTCAACATTCAACGTTGTACAAGTTATCATATCACTCACAATAGTCGACCTATAGAGATGTGATAGCCTGTACTCTTGCAGGTCAGTCATCAAACTTAATCAGTTTGACTGGAATTTAGGTACGTATCATATCATGAACAGAGTGTCAGCCCTGCTTAACAGGGTGCTTTTCAGGGAAGTGCGGTCATTTATTCCAAGATTTCACAGCCTTTATCATTGTTTATCTGTCATCTGACATTAAGTGGAAGTCTTCCAGTTTCTGCATGGACTGCATTATTGTTAGTTTGTGTTCTCACATTTACTTAGGGTTGACTATAAATTAGAGGTTGAACTTTTCAGTTTCATGTGCAACTATACTACTCATCAAAATTTCTGATCCATATTCTAATATAGGCAGTATTTGACTATCAAACATTTTGAAAGCTAATGGTGAGGCAGTATTTGTCTACAGGTGTATCAAACAGTTTGAAAGCTAATGGTGGGCTTAGTTTACCTACATCTGGACCTGCTTATTTGTAGACATTGAAAAGTGCCTTATTGAGTCAGTTGCCAAGCATGTGGGAAGGGATTTGTGGAATATTTCGATGCCTTTATGAATTTCTTTGATGGTAGCAGATTTGGATTGTTTAAATAATACATCTAGTTCTGGTGTCCACTTAAAGGGAGTATTAACTTTGAGGAGTGATCTGATAGGTAGCATATGCTTGGCAGATGCAAAACCATATGCTACTTGATTCACCAATCCAAACCAACTGCAGACGTCAGTCAATGAGCTTGGGGTGGGGAAATCCTTTATCGCCTGAAGTACCCTTGGGCATGGGCGAGTGGTGGATGGTGTGATCTCGAACCTGGCAAATTCCACTGTTTCTGCAGCAAATACAAATCTGGAGGGGTTCTGGGTGATGCCATTATTACCACATGTCTAGCCACTCTACTGCTTGGTAGAATGATTCCTGAATGGAGTCTGACCATAAGAGGGTGTCATCTGCACATTTGAGACAATCTCATCAAAGCGGCGACTGTAGCCATCACCAGAGGCTATGTCCCCTTATGGTGTGACGCAGTAGCGGTATCTTCCCATGGGGTGATAAATGTTGTATAGTGTCGGTCATCAGGGTGTAGGAGTACTGAGTGGTACCCATTCCAGGCATCGAATACACTTTTCCTGGTGTTTGGTGGAACCATTCACGCTTGATGGAAGGGTGACTGTGTGGGGTGTGTTTCATGTGTGGCATGCCAATTGAGTGGTTGCATATCTACAGTTCGTCTTGGTTTACCACTCTTCTTGGCACATACTACCATTTGGTGGCACCAAGTCACGGGTTCGCCGATGGGTACAGGTTCGATGACTTTGAGTCTGCAATCCCTGTCAAGGCCAGTCTTCACATCGTCTTGCCAATGCACAGGTATGGGTATGGGAGTTTGATGTGCAACTGGGGTGGCAGATTCATCTATCTTAAGTTGGAGAGGTGGGCCAGTCATCATGGGTAGTGGTTGATGCTCACAGACATTAAAGTTGCTGGACCTGTAGTAATCGATTAGCCATCTCTCTCGTTTCTCGTGGTTTTCCTCTATAGGCACGAATGGGATGGACTCTGGTTTGGGTGGTGGGGCTGTGCATCTGGGGCAGTTACATGCTGGATTTATGGGAAATATGCATGGGGAATTGGATACACTTGATGTTAATTGACAACATTGTCCAATGGTGGGAAACTGCTCTGGGATTAATCCTAGAGCTGCACATGCTTGTCATGATAGGAACAGCTTGTCAGTGGATTCAGTGAAGTACACAATTTGACAGGTTTCCAGCTGTTTATTGCTGGCTGTTTGCCCTGATATTTGCAGTATCAATGCCCCGATTATGTTAATTGGGTGGCTGTCAGACAAGGGCCTGCAAGAAAAATAATATGAAATGTGGGAATCACAATATAATCCAATATCACTCAAATATTGTGCAAACAACTTGGGGCTGATAATCCCCCCCCCCCCCCCCGGACCCCAAAGTCTGATCTAATTTTGTCACTCCGATTATTGTTCCATCTGACCTTGCAATTTGCTTTTTCAAACATGCTGATAACAATTTGACCATAAGTGCATGAGGTGTGTATGTAGTTTATAAAGTATGACATTGTGGTTCACAAAGTCAAATGCTTTTGAAAAGTCTATGGCCTGTCCTTTCATTTGTTGCTTTTGAATTTAGCTATGTAGGATAAATATGTTATCTGTGGTTCTACTGTCTTTTGTGAAGCCAAATTGATTGGGGTCGTCAGCCTTGCACATACAAGGGTACTTTGACGAATGAAAGTAATAAATCATATGTACATGCACTCTGACCATCAGCCATGTGATCAAGCTCAAACTTCTACTCCGTTGAATTCATGTAGAAGCCATTGATCTGTACCTCTTGTCTGCGGTCAGCCACAGGCATTGTAAAACTACCTGTTTCACATAGATTTTTTAATGGGTGGGTGTCTATTACTGCCTCTGCGCGCAACTGTTATACATGTAGGCCTACCACAAAGTGTGTTGATGTAAAGCGCTGTTCGTACAGCCTGTTATTGTAGGCTGACACAAGATTTGGCCAATGAAACCAGGCTCATCGGTCAACTTCTGCAGTGATTATTGTCTCATTTTCCATTTTGGCCACAAATTTGAAGACCTACATGGTAGATCTGTACCTGAGAAATGTCATATACAGTGGTACCTGCTTTAAAGACCACCTTTTGTGAAAGACCACACTAGTTTTTAAGACTGCTATTTCAAGACACTGGCCTTCAATTTCTTTGCTAGCTTACCTGCAGTGAAAGACCACCTGCTATATGTGACCACTTGTCTAGCATTAAGGGTGGTCTTAAATAGCAGGTACCACTGTACTTCATGCATGTTGTTTGCCTACTAAGACACTCTTGTAATGGGTGATGGTCCTCAGACCATTGAAAGTAACAAGAATCTGTCTAAGCAGGTAATCATGTTGCTTAAATGACAAAAACAAAAAACAAGCACTTGGTCTTCAGTTGATATGCACTCAAGTACATGATATAAAGGTGGCTTTCATAATACACATGTTTGTAAGTTGTCAAGCCATGTGACAATAATGGTGGTGCATACAGCAGAGTCAGAATATTTTTTTTTTTTTTTTTTTTATGTCCCCAATAATCTGGTAGTGAATCTATCAAACCAAACTTTCTCTCCTTCACAGAAAAGTTTACTTAGTAAAGGCTTATTTTTTTTGTCCCACCCCGAGAGAACCGGACATGGGTGAATTAAACAAAGACTTAGATAGCTTTTTCAGATCCATGAAATTGCAAGCCTTCTTTGACAGGGGACAGGATAACCCCCCAAACTGGTTCAGAAACACAAACGGGCACACTACAACAAATGAATACCACTGATAGTGATGGAGATGAAACTGTACCTTTCCACCACAAATGTTTCAAACTAAAAAGCAATTTCACGCCGAGTGAGGGCCAGCTAGGTGACCCCAATCTAGCAGCTTTCTGCAGAACAGTTAAGTTCGAGACAGCCATACATCCCCCAAGAATACCGAAGAATGACAATCTAACTAGGGATGAAAGGCAAGGGCTGAAAGAATTGATAAACAACCCTGTAATAGTGATTAAATAGGCGGATAAGGGATCAGCCATAGTAATCATGAATACTCCTGATTATATAGCAGAAGCCAAAAAAATGTTGTCCAACACCAATCACTATAAACAAGTTCCCATAAACCTCACAAACAAACACAATGAACAAGTGCAAACTGTGTTACAACAACTTGTAGATGACAACTCGATGTCCGTAGATACATTCAAATATCTGTACATTGAAGAACCACGAGTTCCGTGTTTCTACATCTTACCAAAAATTCATAAAGGAATCTATCCACCCCTGGGTAGACCTATCAAGTGAGTGCAAACGAGTGCCCCACGGAAAGAATATCAGGCTTGGTTGATTTTTTCCTTCGTCTTTTGGTTACAAACATACCAAGTTACATCAAGGACACTAATGATTTCATCAAGGAAATAGAATCATTACCACAGCAACCAGATAATGTCTTGCTGGTGACCCTTGATGTTAATGCTTTGTATACCAACATCCCAATCGAGGACGGCTTGAGAACCATAGCTACAGCCCTATTACAAAATAGGACTCCAAATGAGAAAACAGCTGTGAGAGAAATAATATCTCTGCTAAGACTGGTACATTGTACTCCATTGCAACAATTTTGAGTTCAATGCGGACCACTTTTTACAAATAAGTGGCACAGCCATGGGCACCAAGGTGGCACCTCTCTGGCTTCATATGCCAACCTTTTCATGGCACATCTTGAAAAGAACTTACTGTCAACCTCCACCCTCCAACCAACAGTATGGTATAGATTTATCAATGACATTTTCTGCATTTGGCCACATGGAGAAGACAACCTCCAGGCTTTTTTTGCACACCTAAACTCTAGCCATCCTACCATCAAATTTTCAGTCCAACACAGTGAACAGTGTTATCTGTAGTTTAAAATAGAAGGGAGATTTGCCCTGCCCTTTTGTTTTGCTCCCTGCCCTTTTTCTTTACTCCTTGCCTTTTTCTTTAGCTCCCTGCCCTTTTCTCCTATTTTTTTTTTTTTTTTTGATATTCAGGGCAATTACATTCATTTTCTCATAAAATTTCAATATAATTTAAACTGATTGGCAAAATAACGTATCAATTTATCTATTGACCATGAGTATAAAATGCAAATTCAGAACTAGATCCATAAAAACAACAAAAAATCATGTTTTTTTGGACTGCTACTTTTGAATGCCCCTTTTTATTGTCATTGTGTGCTCTAAAAGTGCTCTTTTAGATGAAAGGTGCCCTGCCCCCCTGAAAAGCTAAGGACAACGCTGGTGAAAAAGAAAAGTTTTCTAGACACCTTGGTTCGTCTAGATGAGGACAGGAAATTGTATACCTCATTATACACCAAGGTGACAGACACACACATGTATCTGCACTTTCGATCCGCACATCCAAGCACTGCAAAACAGCTGGACCCTTTGGCCAATTTCTAAGAGTCAAAAGAATTTGCACTCACACAGCTGATTTTGAGGAAAATGCGGATAAAATCTTCAGATACTACATTCATAGGGGCTACCCTTCAACTTTGCTTGAAGAGACCCTGACTAAGGTACCGTCTCTGGACAAACCCACCATGTTAAGTTACACAGCACGCCCACAGCAGACAGATCTAAATAATGACAAATTATTTATGATCACAAAATACAATCCAGCTGTATCCCCAGTGAAGCAAATTATTGAACGCAACTGGGGTACAATACAAGCTTCAAAATATGCAAACTGTATAGATAAAGGAGATATGAATCAACCACTTGGCAGGCATTTTGCCAGACAGGATCACCATGGACTAAACCTTAAGGTCCAGATCCTGACCCATATCCCAACCCCACCGGAGCTGAAAAAAACGGAAACGCTCAGACTCCAGAAAGAACATTTTTGGTTCCACCAATTGTGCACAATGGAACTGTTTGGTCTGAATGTCATGGGAAAATAGGCACACTTGCCCAGTCTTATGCTAAATTTTACAGTTCACGTGCCAATTTTCCCCTTGACAGCGTTTGCATTGCACTTGTTGAGGACAGGGAAGGAATATTTCCGTCCATAACAGATTGCTAAATAAAGAAACAAGGGTTTCTACAGTATTGGGAACAATTCATTCCCTAACACAATGCAGACCCCATACTTCCCTATGGGTGCTACTGCACTAGCCTGCGCATTATTAACTCCACAATTGGGGGCAGTGGAACTTCCCCTCCACCCACGGAGAATCTCCACTCCAGTGAGGAACCACCCACGGGGAGGAATCCTCCCTCCCTGACAACAGTTTGTTTACATGTGTAGACACGTACCACCAACACGTGACTGCGCATGTTTTTACACCACACGTCCAACATGTCAAATTTGAATGTTATCGGGAGGAACGTCGAGAATCCCTCCCAGCGCATGGCCAGTTACGTAACAACATGTTACTAAGGCCGGTGTAACCCAGCATATAAATACCAAGAGCTTTCCATTAAAAATTCAGTCTCTGATGAGCCCCGGTGAAGGGCGAAACCGGTCAGACTTCTGTTACTGTTTCCTGAATCTATCACACAAGATCTGTTCATTTACAGCTGCTGAACACTGTGTGCATTCAAACAGCCAGTTTTTGCCGTCCTGGTACTTGCTGTGTTTTTCTATTTTAAAAGTGATCAAAAAGTTCTTCAGATGTCCAGTCAAATCTAAACAATCAACACAGTTGGAAATGCATGACAACTTGATGCCAGAACTAAGTTTCACATTGTGGTTTTATTTATTATTTTGATGACAAACAGGATTGGGGATTAAAAAAGGGTGATTTCGTACATGTAACATGCTTCAAATGTGTAGAGCCGTACACATGGTACAGGAACCTTGGGTCATTTGGCTTGCAATAGGTCAGATGACATCAATAAAAAAGGATACTTTGTCCAGTGATGTTTCTCATATATGCTATGACACCATGTGGCTTGCAACACATGTTATCATTGTGGGCATTGTGTGGAGGGGAATCAGGCCTGCTCTTGTATTTCAAATTTATGGGTATGCGTCAAAGTGCGTACTAAAAAAATATCTGAGAATGAGGTATGTGCAATGCATTATGAAACATATCTGCACATGCTGCAGGTACAGTGAAACTGCTTTAAGACTTCCTCTATAAAGAGACCACTCCCCTATTTCAATTGTAAGACCTCTTTAAAGAGACTACTCCCCTATTTCAGCTGTAAGACCTCTCTTTTAAAAGAGACTACTCCCCTATTTCAACTGTAAGACCTGTCTTTAAAGAAACTGCTCCCCTGTTTCAACTGTTAGACCCTCTCCATAAAGAGACTATACTCCCCTATTTCAACCATCTCTTTCTAAATTTATATTAATTACAATCTGGTTTCTGTTCATATCCAACATTTTAACCTTCTACACTAAGACCATTCTTTCATTAAGACATGTAAACTTCCATCTTGTTGGTGGGCTCAAAAGAAAGATTCAATCTGTAGTATGTGCTGCAGGAGAGAAAGCTGCAACGATATTTTGTAGTACCATGCATATTTTTTTACCTTCAGCGCCAGAGGGTATTGTCACCCCTGCGTCGTCCCTCTGTCCGTAACAAAAATTTGGTAAATCTACAATGAGTATTTTTTGAGATATTGCGGTAACGTCGACAAGACGGACAGATATATGTGTGTATATATATCTGATACAGGTTAACTAAATACTGCGAGCAGGGGAATATGACCCTCCAAAAATGATAGCAATAACAAAAAGCAACAATTTTATAGCAAAGCTCTTGGTCACAGCCTGCTTTCTGCCACTGTTATAATAGCACACCACAATGTGCAGCTGTTTAGTTATGGCATAGGACAATATCACATGTATGTACATGTATAGGCTGCAGGTCAGTGGGGTTTACAACTTTACATTGTGTGGTGGTCATGCTGGGGCATGACTTGTCACAGGCATTTCCACCAACAAATCCCTGGTGAGCTGCAAATAGCTTTCTCCTAAACTTCATTCCAGGAGAGCTATGAGGGGATGTGTTCATATGAACTCGCTGCAAAGTCTGCTCTCTAGGTGACCCATCCACATCTCGTCTGAAGTGTTTTGTGTGTGTTTGGAGGGGAGTACAACAATAACATCTTTTTACTGCTCAGAAGCCATAGGGCCGAATCCTCTTTAACTTGATTGGGATGTACCTTGCATGGGTCACTACCAAGTTTGCTCATATGCTTTTGCTCCATTCACTTTTGTATTTTTAGTTAACTTTTTGGTTCATTCTGGCAAATCTGAAGAAAATCTTTGAAATTGCTTGGCCAACTGCTTCAACATTCTCCAACACTGCAACATCAGCCTGGTTTACTCACCCATTTTGCACACCATTTTCTAGTGGTGTATGACCACTGTGACAACATGGGTCACTTTCAATGTCATCCCATTCGTCTGCAATTTTTTTTTTCCTCTCTCTCTTTTTTTTTTTTTTTTGAAAATCCAGGGAAACCGTCTACTGAGAAATTCATCTCATGAGGATACAAATCTGGGGAAACCCCGGCTTGGCTTTCCCCAGCAACCATCTGTTCATGTCTCGAATGACGTTGGATCCCCACGTCAGCCAGACTCATAATCCAACGGACCAAATCTGGCTATTGAGGTTTTTGACATGATAACATGATTTCACGTCAGGTTTTTTACGTAACATACGTTACTAGAACCAGTGTTACCATAGGGTATAAATAGGCATGCCCAATCGGTTACAGATCAGCCACTGATGAGACCCATCTGAGTCGAAACCGGTCTGGTGATTTCTGGTTGGTGTGACAGACAGGCATCCTAGTTTGCCATTCACACTTGCCCAGAATCACCATAATACTCAAATACAAATTTTTGCTATATTTGAGCCAACATATTCTCCTCTGTACCTTGTCATCCCCTTCTGCTGCAAATTGTTGAGTGCATTTGAGGGAACAGCTCCTATTTGTATGTTTTGCTGTCTTTTGTAGTTTGAGTTTGTTTTTGCTGTTTCTGCTGTATTTCCAGCTCTTTTTTTCGGGGGGGGGGGGGGCTATTCCTTCGTCTTCATGTTCTACATGTTAATATCCGAGTCTGTGTTGTGTATCAGCGTGCAGTAAGTGATTTATTCACCTGGCCTGAGTCTTGTATTTGCGGAGTGGCCAGCTCTTGGGCCTTAAGTTAAATACATTGTCTTGGGCCTCTGTGAAAAAAATAATTAAGAAGATTAGTTGCTACATAGGCTTTTTTGTTTTTCATTTGTCAGTTCGCATTGTGTGAAGTTCTGTTCCAAATATTATACTTTCAGCCTTATTTTAGCTGCATCCATAACTCCCCATCTTAGAAGTTTATCCATGTCATTGACTCTTTTGGTCCTACTTGGCTTAGCTTTCATGTACAGCTGACTTTCAGATGAGCCATATCATCACCACTGCCTTCCATTGTCAAGGTTACTTAGTTTTCTGAACTTCCTGTCTTTGGATATTCCATGTTGTCTCTTTGTGTTAGGCACATGATACAGCTACCAAGTTTGCTCAAGGCTCATAGAAAATAAAAGACCCGCCCTCCCCCCCTCCAATACACATCAAATTCTCATCAAGGACAGCACAGTCCTTTATCTTACTTTCAAGGATATGTGACACTGAAAAGTATACTACAGACATGTAGATCCTAACATTGCTTCTGTCTGTTTACTTTTGGTGGTGAGGGGGTTAATTGTCATCATGTAATGGTAGCTAGAGGTGTTTCTAATTGCAGATATGGATTTTTTTGTCAGCATATATATGTTTTATGCACAAAATTGATCCTTAAAGTAAATTAACCCTCATACAATGTTCACTATTGGTGAATCACAGTAAACAATTCATTTTTTTCAGTGCCTCATGAACTACATGTACATGTAGAAGTGCGTGGGCTATCAGCATAACAGTCTGAACCTGGGTCTGAGATCACGTATTGTGCAAACTCATCTGATGTTGAACCAAACTATGCAAAGTGTAAATGAGAACAGTTTTCAAAAAGGAAAAAACATTTACATGTGTGCAATGCCCAGCCAGTTCAGCCTTCTTGTAATTGAACATTGTTGAATTATATGTAAAATTTTGATCAGTGCAGTGGCAGTTTCACTTGTCTCTCACACATTTTGCTGGGTATGGACAAGCAGACAAGCTGCTTTTTTTTAAGGCTGAAAAAGGAGAAGCATATTGCACATTGAACATGTCAAATTGTAGTACAAGAAGGTTAAGAGAGTTAAGGTTGTAAACTGAGATGCTGGTATAAACAGGCATCCGCTTATGTAAATGTACAGTGATGGGTTACACAATTTTTAATTGGAAATGGCTGGATAAAATGTCATTTGGAAGCACATAGAAGTCTGTCCTGTCTGTATACTGTGCATTGATTATAGAGATACAGTCATCCAGTCTTGATTCCCCCCCCCCCCCCCCCATGCCATGACTGGTACAAAAGGTGAGACAGGTGGTCTCTCATGCGAAGTATGGGCAGAACAGAGAGAATAGGATTTGGAAATCTCCCTATGAGAGGGTGGTCTCCCAAGGCAGTGCTCACTATGCTCCTGCCCATATACCACAATAACCTTTCATCCTCTCAATATAAAAAAAAAGAATAAATAAATACAAGGGCACATGTTAACGATGGGGGAAAAAGGAATGTAGCCTCTGCTCTTGATTAAATCTGTTTGCAAACACATGCATTTTCCAACATTCTTTCTTTATTTCTTTCCTAACTCAAGGTTTCCACAGTTTTTCTCTACAACTTCTAGAGCTGGGATTGTCTATTTGATATGGATCCATGTACACTTGTACATGTACATGCAGCCCTACCAGTGAAGTTAGTATTGGTGTTGAAAATGGTGTGAAAAGAAGTTCAAATCTATGCAAACTTAGTTATTATTATGTCTGTGAAAAATGGACATCCAGGCCCTTTCGAAAAAGAAGTTCAAGTCTGTGCAAAGTTAGTTATTATTATGTCTGTGAAAAATTAACATCCTGGCCCTTTTGAAAAAGAAGTTCAAGTCTGTGCAAAGTTAGTTATTATGTCTGTGTGAAAAATGGACATCCTGGACCTTTCCCTGCCTATTCTTACCTTGGCGTTTCGCAGCAGGAATGCCGAGGCCCTTTCCATGCCTGTCTTTACCTTGGCATTTTTTCGGCATTTTGCTACTAGTTTGATACTGCATGATATGGGTGATTGACATTGGCCTACTTTCTAAAGGTCACAAAGAGGATGGTTGATGCATTTCAGGAAGTATCTGTTTGTTTTTGTAATGGCTAATACATGTATGTCTTAATTTGTGAATACTTATGCATTATACCATTGCAGGAACCTTGACAGACAAAAGTCTATGACACATACAGTTATGATGTTGCCACTGGTGATATTGATAGAAACTAATGTCAGGGGTGTCAAAAGGAAACTGAATTAAATAAAGCGATGATAAATTGAGATGGAAAGTAGACAGAATTCACTAGAAATATGCATCATGCCAGTGGTCAAATTTTGGGTGACCTTGACAGAGAACTATGTTGTGGAGCAAATCTTTTCTTCTAGTTTTAACTGTTGATTTGACTGCACAGGTGATGTCCAACATGTGGCAGTGAAAAAATAGGGGTTGAAAAAAGCCAGGAATGGGATTTATTACATTTACACATGGGCAGGAGTTTCCTGACAGCTGTAGCCAGGATGAGAAGTTGCAGTTGGTAGCCTGAATGCACTGACATATCACATTCCTGGATGCTTGCATATAAATACTTCCACTTTCAGCTATTATATGTTTGACTGTCTGGCTTGCACTTTCATTTCTAAATGTATATGGTCACATAAATATTTGATGTCAGCCTGTAATGAAACTGCAGAATATACATCAACATCATTATTGTGATCATCATCGTCAACCTTTGCTGCTGGGAAATGAGTGTCAAATGATACACTTAAGTGACAAAGGAGGTCAGGTACTGTATCTGTTATGTGTATACGTTGCTTTCTGTTGGGTCTGCCTTTGGTTTTGCATGTTAGGGACAGACTACTCTTGTGTCCATGAATGTGCACTTTCTGTTATTGTCTGGAATTTAAAAAGAAAAAATTAATAAAATAAAAATACATAGAAACAAAAAATGCCTCTAGCATACATGTACCATGCCCAAAGTGCAAGTTCCTGTATGTATGTACATGTACGAAGAGCAGTCCAGTAACCATGGTAGCACAAGTTTATAGATCATAAATCTGCAATGTCTTCCATGTTATCAGACATCTAGAGGCACTACAATCAATAAAAGGTTGCTATCAGTTGTTCATGGGTGAAATGCCCCCCAGCAGTTGACAAAAGTGATTTTCATATCCCTTTCATGTATGTGATGTATGGGTGCGTGCAAACCAGTGGTTGAGGTCAGAGGTTTTACCTCAATTTTATGTTATAACATCATGTCAAATTGTAGAGGTCTGACCTTAATTTGTTTGAAATTAAGGGCAGCAGCTGTGATAGTCTCATCAGGAGGATTGCACCTCATCTTCACTAGATTTGTTACATTTTCAGCTTTTTAGAAAGTGTTAACAAACGCTAAACTAAAGCTTAACTAAAAGCCACTTTTGTACACTGCAAGCTGATTCATTCTCTCGTGGAGACATTTTCATGGCTCTTGAAAAGTTGACAAATCCATACATTTAAATTTGCAAATTTGGCACCCCAAAATGTATTTTGCATTATATTCCAACAGAGCACAACATGGTGGAATGCATGCTTGCACACAGGTTGCATGAGTGACATGTCTAGACAGAACGGTAAATTTCATTGTCCTAGAATTTCACAGTATTCAAAAAGCTGTGCTTACAATACATGTAAATGTTTTAATTTACACTGGCATATTTTGGTGATTTTGAATCAAGTTCACTGCAGCACAAGCCTGCAGACTTTGGCCAGCTCAGACCTGCACCCAGCACAGAGCAGTGGCACTCAGACTGACTGTGCAAGCAGACAGTGCCCCCAGAACTTTGCTCCTCAAAAGTCCATGCAGGCAAGCAACGTGACACCATGTACACGTGTGTTTATGTCGTGGAACACTGTGCTAAGGACACCTGCTAAAAGTGATCCCATAATTACAAGTGGTCTGCAAGAAGAGTCAAAATTAAAATAGAATATGTGGACCCTATTAGTCCCAGACCAGACCCCAGGAGTGGGAGGGGAACAGTAGGTTTACACTCTGTCTGTGTATCAATCTGTCCGGCTGTCCAAAACAGCTTGTCTGGATCATACTTCTTACACTCTAATATTTACAGATATCAAACTTGGTGTGTGGATATTTCTTGATAGTGGTGTGTCTTCACCAAAATCAGATAACTGTGACCTTCATCTTTGACCTTGGACCCTGTCATACAACTAGAAAATGCTTGTTTGGACCTGATGTTTCCTATATTGTAAGAACTAGAAATAATGCACTTTGTGTGTGGACAATTCTTGGGACAGGAGTGTGTCCTGTACCAAAATTGAGTCAGTGTGCCCTTGACCTTTCACCCAGTCATGTAAAATGCTTGTGCGGGCCATACTTCCTATACTTACACATACCAAACGTGGTGTATGGCTACTTCTTCAAATAAGGATATGTCCCATGTCAAAGGTCACTGTGACCTCCTCCTTTTGGCATTTGATGGCAAATATGTCCCGCGCTTCCTATGCAAGGCAGGACCTGTGAGGTGCTGAGTGAGGCCATGTATATGCAGTGAAAAGAAACTTCTTATTTAGAATATCCTGGCCTCCTTATTAGGTGCCCCATACCACAAGAATAGCCATGCCACGATATATTGCAGCAGTACTGCAGCAACATGTTGCTGCAGTAACTTTTTTCTCATTCAAATGAGCTTTGCTGCAATAATCACAGCAAGTGGCAATATATTGTGGCAGTATTGCTCCCTTACTACAACACTGCTGTATAATGCAGCATTCTGCGATACTGAGGCAGTATTGCGGCAATATTGCCAAAACTAGGCCATCATATAACGTTTTTATCATGCAAATGAGTTCTCCTGGGATACTCGCAGTTAGCTGCAATATGAAGTATTGCCGCAGTATTGCTGCAATATTTAAAGGATGAACATGCACGGTGCAGGGACCAGTATCGCTGGCACAGTATTGTCACAACATGTTGACAAAATAGTTTGAATGTTATACACTTTGACAGTTGGTTCAAATGTGAGTTGGGACAGACATTTTGACTTTATTTGAGCAGTAGATGCAGTAAGAAATCATACTGACAATGCATTTCTAAATGTATACATTATATACAACTTTGTGCTAATCAATAAGAAAAAAGCAATACTGTCAAGTTGATTGTACAATTTTAAATGGCGGTACTCTACACATACATGTATATGTAAATATGCTTAATTATACAGTCTTTCAGAATGTTCAGTTTAGGTTCAGCAATATTGTAGCAGTTCCATCTAAAAGTGTACAGATTTGTATAGACAAATGTGAATCTCAAATACACCAGCTATGTTTCCCACATAATCATGATTGTAACAAACGTTGAGATCAACAACAAGAGGAAAAAAACTTACATTCTCTGTAGAGATGTGTATACATCACACACTACATCATGCATGGTGCCCATTTTGTTGTAGAAAGTGATTAGATCTAATGGCTTTATGGGATTGCTGCAGCATGCGACGATATATTGCAGTTAGTTGCGATATGATACAGCACTGTGTAATGTATCATGGCAAGCTGCAACAAGTGTTGCTGCTTCTTGCCATATTGTGGCTGTACTGCAATATTTCACGGCAAGCTGCATCAAGTGTCTCTGCTTCTTGCAGTTTTGCAGCAATATTTTCAATGAGGATTAGAAATAGTGCAGCATGCTGCGATGTGTTCTGGCAACACATTTTGTGTTGCCACAGCATGACCCAAGTGGGCAGCAGTACAGCAGTCCCTCTTCTGAAAGACCACCCCTAGTGCCATCCAAGAAGTGATCACATAAAGCAGGTGGTCTCCCAAAGGAGGTTTGACTTTTGCGTCACCTGCCCAACAACTAACCATTACTTTGAATTCCCATGGTTGATGTACACTTGTTAGACCCCATTCCATCTTGCAGTCATATGTTAATTGATGTGCTGGTATTACATGTAAAAACATATTTTAGATTTGTACTGCTTTTGACAAATTATTTTACCAGTCTTGCTAAAAAAAAGGTGGATTTTGCTTATCAGAAATTCAGAATTTCTGGATGGATAGGTGGTCTTTAGGGTTATTTTGGGTGGTCACTGGTCAGGTTCTGCAGGTGGTCTTCCAAAAGAGGTAAATTATTAGAAGATACTTTTGTGCTGCAAATATGGTCACCACAATATCATTTTGGTATGGAGCCACCCCAGGTGCACCAGAAATGTACTTTATAAGGTGAGGGGACTCTCTTGAGGGGAGGAAATAAAATGCAGATTTTACTGCATGGAGAAGTGGCCTCTGAAGAGGGGGTGGCCTGTACTCAGGGGGACCTTATAAGAAGGTTTATGTAAGTGGATGTTGTATTTTAGCAGCCAGGTACTGCCTTTTAAATCCCTGGATGACTCCCAGGTGTTGTATTGCTCCAGTTAGTCCAAATTTTGAATAATGGCAAGGCGTGTTATATCTTTTCGTAGAATGAAAGTGTTAACTTTGATTTAATTTTCAGCACATGTACCTGTACAGGATTCCATACAGGTGAACCGTGGATTGTAAGTCAATCATCTTGGAACCTTATAATTCATGAATGTAAAATGATCTAGTGGCTCTGCATTTGGCCTCAGCATCATCATTTGACATAAATTATGTGTGTACACCTGGATATAATTAACCTGTAGATAAGTCCAGTATATATAGAAAAAACCCATTGATCTGTTTATGAAATAAAGGTAGCTTAGGTTAAAGATTCTTAGAAGCAGATTGAGCATAAAATCCAAGAAACTCAGTGTTTCATTTGATGATCATTGCATCTGTGTATGGTTTTGTAATCCCTACAGTTGTTATATAAATCAATTTGAAAACATGCTCATGAATTCCATGCTTGTGTACATTGTCTGGCAGTCATCTGGTACAGTGTGCATGTGGTTAGACAATCTGGCTGTGAATTGAAGCCAGAGATACAAGATTTTTAGATAACCAGTACCAAGAAGGATTATTTCTTGTGATGTGTCTGGTCACAAATATGTGGTGATGAAGAAATATTTTGGGCCATCATAATATGGACATTAATGGAGGTATATATGTTTGTTACAATATCCAAAAAAAGAAAAAAACCAAACTTTGAATTGATTAATGTTTTGACATGAAAGTCATGGCTGCTTCACCAGAATGACATTTTCCTGTAGATTGTAATATAAATTATGACATTTTGAGTGCATTGGTAACCATTTATCTGTTCCTGTAGACTGCAATAGAAATTATGGCATTTTGTGTGCTCGGGTAATACTTTAAATTTTCCAATATATTGTCACAGAAATTTTTATATTGTGAGTGTTTCAGTGACAGTGATAGCCCAGTAAGTTTCCTTGTAGATTGTGATGGAAACTAGATGATATTTGATTAGTAATCCTGTTAGTTATACAATGGGATATAATGCAAATTATGTCATTTTGAGTGCTGTTGTAATCCTTTAAGATCTAATGTACAATAAAAAAAATGACATTTTGAGTGCTTTTGGTAACCCACTTTTAAGTTTTCCTGCAGGTTGTAATATGACTGAGGTATGACATGTTAAGTGCTCCGGTAGCCCTTTAAGTTTTACAATTGATTATGATGCAAATTACAAAATTTTCAATGCGTTGGTAGCCACTTAAGTTTCCTGTAGATGTTAACAGAAATTATGACATTTTGAGTGCCTTGGTAGGCCATTAAGTTTTACAGTAGATTGTAATGGAATTAGAATATTTTAAGTGCATTGGTAACCCTTTGAGTTTTTACTTTTGACATTTTAGATCATAATAAAAATTGTGACATTTTGAGTGCTTTGGTAACCCTGTAAGTTTTGCAGCAGTGTATGTGGTTTTAACTATTTTTCTTTTAATCCCATATTTGTACCAGACAGATCAGAATTTAGATACTTGCAGTGAGGTACAGAACATTAAAGGTCATCTTGATTGAATTGGTCCCACAAATTACAAAGTTGATGTTTAGGATGGTTAGAAATGATATTGGAAAACCAAATGTTAAATTTCATTTTCAAAAAGTGGGGTTTTTTTTAGCTCCAAAAGTGCATCACATTTGCCACATGAAAGCCCAGGAATTTTCTCTGATAGTGGCCTGATGTGGGAAAGTGTTAGTGATGTCACAAACACAACTCGCTGGCCAGGGCATATGAGTTATAAGTGCCTTCAGTTAGCCAAGAGTCCTGGCGGATACACCATGGCATAGTGATTCCGGAGAGGCTGAATTCAGTTTTCATGTAGATGAACTGATGAGGATGAAGGAGAATCAATAAGAAAAGCTGTAGCATCAGAGGAAAAGATCATTCAGCCTTACAGACATGAGTGGGACACCCAGAACCCTGGCATTACTAGTCTAGCACTGCAGGGCGTGCAGCCCTTGTACAGCCAGATGATCCCAACTTGCCGTCTGTGCAATGATAATTATTTGCAAAAGAGATATTTTACTATAAAAAATCACTAGACTTCATTTAACAAGAACAAGCATGCATGCAATAAATTGAAATTTGCGTCATGATAGGCCAGGCCTTGCAGTACAGCTGCAGCCAACGCCTATGCTATGTAAAAGTCTGTACAAATGTTAATTTTCCCCGTTCCATCTGTATGGTGTATGGATTATTAAATATAAATTTGCATTTATGAATGGCTTTCAATATCAAAACTCCTACCCGGCAGTAACCTCGTGACCCTTGGAGGGCAGTAATTTATGTTTCCTTATACATCAACATCAGTACATGTGTTTATGATCCTTTATTTCAGATCATATCCATCATGTATAAACACTGGTAAATATTTTCCTGTGACTGACTTACTTTCTGGGTCCATATTAACGACAAAGATACAATGAGATGAAATTTTTATACCCAATTATAGGGAGGTGGCTGTGGACTGTCACAAACAGTGGCACATGACTGAAAGAGATCAGAGGCCAGCCGCCCACTGGTCTGGCAGCAGCACAGATAAGGCATGAAAGTGGAAGCTATCCAAACAAGTGGGACTAGACTTGGGTATGGAACAAGATCCATCCTTTTTATCCATGTTTTCCACCCACTTTTTTTTCATCAATTGAATCAAAATGGTTAAACACACCAACGTTTTGTTACAATGTAATATATTGTAACAACATCCCAGACTGGCATTGTCACGCTTATGTACAGTCAATTGATAATCATGTGATACTTTGTAACAGTCAATGAACTACTAGAACAATTTATTTTGCTGTAATGCAAGCTTTGAAATCAGAATCATACTGACGATTAATTTGTAAGTACAGTAAAAGAAAGAAATGATGAATCATTGTTCCTGCATGTTTTTTTGAGTAATGTCTAATTTGGCTAGTTTCATTAATCCTTCCATTGTCCGCCTATGGTGCCGCATTTGGCAACAGCAGTATTTTTTTTTTTGCGGCGGGGGGGGGGGGGGGGGGTGTTGCCAAACCTATCCCTAACATTGTCATATTTGATGAATCAAAGTCACTTTCCACAAAGTGTTTGCTACAAAGGTAAAATTCGTTCCCAGGGCCTTGCCACTTGTCCTAGTAGCCTAAATCTTCACTGCACGGGTCTACACTCTGCATAATTTCAGGTCTTTGGGGGGAATTTAAACAAGCTGTAGAACTTGTATTGCTACAACACCCCGATCAATCCTGAGTGGGAACAGGGACAAAAATTAATATTTCTGCATGCATTTATAATCCTGTTGATGAAGTGTGAATAAAATATGTTTGAACCAAGTGACACTTCACAGCCATAGCTTGCCAGCATGGTCGGAGTGTTCCCTGTCAGCCAGTGGTGTTGCGTTTGTGACGTCACTAACCTTTCACTCCTTGAGGGTGTCAGAAGTGAACGGAAAGTGATGTTTGAAGGTGCAGTGGGTTTTTAAAATAAAAATGTGAATAAAAGTATTATTTTCACATCCAGATTTCTTTAAAAAGCACCGTACGGTTAGAACCACCCATGAGTCACCCATGTATCCAATTTGAACATGTTCAATCAGTAGAACCTTTAAGGGGCATGGAGGGAGACATATCCTTGTGATGTCCTTCCTAGTGGTTAGTCTCTATGTGATTAATGACTGACTGTGAAATTAACCAACTGCTTTGTAATGTGTAAATGCATGGTGCAAAGTCAAATATGGTGCCATGCCTGCAATTATCACAAATGCTAGAAATTTTATGGTGTAGTTTACTGCCCCTGTCACTGCCTTTTTCTCACAAAAATACAGAAATGTGGAAGAATATCATTTATATTATTTTTGCTAGCACACACTTAACAGACATATTTAATGTGCTGTCTGCATAAAAGTTAACAGTGGGACTGCAACAGTTACATGTGACTGTCAGCTCGACATTATTGGAGCCTGAAATACCAAAATAACTGACTGATACATACATGTACACACAGGTGGAATGTTGACTGGCAGTCTGGGGTTTTTATGTGACAGAGCTTGTTCTTTTTCAGATGAAATTGTAAATCATGGGCATAGCAGATGGAATTGTTGACTGAGATATGTGGTACAAAATTTATATTTAGATTTTTTTCTCCGGCACAGGTGGAGTGGATGATTTTGTTTTCCTCAAAATGAAACTGTAAATCAAGGGCACAACAGATGGCATTGTTCACTCGACATTCCATAACGTATATTAGTTTTTTTTTTGTTTTTGTTTTTTGCCAACACAGGTGAAATAGGTGATTTTGTTTTTTTTCTCAAGTGAAATTTCTATATAAATTACAGCACAATAGATACAGTGGGTGGCTGAGATTGCCTGTAAATTGTATGGATATTTTTTTTTCCAACGCCACTGAATTAACTGGGGTTTTGTGTGTGTGTGTGTGTTTTAAAGAGCATTTTGACCGTAAGCTGTTGCTGACTGACTGGTTAGAGGAATGGGTCAGAGTGTGCTTTCTTTGGTTTGGTTTGAACACATCAGGGCCAGAATTGCACAAAATTTTGCGAGAATCTGTTGGGATTTTTGTCTATTAGTTTTCTTTTTAAAGAAAGACAAGTTCAGGAGAATCTTTACGAGAATGGATTCTCAAATTCTCGCCGAAATTCTGGCCCTGCACATTGATTGAAAGTAAAGATGGAGAACACGATGTGGCCCTGTATAAACTCATTGTGTTGCAACAGAGATAATTAAGCATGTTTCAAAAAAAAGGAAAAAAATACGAATAGATGTTGCAGAGATTAGGTCAAGAGGCAGTGGAAAGTAAGGGATAGTTCAACATTATCATCATTTTTGAATTAGTACTTAGGGTACTAAATTTCATGACCCCCCTCCCTCCCCCCAAATTAGTACTTTAAAATGATGATTTTCCCCCCAAATCATATCAAAATTGCACAAAACAGGCCAAAAATTGACCATCATTTTCCATATCCTGTGAAAGTGTACAGACCCATTTAACCCCCTCCCCCCTTGCGTACTGTAAGTACTAATTCAAAAATGATGAAAATGTTGAACCATCCCTAAGTAAGTACTATGTTTATGTGAGATAAATAAACAGTTGCTGACAGATGGCAAAAGTGGAGCAAAAGAAAAAACAGGAAAGATTAAAGTAGTTTATTAAGACTTACATGTACATGTATGTGTCATGTCACATGATAATGTTAACATTCAGATGTAGCATTCAGACACTGTTGGACACTATTGAAGTGTAGCCATTTAGAATATAATTTGGGAGAAAATCTATTGTCATTCACAATTTCACAATAAGATATTGGGGGGGGGGGGGGTTGCAGGAGAAAAAACTTGAATTTTATTCAAATAAAGGGCACAGAGTGTGTAGTGTAAATGCCACATTTGGGTAATTTTGAAAACAAATTCAGCAATTTTTAGTCATGTAAATGGAGCATTACACATTAATTGTCCTGTGGGCACTTTTCAGTGTAGAAAAAAAAAACGGAAAAAGTATATTTATGGTAACATTTAAAAGTTCTGTCTTATACTGACATTTGGTGGACTGTTTTTGATAATGCCAGCGAAAGTGATGAAGAAATGATTTGTTGAATGGCATTGTTTTGAGGTCACCATGGTTACTATCATCCTGTACTTGTGCTTGTGGTTTCCTTGTCCTTCCTATATTACCTGCATGTACATTATGCAGGAAGGGATTGCTCACACCATGTGCAAATGCCAATTGACACATTACAGTCACTTAACAAAGTGTAAAATCATGCATATGTAGGGTTCAGATTACCAAGCTGTATGCATGATGTATGAGGACACACATGTATAAGGGAAGGAATCATCTGACAGGTTGAAACACAGCTACAGACTCTGGTTGCATCACCATCACCAAGTGCCATGTTTTCTTCAACCATCAGCTGCATACATCTCAGCTACCAATGCCATAATATTCTATACCCTGAGTTGTTTATTGCCCGGCAGAAGTCAAATATGCGCTTTGAAGCCAGCAGTTAACTCTTTCAGTGCCAATCACGTCTAAAGTCCATCTACTCAAGTCACACTGGTCTGAATAATCATTTGGATCTCTGATTCGTATTCCTCATTTATAAAAAGACCTTTCATTCAAGTACCAGCATGCCTTTAATAGTTCCAGAGAAAATATCCCAGGTCAACAGCTTTTCTTGGTACGCATTGGGTGCATTGCACCCAATGTGCGCTGAGAAAAGCTGTTGACTCAGTCCAAAATTTGGCACTTAAGGAGTTAATCACTGTGTGCACACACAGAGCTAGCTTATTTCTCACTTTCACTTCATATTTTGTGATCATAATGGCTGCCTCTGGCAACTTTCGTTTATTTCCTGGTACAAAATAGGTGCACAAGTTCACTTTCTGACAGCTGATTCTTATGATCAATGTGTCAATTTAATAGAGCATATTCTCAAGATTAACAGGATCACCACATTTTTCCATTTGAATTTGAAAGTAGTCAAGGGGAAAAAGTTAATAAGTGGCATTAATCTATTGACTGAAGTGCGAAATCATTGATTTTGTCAAAGCAATTTTAAGTTGGGTTGACCATGTTTGTTTGAAGTCTGGATCATTGTGGTAACACCCCGTACATGCAGCCAATACTTGTGAAGAAAAATGTAGATAAGAAGCATGTGGGAAATAGGCTCTGAGCCATGGCATCTTTGGCCAAGGAGTACCAAGGAGGCTAAAATGTTTTAGCCTCCTTGGGAATACACAGCATATTACAAACTGCGAACTAACAGAGCAACAGAACTAATTATGACTGACAAATTAAAAATGTGTTTGCACATGATTGTGAAGGAAGTAAACGGGAGTATAGTGATTAAATTACCACATCATCAATTTGTAAATGTGTTCATAGCAGTTATGTACTAAAGCTGCTAGTTTTTTTAATTGATGTATAAAATTTAGTGCCCAAACTGTTTGACAGTAATTGGTAATACCAACTCTGTCGTCTGCTTTATTGTCACAATTTGTGTGCAAATGTGTGGATAAAATAGTTTGGTAGTAGGCCCATTTACACATGACTGCAGCAGGTTTGTTAGGTGCAGTATGGGTGCGTGTACATACATCTGTATAGGCCTGACATTGTGAGGATATATTTTGAACTTGCAGATGGGGTCTTTGACGCATCATAACAGGTTAATTAATGGACGAACAAGGTGAGTATTAAGGACCTGATTCAGCTTTAATGTTGTTTACAGCAGGTTCATGTACTTTGTAAAGTGTATGTTTTGTTCCCCTGGGGATATGCGTGTGTCATGGTTCCTTGTGGCAATACTAAAACTAGATCAAAGAAATACAAAATATCACACCTGCACTTGTCACATAGGGTGTCTCAAAACTTCGTTCACCCCATTGGTCATTGTGTTTTTTTGTCTGTCTTACAAGTGGGACACTCCCGGTCAACCAGTTGTGGTGTGGTTGCTTATTCAGATCACTTCTCCAGTCCCAGGTTATAAATATCTTCCTTGACCACTGTATTGATCATTTTTTGAGAGTCAATGAAAGGTGTGTCAAAATGGCTGGGAGGAAATCTGGAAAGGCCACATTTTCATAGTCCGAGCTTTGTGCGCAAGCCATTGCCCTTTGAAATGCTGGGAAATCCTGTCATAATGTAGCCAGACTCCTAAGCAGAAGTGTATGATGGGTTAAGAAGTGGTGGCAGCGACACAAGTTGGGAAATTCTCTCCATGATAAGCCTAGATCTGGACGTCCATCAGGCTTGACTGCCAGGGCCAAGGAGGTGATCCACAAAGCCAAGGGTAAAAGACACCAGTCCTGCTGTCGACTAAGCCAAAAGCTAAAGAGTCTTGGAGAAAATGTTTCCAAGGATACAGTGCATTGTTATTTAACAAAGAAACTGAGATTCCGAGCTTACAAAAGAAAAAAAAAAAAAACATCCACAACTTACAAAATTACAGAAAGACAAGAGATTAGCCTTTGCAAAAAAAGTATGTCAAACTATCGCCTAAAGACTGGGAGAGCTGGATTTTCTCTGATGAGGGCCCTCTTTACTTGTTTCCAATCCACAATAGCCAAAATGACCGATTCTACACTGGTAGCTGTGAAAAGGTTGATCCAGCTGAACAGGTGAAGTTCAGTGCCCACATCATGGTCTGGGGGGCTATGTCAGCGTAAGGTCTCTCAGAGCTTCATCTGGTACCTCAAGGAACCACAATTAATGCTCAGCCCAAAACCACCAGGAAATGGTCCCCAGGCGCTTGGAATTGGTCTTTGTGCTAGACGGTGCCCCTGCTCACACCGCTCGGCTGATTCAGCAGTGGTGTGATGAGCACATCCCTGGGTATCTACATATGGAGGGATGGCCACTCAACTCACCTGACCTCAATCTGATTGAGAACTGTTGGGGGATTCTGCGCAGCCAGGTGTTCAGCAGTCCACCTGCCATCACGATGGAGCAGCTCAAATTTAGAGCCTAAAAGGAGTGGGGCAAGATGAAGCCCTCCATTCTCAAGAAATTGCTACATCCCATGCCTGAACATTTGAAGGTTGCAATTAGGATGGATGGAGGACACACTAGATATTGAATGGAATGAAGTGGTTAAATACTCTAAACTTCACATGACATTTTATAAGGTGCATGAACTTTTGAGACACCCTGTAATAAAGCAAAAAAAAAAGCAAATTGATCCCTCTCATGCCCAAAGCCACCCTGCCTATAAAAGGCCCCCATCTTGATCCAGACTTTTTTCTCTTGTGTTTTCCCCTCAACAAAGGCCACACCTGTAATTTGACAATACCTCTATTGCAGCAGAGATGGCCTTGGGGGGGGGGGGGGGGGGGTCAGGGTGGCATGTTTTACATTGACAGATGTCATACTTGTGTGTCTTTGAACATGCTATATGCATAGAAAAATGTGGCCTACACACGTGGATAACAAGGAACGTGAGGGTTTTTCTTTAAATTTTTTTCAGACATGGATAATATTGAATCATGAATTTTTTAAATATTTATTTTTTGCAGTTTCTTGCTCAAGTGTGTCAAAATCATCACTTCCTTCAGATGCATGTGCCAGAATTTGAAACTGTGATTGATCATGGGATATGGAATGATTATTACTTGGGTATCATGTGAGAAAGTTAAAAAAAGAACGGAGAATTCCACTGTAGCTCCATTCAGTCAATATTTTTACATGCTGTACAACATTGTATTTATTTAAGTTGGTGTATTTCATGTCTTGAAATGCTGTCCTGAATTATTGGTTGTTATGGCC
Organism: Hermodice carunculata; assembly: GCA_964020975.1. Classification (NCBI taxonomy): domain Eukaryota; kingdom Metazoa; phylum Annelida; class Polychaeta; order Eunicida; family Amphinomidae; genus Hermodice; species Hermodice carunculata. Next base: position 95,175,628 of record OZ026613.1, on the reverse strand, counting down.
ATGATGGTGGAAGCAAATATATTTAAAAACTAAAGAGGTTCTGTGTGGAAATTGATTACACTAAGTCCATAAGGAGACTGTATTGAGATTAGGTCAACAGACTGAATCAAATATGCAATACATCCACACCCTAGTTCAACAACATTATTAAAAAAAAAAAAAAAAAAAACAGAAAAAAAAGGGAAAAAAATCATTTGAGTCAGCATTTTCAGTTGCTTGTGTGAGCTGACACTGTTCCACGTTTCATTCGTGCTGAGGGTGAGTAGTGTGAGGGTGCTGCAGTGAGGGTATTCCAGTAGAACCCCCTCAGTAAACCTACAGGGTAACGGTTTGTCTACCCAAGCAACCTTTCAAGCAGTACCACAATCAATAATTGTAGCTCCACCCTTCATTCGGTGCTGTAATGTCATCGCCACCAACATGTTATTGAATTAATGTGGCTATAAAAGTTGCTGCATTTGTTGTCAAACTTGATAAACATACATGTATGTGGTGTACAGTGGCTGTCATGTTCAAGGCATTGTGTTTTGGCTCAGGTATTTGTAATGATTATCTGTTTATTTCCTCTGTTTCAGACTCTGGTGCCAGTTGCTGGTATTGCCTGCTTTGCTTCAAGAAGGAGATACATGAATGGAACAAAAATAAAACCTGAGATATCAAACCAGAGTAGACTATAGAAGACAAAATTATTGTCAGCTGTGCATGTAGAGAGGTATGTTCCCTAGACGTTCAGCTGTATTGAGATATGTCTTCTTCGGTGGACTTCTCTTCGTGGTGCTGTTTTTGTGGATGACAGGACCTGATTCAGGAGCTGAGTTTAGCCCTTGGCGCAGGTATCTACTGGGCCTGGAACCTCTTAATGAAACTAAATTGCTGATGGAGTTTGATATGTTGCGACATGAACTTAATGAAACCTCATATACAGCAGAAAATAAATCCTTGGAAGAAATTTATCGATACATCCAGGCAATGAGGACAAAGTTACCAGCTAACCCTCATAAATTTAAATATATTATCAATCCAATGTCCATTTGTACCAAGAAAGATATATTTCTACTGGCTTATATTCATTCATCTCCAGAGCATTACAAACGCAGAACAGCAATTCGGCAAACTTGGGGGAACTCGAAAAACTTTCCAGGCCTTAGGTTTCGCCTGGTGTTCCTCATGGGAAAGCCAAAGGACACTGCTCTTCAGGAAGCTTTGCACATGGAAAGTGATATTTATAATGATATAGTCCAGGAAGATTTCATTGACACGTATCGTAATCTCACATACAAAGCCATCATGGGACTAAAGTGGATTTCATCCTACTGTCCACATGCAAAATTCATTCTGAAGACAGATGATGACATTTTTGTCAACATTTTTAATTTAGTCAGTCATTTGCAGAGTTTGAGTCAACATGGGATGGAAGTAAGGAAGTTACTTTTATGCCTAGTCTGGTATCGCATGAAGGTCATGCGAGATACAAAAAGCAAGTGGTACTTGTCACCTTCTGAGTTCAAGGATGATTATTTCCCCACCTATTGCTCTGGGTCTGCCTACATCATGTCCTCAGATGTTGTCAGAGGTATGTACAACGCATCTTTGCAGACCCCATTTTTCTGGGTGGATGACTTTTATATCACTGGACTCTTGGCACAAAAACTTCAAATCGTCCATAAAAAATTCAATTCTGTCTATACACTTGGACCCAGTACATTCCTGGAGAAATTTACACAAGGCCCAGGTTGGAGGACGTTGGTTTTTGGCCATGTGCATAACCTAAATCACATGGTGCTCGTGTGGAATAACATAATGGCCGATCATGCAAAAACCGGTGGGAAGACATAGCAATGACATTTAGCAATGACATTTATATTACCAGCAACAACAATGACTAGCGGTGCTTCTGAGAGATCTTCATTTAGTTGGTCTTCCATTTTTGCTTTATTGACGTTAAATTTTTTTTATGTATTCCATTACTTGTATCATTTGGAGAAATCCAGGAATCTGAGGATGTGAGTGTTAGCATGGTAACTTGCTGGCAGGACAAAATATACACCTGTACCAGGTTCAATGTTGATGAATTCCTAAGTTGTTGTTAGTAACTCTGTGAAAAATAGATTGGACATGAAATGCTTCACAGGCAAATGCCATATGCAGAGCTGCCACTGAAATACCAAAACTAGTCAAAGGTATTAGTTTGCCTGCATAGCATCCAAATCCTTGTTTATGCTTGTTTCAGCAGCCAAAACAGAATGTGGGGTGTGGAAGACTGTTCAGGTTAGCAATTAAAGAGGTATAATAGTCACTGCTAATTGAGTCCTATTCTAAAATTGAAATCAAACTTAATTTTCCTTAACTGTTAAGTTACAAAAACATTCCGATATACACACACTGTATGTTATGGAGGGCTACATATGGCTTTGATATTGACACATATGTACTGTATTCCTTCTATTTAGCACGTTTAGTGCACTGCATGCTTATTTTTTCGTGTGAAAAATGATCTTTTGAAGAAGCAAGTTTCAGTGCACACTGTCTTGCTCAGTGTAAATCAAGTTCTGAATGGTCTCAACAGTCAACAATGAGGATGGTGTACTCCAGCCTCCATTTATCAGTCACACTACCATACTCAATTCACCCACCATAAAGCTGCAAATAGTTCCCAAAATAAAAGCCAACCCATATTCAAATCATTGCATATAAAAGAATCATTCTGATCAAAGGATGGACCAATAAAAGTAGTGAAATGACGCTAACATGGCACCTGTTTCACAAAAAAATGAAACCTGAAGTAGCAATGTGTTTGGCTGTGCACATTGTGTGTGTGTTGACCCCATGAACACATCTGCACATAGTGACTGACCATTTTAGTTTAACTTTGAATTATTGTTTCCATTCAGCATACTGTGACCTATTTACTGTCTATTTGAGCTTTGTTAGCCCAATATCTTCAAAATGTCGGGACAGATTTTTCTCAAATTTGGTACACAGATGTATTTTTAGACTCCCACTAGCTGATAAGAATTTGAGGTGAGTGTGACCAAATTCCCACAGATGGATTTTTATTAAATTTCATACACATATGCTTTTCTGAACTCCCAATAGGTGTTTAGATAATGAGGTCACTGTGACCTAGCTACAGCATAGTGTGACCTATTTATTGTCCATATGAGCTTTGTTAGGGTCATATCTTCAAAATGCAATTATACAATTTGATACATAGATGCATACCCAGACCCCCTTTAGCTGATTAGAATTCTATGTCAGTGTGAATTATTTATAGCATACACTACATGTATGACCGATTACTGTCCACCTTTGTTACCATGTGTTGGTAGTTTCAGGGCAGGATGAACAGGGGGGGGGGGGGGGGGATGGGGAGGCATTCCACTGATTGCATGCAATCATAGTGCTCTAAATTTTACTTTTGCATTTGAATGGTGTCACTGGCACATATCAGCATAAAGTCAGATTTACAACAGTGGGACTTTCCTTCAGTAATTTGTGGATTTCTTGCTATAAAGATCAGTGGGCACCTAACCTGAATGCAGTTTTGGAGTGTGAAACAGAACCTGACAATCCATGTAGTAAACATGCAAATGCAGTGAAGAGAAGGCAAAATCATTGGGCGTGTACAGATGGAGAACAAAGTGTTCAAGTTTTTGTTGAAGTGTGATGGACAGGTCTTTGCTAGTGTAATGGTACCAAAGGTCCACAGAACATTGGTGTAAGAACTGGAAACATATGCTGTTTATATACATTTAATAGACAGGTAAACTCTCTACTGACTTGAAAGAGCCACTAGTGCAGCATGTTTCAAAAATACAATCCAATTTTCCTGGGAAAGGTCATGGATCATGGGATCATTTTGCATGCTAGGAAGCTGAGGAGTGTGTTGTGCACTTATTTGAGCATGTGGTAGCATAAGAAAGAACACAGTGTGTGTTGTCCTACATGTAGATAGTAAATCTGGCTAAGGATGTGTATGTATATAGAGAGGGGTCTATGAACATAAATTACTTTCAGACCATATTTAGTTCAGGTGCATGAATTATATATGGAAAATCCTAAATAAGACTGATTTTCAAAAATCAGAGATCCGTGAAACTTTGATCAGTTATAAATGAAGAAATCTGTGATATACTTAAAGTAAAGTTTTTTAAAATGGGGGGTGGGGTGGGGGGTGTTACAGTTAAAAAGTACACCCGCAATAATACGAGTGACAAGATCTGATGTGGAAAGGTCTATAACAAGATTCCATACTGTCAATGTGTATTCAACGTAGACTGCAATTTCAAAACCCTGTAAGTAAAATACTTGTAATATTCAAGAGAAAACAGAATTACAACACAAATGTTGTACCTGAAAACCCAGGATTTAGGTTAAAATAATAGGAGACATTCATATTTAACTGCAATCCTGCTCACTTCCTGTGTTGCTTGGGTAATAGACTGATGCTTCCACCAGGATCAGGGCAGATTTGTATTATATACTACATAAACATCCATAAATAACACCTTTTCAACCAAAAGAGAGCCCATTTCTAATCAATTTAGACATCCTTCATGTTTCAAATATATGTTAATACATTTTCTTAAGATTATTCTGTGTTTGTGTTCATTTTGTTGAGAAAGTACTTTTGACCATGCTAAATACATGGATCTGCCCTGATGCAGGTGGCTCCCTCTTTTGCTCAATAGGTGTTACAGTAGGACTGCATTTAGATATGAATACATCCTATTCCTGGCACAGTTGTGTCAGTGGAGGGAAGAGGTTGGGCCTAATGATGTAGTTGCCACAATTCTATGCATTAAAACTGTATTTTATTATTTCATTTTCAGAACAACACCTTGTAAGGTCTCATCAGTATATTACCTTGAGCTTGTTTTATGGATCCACCCATCTGATTTTATGAAAAATTGTAAAAAAAGTAATGGAATGTTAGTTGTTTAATATACATGTACACGTCACCAATATTATCAGACTATGCGGAAATACACACACACTCACCATGGTCACATTTCAGTAACAACACATGCAACCTTATTTCTCATGCTTGTGTGCAAACTTATTAGGTCAAGTGCAGGGTGATACATTGATTATTGAGTATTATATATATGTATGTGTGTGTGTGTGTGTACAGTGAAAACTCGTTTTAATGACACCATCTGTTCCCTAAAAAAGTGTCAGATAACTGAATATGTCAAATAAATGAATCAAATAACAAAGAAAATTAACTTTTTCCCATGAAAATTTGTGTCATTATATTGAATATGTAGGATATCTTAGTGTCGTTATAATGAGGTTTTACTGTTTATATATATATATATATATATATATACAGTGGTACCTGCTATTTAAGACCACCCCTACAGCCAACAAAAAGTGGTCTCATACTGCAGGTGGTCTTAAATTGAAGGTATATCTAACATGTAAATACAGCAGAGGATCTTGAAAGAGTGGTCTTAAAACGACATGCGGTCTTAAATTGGAGGTGGTCTTTAGAGCAGGTACCACTGTATATATATATATATATGTATATATATGTATATATATATATATATATATATATATATATATATATATATATATATATATATATATATATATATACATGCACCTTCAAATGAATGAGAAATTTCTTAATGCTTCAGCGTTTAAAACATGTTACTCAATATTACCAGCATAATTGATATTACAAATTGCACTATAATTCATTGGATTGAGTTCTGTTCAAGCATTGTGTGGGCAAAACAAGGTCAGTGGAGTTTGATCAGGTTTCACTATTTAACCCTGCGGCTCCAGTTAAAGACTGTGTTACCAGCTCTCCGTCAATATAGATTGGACGCCAACAACATTAGCATCCAACCCATGCCAGGGAAAGATGGTTACTGAAAGCATGGCACATTAATAGGTCTCGTCAGGAACATTTTCATTCAAAACATTTTTCATTAATATTTAACATGTTAAATAAGTAAAAAGAAAAAGAATACAATGTTGAAGCAGACGACATTTGGTATCAGCCAGTTTTGGCAGGTTTGAACAGGAAATTTGAATATACATGTAGTAACTTCTGACATAAGTGGAACTCATGTGATCATAAATCAGCTGTTAATATATTAATACAGATAGATCTAAACTGTCATCTTTTACGGACCCCTATTGAACATGTGTGTGACCCAATTAGGTGCCAAGTGTGGTTGTAACATATACCAGTATATACTATACACATGATACAGGTAAACTTAATTACATGCTCATGTCAGGATAGTCACAATAGGACTATACATTTGTATTGTACAGACAAGGGAGACCTTCAGGTATATATACTGCAATGTAGATGTGTAACTGGGAAGATATACAGGTACACACCTGACAATATAATTGACTGGTGCTAATATGATCAAAATAGTACACAATACACGTGTGCTTATATCATACTCTAATTGGTATTGAGGTAGATGATTCAGCACAGTGCATGTGTATGACATGCTATATTCTCCTTTCTAAGCAGCAGTGGTGCTCAGGAAATTAACCTTTCAAGAGCCTTCAATGTGGACCTATATTTCTCAAAATTCAGACTTAATAATTGTATATTTTGAAATATTATGATAAGGACAGGCAAAATAAAATAAATGATGGGTAAAGTAGAAAACTGTTAGCATTTTTTCAGAATTTGAGTCAATAAATAATGGCGGAGGGGGGTACTCAAAGAAGATAATACAATGTATCAATATGTTGCCAGAGACTTTGTTGGCTGTTACTGTTACACATGTGTTGGTCAGTGGCAAAATGTTAATGAGTATTTGAACAATGAATATCCTCAAAGGGAATGGAACATGTTGCCTGTAGGTGGCACTACAGGCAACTTCCACCTGGTGTCTACCTGTTGCAGGTGGAGACTCCTGGGGGGTAAGTAAAACATGCTTCATTCTTTGGTTGAAAATGTCATGTGACACAGGAAGCAGGTGCTGCCACCATGCAGAGTGGTGTAGCTGATGTGCCCTGTTGAGGGTGCGAAGAGGCATGGCAGATCCTGGACATTATGATGGCAGTTGAATAGCATGCAATAAAGTATGAAGCATTCACATATAAGAGATCAGAACATCAACCATAATGTAATTGCCGTGCACATGTCTGTCAACTCTCCCCCATTGGTGGGATTCTGACACTTTTTGCCCCCCCCCCCCCCCCCATTTTTGAGACTTGGTGCAGTTTTGGGCAATTTTAGATAAGCTCCCCCATAAAAATCCATTAATTTCCTCTTTATTCATTGTTAAAAATAAAATCTCACGTGTGGGAAGAACAAATCTCCCTATGTCTTGCCATAGGATGTTGCCAGGTTTGTGTTCACTTGCATGTAAAAGTTCAATCACAATTCCTATGTACACATCAAAAATTGCCTATGTGCATTTATTTCATTTGTACCTGTCAGCATGAAACTGGTAAGAGTCATTTTTTTGGTGATTATATTTGTATAATGACCACATGTTCCCTGTACTAGCCTGACCAATACTTAGTGTGCTCAGGTCAGTGTGGCATGATCCAAGGCCTCCATGATACATGTACAGGGTTAGTAGTGGTCAGCCAATGCATGTGCTCTGACAGTCAAGTGTGCAGACTTAGTAGAATGGGTAATTATAGTTACTTGTTTACAACATCAGTGTTTTTTGGCTTCTATTTTTTTTTCTGGAAAGTGTGGACACAATGTTGCAGTGTATATTTTACAAACAGTGCACACAAATTCAGTAAGTTTCAAAATCAACCTTTGAAGTTTGGGGACTAGTCACACTTACATGTAGGTGACTTATGATAACAAGTCCACCTGCAAATTTCTCATGCAAAGGCATGTCATTCAGGCACCAGCATGCCTAGTTTAAAGTCCACAGCTCCAGGGAAAGTAGGAGTCAAGGTCAGAAGTTATCATGGATGAACTTTTATCAAACATCAGTGCAAGAGAAGGATGACAAACCATTGACTCCCACTACAAATAAGTACTTCAAGGGTCAAAAAAGTTATAATAGTTTGCAAGCTTAGTTGCATTAGCAATTATGAGGTGTTTTCTGTAAAGCTTTTTCCCCAGTACAAGAACAGACACAGTTTTGCCATGTTATGTACAAAAAATCATATGTTTCATAAGTCCAGTAACTTCAGGCTATGCTGCAACATGAGACAGTTTTATGTCCAGTGTAGCTGATGAAACATTTTTATCAGTGACCTGAACCAAGAAGTTGCTTTTGAAGTTTAGAAATTGATTTCTATCCTACTGAGAAAAAAATTGCTGCTTGCTTTGACATCACCAAGTATTTTTCACTGTGAATTATGAAGATGCTGCATAAAGCAAATGTGTGCCAATGATTTCTTTTCACGCATGTATACATGTAGTTAGCTTTGTCATCACCAAATATTTTTCACTGTGAATTATGAAGATGCTGCATAAAGCAAATGTGTGCCAATGATTTCTTTTCACGATGTATACATGTAGTTACATACAACGATTTTTTACACTCTAGCTTCTCGTGCCTTTTACTGCAACTTTTTAAGTCAAGATGTTTGGAAAGAACAGCACTAAATGCTAATACATGTATGGATTAGAGCCTGCAGCAGACACAAACAGTGGCACTATGTCTGTTTTTATAAAAGATCACTAAGCCTAACTCATTAATTAACCCTTTTCCATTCAAATTGGCGAAAAGCACCTCAATGTAAATTCCCATCAGCCTTAACCCTTTCCCCCTCAAACCAGCCAAAACTGGCTGGTGGTCAAATGTCGTCTGCTTCAGTGCTTCTACTAATTTCAACAATAATGATAAACAATTTTGACTGACAGTAATGTAGATGAGCCCTATGAAGATCACATGCCCCAGGTCAACAACTTTCCTTGGCATGAGTTGGGCACTTAGTACCCAACTCATGCCAAGGAAAGTTGTTGACTCAAGTGTCAATTTAAGGGGGAAAGGGTTAATGTCTTTACTTAAATTTCAAACATTTTTGCTGAGATTTGTATATAAGGCCCTTCATGGTGGCATGGTCTTGGTCAGTGGCTTTCCTTGGTATGGGTGGAATGCAATGTGCCTAACCTGAACCAAGGAAAGCTGGTGACCTTGTCTTAGTGTGACCTGGAGTGGGTTAATGTTAATGAGAATTGCATAGGTACGCCTGTGAGAAGTGGGAGAAAAAAGAGCCTTTATTCAGATGTCATCATGTCTGGTCTCGTGTAATTTAAAACCCATCAACCAGATTTAGGCATTCGGTGTCAAATGAGTTCAAATAATTGGATAGGAAAAGACATGACTACAAATTACATGCATCTCCAGCAGTGCCAACCACAACAAAAGCTTGTCCATTTTAATGTCAGTGATTCCAGTTTTCCATTAATTCACATACCAGCATGCCTGTATTTTCAGAGGAAAAGACAGTGGTGCAAGGGAACAGCTTCCTGTGGCATATTTTGAGCACATCACACCTTCAGAAAGCTTTTGACTCAGTCTCCAACTGACCACTGATAGGGTCAAGGAAACTGTGCCAACTTTTTGTACTTTTTTTAGAATCTTGAATTTCATTACAAATTGTTTCTGATTCACAAATCTGTTAATTTTCTTTTCTTTTTAGTAACTAACACAAAATATTTACCCAACAACAAAACTGCCAGGAGTTATTTTGGCGAGGACATCTGATGGGATAGATGTCTTCTGTGAGTGCAGTTAATTACTGTTGTAGAAATGCAGTTTAAATTTCATGTGCAATGTACTGTGGCAGTATATGCATGTGGTACAGTTCAGTGCCTGGTATCATTAGGTGTATTGAGGTTCAGGATTCTACTAATTTCCCTTGTTTGGTTCAGATTTCATTTTTGTATTTTGAACTCGTATTAGTAAATGAAAGGTGGTGAGTTAATACCATTTAGATGATTTTATCGTGGGTGTGTGTGCATTAGAAAGTGAGCAGGCTTTGATCAGCTTGTGGGGCAAGGTTAATATTGTGTTCACCTTTAAAATCTCTCAGATTGCCTATGTGTGATATATGTCAATATCAGGGGGTTGAAAAATTAATGATGCCATGGATTTGTGATGCGGTTAAAATCTTGTTTATAGAATATACTGGTGTTGCTAAAATTATTTATTTGTGACCACTGTAATTTTTGCATCCAATTGAAGGCTAAATGTTTTGTTGCTAGTCACTAAAATCACCAGAGTGTGTCAGCCAGGATATATGCATCGCACTTGTATGTTTGTATATAAGTAAGTATTGATATGTATTGTCAGTCAGCTGTCCCTTATATCAGCAAGATGTCATTCGCTTCTATATTTTCAGTGAAATTACTTGAAATGAAATAAAGCATGTTTGAATTGACTCTTTCAGTGCCAAATTTTGAATCGAGTCAACAGCTTTTGTCGGTGCACACTGCGCCCAATGCGCGCTGACAAAAGCTGTTGACCTGGGGTATTCTCTCTGGAACTATAGGCATACTGGTACTTGAATGAAAGGTCTTTTTACGTGGAATATGAATCTGGGATCCTAATGATAATTCAGTCTTGTCTGACTTAAGTAGATCGACTTCAGACGTGATTGGCACTGAAAGAGTTAATATTGTAGCTATTGTTATAGCACTCTGTGAGTGTACAGCTTCATGTCATGTGGATTCAGCATTTGCCTGACTCGTGGCATTTAAAGAAAACTGGATCATCTGCCTTGAAGCAGAAAAGAGCAAATATTAAGATTTTGCCAGTTTTTAAATGAAAAACAGCCTTTAAAATGATTTTTAAAATGTAAGAGTTAAAGTGTATCATGTATGTTATTTGTGATATGTATGAAAAGAACATTGTCAAAACAATCCCTTAGAGGGAGCTTCAATCAAACTTTGCTGAAGATGTGTGCACATACATGTATGGGTGGGGAGTTGAGCGTCCCTATGTTTGTATCAGAAGAGATGCCATGTAGTCATGGAAGTATACACAGTGAAACCTCACTATAACAGTATCTCAGATGCCTACTAAACATACTCACTTTATGACACAAGTTCTAAGGGTGAAATTGCTTTGCTATTGACCCATTTATCTGACATATTGAGATATTGGACACATTTTGCAAGGAACAGATGGTGTCATTGTAATGAGGTTTCACTGTGGTAAATATATTTTGTGTTTTTAATAATGCCCCCCTACCTCTATATCCCTGTTACATTCAGTGTGTCAAAAAGTCAAACGAGCTGTTATGTTACGTGCTATTGTAATGAAAGTGGTAGATCCTTGACATGTTCTACTATGTATTTGAGAAGGGCTGTTTGGAATACGGTAGAGCAGCAAAGTGCAGTGAAATCAATTGTGCTGTCAACTTTCAAGTATGACAGAAAATTGTTATGAAAAGGGGAGAAAACATGAATGCTTGTGTGCCAAAGTTTAAACTAATGATTGCTTTCATATGTGTATTGTCAGAAGTATGTCAAAGGCTAGATTATTGTAACTTAACATGGTTGTAACTGTAAAATAATCATATTTCAGCCAATAATTTGCACATTTGTCACATGAAATGTTGTTGCTCTGAATATATCATTCAGTTGCCCATCCAGTGGGGGAAATTAACTTATGCACAAACAGGTGAGCATCTGGCACTTGTGCATCTTCTTTTCTTGCTCTTGTCAGTAAAATGTTATTAAAAGATGTGTGAAATAGTCAATAGAAGTCTTTAATTTTGAAGTTCTTTAGGCTGCAGGAACCCTGTAAAAAGATAGTATTGTAAGAGGCTTTAATGCCAGGTTGATTGTGTTGTGATGGCCGAGATCGAAGTGACTGGCGAGTAGCCTCTATGGCTGTGTCTAAATGGGACACAATTTTATAATGCAAGCTGATTCTGTGAAATATATGTAAACAAGCAGGACTAAATACCCAAAGATGTGGCATAGTTAATGTGTATATAGTGTACATAAATTCCTATCATTTATGTAGGTTGAGTGGCGATAGGAAGCCTGAACACACTTACCTCAAAATGTTTAAAACAAGGGAAGGAAGGGGGTGCACTTTGGCATGTACAGATAGTGATGTGGTAGAGTGCTACGTGATGCTGTTTGTTGTTATGCGTCCTAGTTTTCATGTAGATTTAACATTCACTCATCTACAGGAAAAGCTGAAATCTGATGACCTAAAACTTAGCCCTCCTCCCACCCACCCATTGGCATTTTATGAATGTATTGAAATATTATGGTCTTCAATGATGGGTACCACAAGTATTTCAAGCTGTTAATTGTAAATGAAAGATCTGATTTGGGGGTATTTGAGTCTGGATTCTACTCAGGTATAACTTAAGTATATGCTTGGTTTTTGGGGGTGTTGGGGGTAGGGGGGAGGGGGAGCAGAGATATGTGAAATTAATTTCTGTTCACAGTTTGCCAGTTTACTGTTCTCATGAGAGTTCAGTTTTGCTGAAATTGCTTTAGGACACAATGGATTGATCAAAGCCACATTTCATAATGGGAGCTTACACACATTTGAATACCAGATGAAAACTTGAAGAAGAAAAAAAAAGAAATTAAAAAATATGTTAAGTTGTATTGATAGCTTTAAGCAAATATGGTGTAATAGGAAACAAATACCATTCAACATTTGATTTAATTATAAAAACTTGGTCATTCTTTAACATACAATTGGTTAAGCAGATGAATATGGATTGATCTATACCATCTGGCATTATATTTGCTAAAAGATACGGCCATATGTCATAGTATTCTGATTTGCCACAAACATGATGCAGTGAAGATTACATGTTTATTCATTGTTCTTTTGCAATTAAAATTTATCTAATAAAAGTAATCTTGGTGGTGTTACTTTTCCCTCATAGCCCAATCAACACAGACAGCAGATATGCACATTTTCTCTGATCTACATGTAAAATAGACACAGATTTTGTGTTTGGATATATTATTGGAGTGCCAGATGTTGTATATTTGTTCTGAATGCTGTAAATACGGTGCATGTGTGCAGAGAAAATGTCATTAAGTCATTAAGTAGATTCAGTGATGAATGTTGCTAATTTTTTATTATGTCCTATAAAAAAGGAAGGAATGGAATGGAGTTGAATGATGTAGTTCAATTTTCTTTTGTTTAAAGTATAGGATCTGTTTTACCCAAGGTTTGCAGAGGGCTAAGAAAGTGACACTTTGTGAAGAGATCACCTGTTCAAAAAAAGCACAAACATACAGTGATGGTTCTGTAGTCCTTCTCCTTTATATGTTTAGATTACGAGTGTGAACAATTTCCATATTTGAACAATTTTATGTGAAAATATAATTGCAGTCCTAGCTCATACCAAGCCAGTAAGTCTATACATGACTGAAAATCGATGGGGGAAATGTCTAAAGTTGGTTGTGAACTAATTTTAAAACTATGAAAATAAACAATACTTATGGGATCAAAGAAATTCTGACCAGTACCTCAGTGTAAATACACCTCGTTTTGAAGAGTGCAGGTCGTAGTGCATGCTGTTTATTACTTGTAGGTCAGAGGGAAATTGATGTGGAATGGATATTAACAACAGGCTCATGGCTTGTATGATAGGCTGAGCCATGGATGTTCACTTTGTATAGGCTTGTGACATGTTTGGTTGAACTATGGATGTTGAGTTTATAGGGTCATGGCATCTTTGATAGGTTGAGCTGTGGATGTTCACTTGTAGAGGAAGGATTACTGCATTTCAAATGATGCTAAATACTTGATAATCCATATTTGTCAAGGTGGGTGCTGAATTGATCATCATTGAGTAACATGGCTGTGTACAGTACATAGCCAGCACATTTTTATATGCCTCAACCAAGAAGCGACTGAAATAAATTTGTTTACTTGTGTAAAGTGTCTTGTGGGTTATTGTTTCAAAGCATTCCCAGACTCAACATAACATATAAGTAATCTGTTCTATTTACCTGAATAAGACTGTGCACCAAAAAGAATTGGTTTTTGCATGACATTTTTAAGAGCTTGAACATTCAGCAGTTACATAGTAAAAAGCACTTTGTGAGTCACGAAGACACCTGTAGTACGTACACTATATACAACTGAAGAAATTGGACTGGTTCAATACAGAACTGCATTATTTTATGTTGCACTAATGGGCTTTGGTGGGTTTTTTGGCATTCCGCTCTCTTCATACTTTAAACCTTTTTCCATATGTATACAGGAGTAACTATCAAAATTCTGCATGTTTAGATTGTGCACAACAAACAGTAAAACAACTGTGGGTATGCGTTTAGTCAATTCAGGCATTGCTCTTCAATTCTGGGTCCTGTCCAGACATGGACATGAATCTATTATATGCACCAGCACATGGTCATTTTTAGCAGGCATTTTTAATGATACTGCTTCGGGGAGGGGGGGGGGCGTGTGCATGACAAAAAGATATAACATGCCGATGAATGCAATTGACAGGAATTTTAATTCTCAGCTGATTCCCATGGAACTTGGTGGAGATTGCAATCATGTCAATTCATGTTTTCAGTGTCTTCTTGAAAACCATCAGCCCAATCCACCTAAAACTTGGTGTGCTTGTAGCATGTTCAAATGTTTATGCTCCATTGATAATTTGATTTTTTTTAAAATGTGATTATTTGTTCATTTTTTGGCAAAATCATGAGACCTCGATTTTTTTTTTCAACAGGTGGTGTTGCATTTTTAGATTTGCTGAACAAAGGTCGCAGAGCTTATGCAACTGCTCATTTCTGCCCATCCGTCGTTAAACTTTTGCTCGTAAGCGCAATACTGTCTACAGTTTTCAAGTTAGACCAATATAACTTTCTGAACTTCTAGGGGGTATGAAAATCTAGACCCCTTTCGATATTAGTGGCTCTACCTACATTATGTAATATAGGGGTCAAAAAGTGAATATCTTGTAAACACTACCATCTTTCATTATGTCTCCCCGTGCAACGGGGAGACATATTGTTTTTGCGTCCGTTTCTTCCACTTCTTCTTCTTCTTCTTCTTCTTCTTCTTCTTCTTCAACATTGTTGTGTGTGTTGCGGACACGATAACTCGAGAAAGATTTGACTTGGGAAGTTGAAATTGTTTGTGAAGATGTTCCTATATAAAACCTTGCTTGGGATTGCAGATGGGTGACCTTGACCTATTTTCAAGGTCACATGGGCATGTCATGTATAATTGACGCGGACGCAATAACTCTGCAAGGATTAAACTTAAGAGATTGAAATTTTGCATGATTATGTACCATAATATGAACTAGGTTGGGATTGTAGATGGGTGACATTGATGTATTTTCAAGGTCACGTGGCCACTTTAAAAATCATTGCAGATGCACTCGTAAAATATTTGACTAAAAGAGGTTGATATTTTGTGTGATTATGTTTCTATGTAAGATTTTTGTAAGACTTTGCTTGTACCTGCAGATTTATGACCTTGACCTATTTTTCAAGGTCATGTGGGCATTTCGTCTAAAATCAATGTTGACATGATAACTCAAGGAAGATTTGACTTGGGAAGTTGAAATTTTATCTGAAGATGTTCCTATATATGATCTTGCTTGGGATTGCAGATGGGTGACCTTGACATATTTTTCAAAGTCACGTGGGCTTGTCATTTAAAATTGACACGCATGCAACAATTCTGCAAGGATTTGACTTAGGAGGTTGGAGTTTTGCATGTTTATGTACCATAATACCAACTGGTGGGCATTTCATCAAAATCAACGTTTTGAAATGTCAATAAAGAGTGTACCTTCACCATATCTGTAGGTCATTGGAATTTGTATGCCTATTTATAAAAATTAGGGTGACAATAGTAAGGGCACACAGGGAGACATTTGATTTTCTGTTGGAAAATCAGCCTGTTCTAGTTTTTGGTGGATCTTTGCCAAATTTGATGGGATTGTGGGGGAGGTCAAAGTCTAAGTTGCTAGTGATACTGCTGGGCCTAACTATAATTTGATGGAAATTATGAGCCAAAGTGTGTTTTAAGATGTAAAATCCCATATTTGGAAAACTATTGGACTAGACTTTTGAATTTACAGGATATATAGACCATGACCAAAGGTAGAATGTTATGTAATATCAGTGACCTTGACCTATTTTTGTGAGGTCACCATCCCTGTAAAGTTGAAAAAGGTGATTTTGTAATGGCAGGGTGTAGCTTGGACATCAATGGCAAAGCGAAATGAGTCTCCAGATCAAAATTGCTCTTGATTACATACTACATAAAACTGTACTTGGTGACCTACTTTTTGGGTCACTGTGATGCAGTAATTAAGGATTTTGGCACTTGTCCCTGTTCAGTATTTTCCGTCAATAACTCAAAGACCTATAACCCAATTTGAACAAACAGACTGTATATGCAAAGCTGGATATAAGATGCATATTTTTGAACTTAACAATTTTTTAATTCAAGTTGAAGGTCAACGTCAAATGGCCAGTTTGAATATAGGGGTCATCTCATGAATGCTCTGCACCCTTCATTTTTTGGGATAGGCCCATATAACGTTAAGAGGTTTTATGTGTATAAAAATCTTTGTCAACATCAATGTTGGTGGTGCCACGTATAGTATTATGTAATATACAGGTCAAAATGTGAAAATCTTGTGACCAAACTACTGTCCACAGTTTTCAAGTTATCCCAATATAACTTTCAGGACATATAGGGGGTGTAAAAACCTATGTTCGTTTCCATATTGGTGGTGCCATCTACAATATGCAATATGGGAGTCAAAATTTGAAAATATTGTGATCACTCTAGTATCTTTAATTTTTGGCGCATCTTTACCAAGTTCGTTGGGATTGTGGGGGAGGTCAAGTCTAAGTTGATAATGATACTAATGGCCCCACCTGTAATTTGGCAGAAATTATGAGCCAAAAGTGTTTCAGGATATAAAATTCTATATCTTAAAAAGTAAATGGATTAGACTTGCCAAATTTATAGGATATAATATACACAATGTTCAAAGGTAGAATGTTATATAATATTAGTGACCTTGACTTACTTTTGTGAGGTCACCATGCCTGTAAAGTTGAAAGAGGTGACTTTGTAATGGCAGGGTGTAGCTTGGACATCAATGGCAATGTCAGCACAACACGGGGCCTATGGGCCTCTTGTATTACATAATCTGGGTGACCTTTATCTTCTGCCCCAAGGTCACTGAGGATATAAAGTTAAGGACTCGGTCATAGTTGTCTTGGCACATGCAACAATATTCATCACAGGAATTGCACAAATAAGCTATGATGACATGTGGAGCGAAGCGGCATCTGGTGGACAGTTTGTACGCTAAATGTAAATAAGCTTTATATGTTCAGAAGCCACTTGAGGACTCGCAACTTCGAAATGAACGAGTGCAATTTAGCTCTGGTGCCAGCAGAGCATTGGCCAATAGGCCTCTCGCCTTTGTCTATTTATGTCTCCCGGTGGAAGCCGGGGGACATATTGGTTTTGTGCCCGTTTCTTCCGCTTCTTCTTCTTCTTCTTCTTCTTCTTGTTGTTGTTCAGGTTCTTCAACACTTGGTTTCCGTGCGATAAGTCTTGAAGGTCTTGACGGAATTTGATGAAAATTGGTAGGATTATGTATCTAGGCAAGACCTAGGTTGGGATTGTATTTGGGTGACCTTGACCTAAATTTCAAGGTCACAGGGTCACTTATGTGAAATTGGTTTCCGTGCGATAAGTCTTGAAGAACTTGATGCAATTTGATGAAACATGGTAGGATTATGTATCTAGGTAAGACCTAGGTTGGGATTGTATTTGGGTGACCTTGACCTAATTTTCAAGGTCACAGGGTCACTTATGTGAAATTGGTTTCCGTTTGATAAGTCATGAAGAACATGATGGAATTTGATGAAACTTGGTAGGATTATGTATCTTGGCAAGACGTAGGTTGGGATTGTATTTGGATGACCTTGAGCGAATTCTCAAGGTCACAGGGTCACTTATGTGAAATTGGTTTCCGTGTGATAAGTCTTGAAGAACATGACAGAATTTGATGAAACTTGGTAGGATTATATATCTAGGGAAGACCTAGATTGGGATCGTATTTGAATGACCTTGAGCGAATTCTCAAGGTCACAGGGTCACTTATGTGAAATTGGTTTCCGT
Organism: Hermodice carunculata; assembly: GCA_964020975.1. Classification (NCBI taxonomy): domain Eukaryota; kingdom Metazoa; phylum Annelida; class Polychaeta; order Eunicida; family Amphinomidae; genus Hermodice; species Hermodice carunculata. Next base: position 95,157,560 of record OZ026613.1, on the reverse strand, counting down.
TCAATAAGTCATGAAGAACAGGATGGAATTTGATGAAACTTGTTAGGATTATGTATCTTGGCAAGACGTAGGTTGGGATTGTATTTGGATGACCTTGAGCGAATTCTCAAGGTCACAGGGTCACTTATGTGAAATTGGTTTCCGTGTGATAAGTCTTGAAGAACTTGATGGAATTTGATGAAACTTGGTAGGATTATGTATCTAGGGAAGACCAAGGTTGGGATTGTATTTGAATGACCTTGAGCGAATTGTCAAGGTCACAGGGTCACTTATGTGAAATTGGTTTCCGTTCAATAAGTCATTAAGAACAGGATGGAATTTGATGAAACTTGGTAGGATTATGAACCCTGGCAAGACCTAGGTTGGGATTGTATTTGAATGATCTTGAGCGAATTCTCAAGGTCACAGGGCCACTTATGTGAAATTGGTTTCCGTGTGATAAGTCTTGAAGGACTTGACAGAATTTGATGAAACTTGGTAGGATTATGTATCTAGCCAAGACCAAGGTTGGGATTGTATTTGGGTGACCTTGACCTAATTTTGAAGGTCACAGGGTTATTTATGTGAAATTGGTTTCTCTGCAATAAGTCTTGAAGAACTTGATGAAAATTGCTAGAGTAATGTATCTATGTGAGAGCTAAAATAGGATTGTAATTTTCAAGCAAACTTGGTCATTTGTAATTTGTTATCACCTGTAGCTTATTAATCAGAGATGTCAGTGTTCCACCGGGAGACATTTGATTTTCTGTTGGAAAATCAGTCTGTTCTAGTTTTTTTAATGAATTTATTTGTGTTTCTGCTATTGTCAACTTCTATAGTGTGAAAGCACGTACAGTATTTCTCCAAATTGTGTTTCAACTTGGTCTTTCGGCACAATTAAAAAGATGTTTCATGTAGTAAGGGGAATTAATCACAGAGTTCTGTGACTTTGAACATTCATGGCGACCAATGCCACAGTGTATGTACATGTTACATCACCTGATCTTAAGCTAATGGTGCTTCCAAGGTGCATAGTTAGACCTAATATGGAACATACTGGTGTTGTTACTTTTGACCTGGAGTGTCATTGAGAGGTCAGTTTGAAGTCAATGACCATTAAATCAAGATTTTCATCTTTCATGTTAAGCATCAACTGAATATAATTCAATCAATCAGACCAAGCAAGGCCAGTGGCAGTCAAAACTAGAATAGTAATTAAATAAACTCCTATAAAAATTTGAATATAATTCAAACTTGGTAAGGACGTATTTTAAGTAGACCTACATAGCGTGCTCAAGATGGACAAACTTAACCTGCTTTGCAAGGTCACAGAGCAATTTAGTATTTCATTTCTGCAACCTTGTCACTCAGGTTGACCTGAAATTTGATGGAAGTGCCCCATTCAGAGAGCCAAGTCAGGTTTTACTCTCGGCATATAAAGTGCCAGTGGGTATTGTCGTCCCCTGCATCGTCCGTCCCTCCTTCCGTCCATCCATCTTGTTGACGTTACCGGGATATGTAAAAAAATATTCATCATAGCTGTACCCAATTTTTATCACAAGGACTTTATGAGGGACCAGGTTCCTATTTAAAACCAGCTTCTTCTGATTTTTTTTTAATGAAACTTTTAATGTATTTAATTGAAGGCAGTCTCAGTAGCGTCAACTCTGACGACATAACCCCGAAAAAAAAAATATATATATATATATATATATATATATTGACCGCAGCTTTACCACATTTTTGTCAGAGATGTGTCATATGTCGTATTTAAAACCAGCTTCCTCTGACTATTTTGTGTTTTTTTGTGTGTTTTTTATGAAACTTTCAATGTATTTATTTAAAGGCCGTCTGAGTGGCGTCAAACCTGACGACTTTACTGCGATATCCAAAAAAATACTGACCAACGCTTTACCAAAATTTTATCAGAGATGCATCTTATGATGGACCAGATGTCTATTTAAAACCAGCTGCCTCATTGTATTCGTAAACTTTAAAGTACATGTATTTATCGTCAAGGCCGTCTGAGTGATGCACAAGGGGACAATGTTACCATAATAATTCAACAAGGATCCAACGCACCCTCACCAAATTGCACATTATAGTGGACCACATTTTTATTAAAAACCAGCTTTCTCCTATTATTTTCAAACTTGGTATGAAACGTTTGAAGTATTTATTTCATGGCCATCTGAGTGACACACAGTACAGTGGACTCTGTCACCAGAACCTTCCTCAAGAACACATCCAAAAGTGCTCTGTCATTTTATAGACAATAGCATGAAAATTATATGTAAAGTATTCTACTGCTAATTCTCAAAAAAAAAAAACAACAACAACAACAACAAACAAACTTGTAGAACTTGGGGAAAGAAGATTGTGGGTACCGAGGGTAATCCATTTTCTGAACGCTGTTTTTCTACCAGTTTTGCTGTCCATTCCTGATTTTTAACCAGTTTGACACTTTGTATTCTTATTAAATATTGTGTGTGTATTCTTATTCATTTCTATGTAAGGCCATCAGCATTCTGATACTAATTTATTTGTATGTCTACTTTGTGAAAAACCACTGGCTGCAGCTTGAACTTAGCACTGCCTGTAGCTCATTGTGGAATTACTTTTGACAAACACAGGTAACCACAAACTGGATCATTTTAAAACTTGGTAGAAATGTACTTTTTGGATTCCTTCTCCACCAAAGATGTTCATTAGTTTGGTGTAATCATTTGCTGGTTTTTAATGAAATTTTGACATGATAGTCAGCAAGAGTACACGTTTAGCATGATTTCTTTTGAGACACCGGTATATTCATATCATGTTGCTTTCTCTGACAGTAAGAACTTGTACCCCTTCAAACTTGGTTTGGGTATACCTTTGGTCAGTTTCTATTAACTTTCTATAAATCATCACGCTCCAGTGATTTTGTCCTTTTTTGGTGGAAGTGGAGGTTTCATTTTCGGAGAAAACTTGAAAAATCTATGTTACAACCACATCGCCAATGGCTCTGAAATTGCAGACAAATACTTCCAGACACCCTTACACCAGGGTGGGACTTCAATTGGATTCACTAATAATAATCATGTGACACTCCACTTATTTGCTGCAGTCTTGTATCATGCCTGATACAGGTGGCCAAAAAAAAAAAAAAAAAAAAAAGAAAAGAAAAAGAAAAAAACTTTCCCTCTGAGCCTATCCCTACCTCTAAGGCCCAGGCATTTCCCATGTCCTCTTCACACAGTCCTGGGAGCCCTGATAAGGGCTACCATCTTTCCCTTTCCTTCCTCAAACCTGTTACTCCAACTAAGTCTGTCATCTTCTAATTCTTATGTTCCATTTCTTTTTTCCCAGCACCCTACCTGGAAGTCCTGTACAGTTCTGACCTTCTTTCATTCCACCTGGTAAACCCCTTATCAAACCAAAAATACATGCGACATGCTGCTCTCCTAAACACATCACTTCTTGTAACAGTTATGATCCTCATTGTGCCATTCCATAAACATATTTTCCCTCATCTCTCTACTTGTATCACACCATACCAACCAATGGTCTACTGGCTCCTCTGTCTCCTTTGAAAAAACTCTACAATTACCACCTGCAGTCCATTTCTGTCACCTCTTTTCTAAATTGATAAATCCTGCCCTACTCTGGAGTAAAAGTTTGGATCCTGGCCCTCCATCCCACCATGTACTTTTCTTTGGCTTCTTTCAAATATTGTATGCATTTAGCGTACTTTTCCCCTCACTGCTTGTCTTTAGTTTTTGTTCCATCCTTCTGTCATTACTTTGCCTATACATGTTTACCTAATCCTCAATCTCATCATAACCTTTCAATTCATACCTTTATGCTAACGTAACTATGTTTTTGACCCATTTTGTCTGTCATATATTTTCCTGCATCATTTGTCCTCGCTCACCTATTGTAAATATACCCAGTAGTTATGTCTCCCGGTGGAAGCCGGGGGACATATTGGTTTAGTGCCCGTTTCTTCCGCTTCTTCTTCTTCTTGTTGTTGTTGTTGTTGTTCATGTTCTTCAACACTTGGTTCCCGTGCGATAAGTCTTGAAGGACTTGACAGAATTTGATGAAACTTGGTAGGATTATGTATCTTGGCAAGACCTAGGTTGGGATTGTATTTGGGTGACCTTGATCTAATTTTCGAGGTCGCAGGGTCACTTATGTGAAATTGGTTTCCGTGCGGTAAATCTTGAAGAACTTGATGGAATTTGATGAAACTTGGTAGGATTATGTATCTAGGCAAGAGCTAGGTTGGGATTGTATTTGGGTGACCTTGAGCGAAATTTGAAGGTCACGTGGTCACTTATGTGAACTTGGTTTCCGTTCGATAAGTCTTGAAGAATTTGATGGAATTTGATGAAACTTGGTAGGATTATGTATCTTGGCAAGACCTTGGTTGGGATTGTATTTGGATGACCTTGAGTGCATTCTTAAGGTCACAGGGTCACTTATGTGAAATTGGTTTCCGTGCGATAAGTCTTGAAGAACTTGATGGAATTTGATGAAACTTGATAGGATTATGTGTCTAGGCAAGACCTAGATTGGGATTGTATTTGGATGACCTTGAGCGAATTCTCAAGGTCACAGGGTCACTTATGTGAAATTGGTTTCCATGGGATAAGTCTTGAAGAACTTGATGGAATTTGATGAAACTTGGTAGGATTATGTATCTTGGCAAGACCTAGGTTGGGATTGTATTTGGGTGACTTGGACCTCATTTTCAAGGTCACAGGGTCACTTCTCTGAAATTGGTTTCCATGCGATAAATCTTGAAGAACTTGATGGAATTTGATGAAACTTGATAGGATTATGCTTCTAGGCAAGACCTAGATTGGGATTGTATTTGGATGACCTTGAGCGAATTCTCAAGGTCACTTATGTGAAATTGGTTTCAGTTCCATAAGTCATGAAGAACCTGATGAACTTTGATGAAACTTGGTAGGATTATGTATCTAGGTAAGACCCAAGGTTGGGATTGTATTTGGGTGACTTTGACCTCATTTTCGAGGTCACAGGGTCATTTATGTGAAATTGGTTTCCGTGCGATAAATCTTGAAGAACTTGATGGAATTTGATGAAGCTTGGTAGGATTATGTATCTTGGCAAGACCTAGGTTGGGATTGTATTTGGGTGACTTTGACCTCATTTTCGAGGTCACAGGGTCATTTATGTGAAATTGGTTTCCGTGCGATAAATCTTGAAGAACTTGATGGAATTTGATGAAGCTTGGTAGGATTATGTATCTTGGCAAGACCTAGGTTGGGATTGTATTTGGGTGACCTTGAGCGAATTCACAAGGTCACAGGGTCACTTATGTGAAATTGGTTTCTCTGCAATAAGTCTTGAAGAACTTGATGAAAATTGCTAGAGTAATGTATCTAGGTGAGAGCTAAAATAGGATTGTAATTTTCAAGCAAACTTGGTCATTTGTAATTTGTTATCACCTGTAGCTTATTAATCAGAGATGTCAGTGTTCCACCGGGAGACATTTGATTTTCTGTTGGAAAATCAGTCTGTTCTAGTTTTTTTAATGAATTTATTTGTGTTTCTGCTATTGTCAACTTCTATAGTGTGAAAGCACGTACAGTATTTCTCCAAATTGTGTTTCAACTTGGTCTTTCGGCACAATTAAAAAGATGTTTCATGTAGTAAGGGGAATTAATCACAGAGTTCTGTGACTTTGAACATTCATGGCGACCAATGCCACAGTGTATGTACATGTTACATCACCTGATCTTAAGCTAATGGTGCTTCCAAGGTGCATAGTTAGACCTAATATGGAACATACTGGTGTTGTTACTTTTGACCTGGAGTGTCATTGAGAGGTCAGTTTGAAGTCAATGACCATTAAATCAAGATTTTCATCTTTCATGTTAAGCATCAACTGAATATAATTCAATCAATCAGACCAAGCAAGGCCAGTGGCAGTCAAAACTAGAATAGTAATTAAATAAACTCCTATAAAAATTTGAATATAATTCAAACTTGGTAAGGACGTATTTTAAGTAGACCTACATAGCGTGCTCAAGATGGACAAACTTAACCTGCTTTGCAAGGTCACAGAGCAATTTAGTATTTCATTTCTGCAACCTTGTCACTCAGGTTGACCTGAAATTTGATGGAAGTGCCCCATTCAGAGAGCCAAGTCAGGTTTTACTCTCGGCATATAAAGTGCCAGTGGGTATTGTCGTCCCCTGCATCGTCCGTCCCTCCTTCCGTCCATCCATCTTGTTGACGTTACCGGGATATGTAAAAAAATATTCATCATAGCTGTACCCAATTTTTATCACAAGGACCTTATGAGGGACCAGGTTCCTATTTAAAACCAGCTTCTTCTGATTTTTTTTAATGAAACTTTTAATGTATTTAATTGAAGGCAGTCTCAGTAGCGTCAACTCTGACGACATAACCCCGAAAAATATATATATATATATATATATATATATATTGACCGCAGCTTTACCACATTTTTGTCAGAGATGTGTCATATGTCGTATTTAAAACCAGCTTCCTCTGACTATTTTGTGTTTTTTTGTGTGTTTTTTATGAAACTTTCAATGTATTTATTTAAAGGCCGTCGGGGTGGCGTCAAACCTGACGACTTTACTGCGATATCCAAAAAAATACTGACCAACGCTTTACCAAAATTTTATCAGAGATGCATCTTATGATGGACCAGATGTCTATTTAAAACCAGCTGCCTCATTGTATTCGTAAACTTTAAAGTACATGTATTTATCGTCAAGGCCGTCTGAGTGATGCACAAGGGGACAATGTTACCATAATAATTCAACAAGGATCCAACGCACCCTCACCAAATTGCACATTATAGTGGACCACATTTTTATTAAAAACCAGCTTTCTCCTATTATTTTCAAACTTGGTATGAAACGTTTGAAGTATTTATTTCATGGCCATCTGAGTGACACACAGTACAGTGGACTCTGTCACCAGAACCTTCCTCAAGAACACATCCAAAAGTGCTCTGTCATTTTATAGACAATAGCATGAAAATTATATGTAAAGTATTCTACTGCTAATTCTCAAAAAAAAAAAAACAACAACAACAACAACAAACAAACTTGTAGAACTTGGGGAAAGAAGATTGTGGGTACCGAGGGTAATCCATTTTCTGAACGCTGTTTTTCTACCAGTTTTGCTGTCCATTCCTGATTTTTAACCAGTTTGACACTTTGTATTCTTATTAAATATTGTGTGTGTATTCTTATTCATTTCTATGTAAGGCCATCAGCATTCTGATACTAATTTATTTGTATGTCTACTTTGTGAAAAACCACTGGCTGCAGCTTGAACTTAGCACTGCCTGTAGCTCATTGTGGAATTACTTTTGACAAACACAGGTAACCACAAACTGGATCATTTTAAAACTTGGTAGAAATGTACTTTTTGGATTCCTTCTCCACCAAAGATGTTCATTAGTTTGGTGTAATCATTTGCTGGTTTTTAATGAAATTTTGACATGATAGTCAGCAAGAGTACACGTTTAGCATGATTTCTTTTGAGACACCGGTATATTCATATCATGTTGCTTTCTCTGACAGTAAGAACTTGTACCCCTTCAAACTTGGTTTGGGTATACCTTTGGTCAGTTTCTATTAACTTTCTATAAATCATCACGCTCCAGTGATTTTGTCCTTTTTTGGTGGTAGTGGAGGTTTCATTTTCGGAGAAAACTTGAAAAATCTATGTTACAACCACATCGCCAATGGCTCTGAAATTGCAGACAAATACTTCCAGACACCCTTACACCAGGGTGGGACTTCAATTGGATTCACTAATAATAATCATGTGACACTCCACTTATTTGCTGCAGTCTTGTATCATGCCTGATACAGGTGGCCAAAAAAAAAAAAAAAAAAAAAAAGAAAAGAAAAAGAAAAAAACTTTCCCTCTGAGCCTATCCCTACCTCTAAGGCCCAGGCATTTCCCATGTCCTCTTCACACAGTCCTGGGAGCCCTGATAAGGGCTACCATCTTTCCCTTTCCTTCCTCAAACCTGTTACTCCAACTAAGTCTGTCATCTTCTAATTCTTATGTTCCATTTCTTTTTTCCCAGCACCCTACCTGGAAGTCCTGTACAGTTCTGACCTTCTTTCATTCCACCTGGTAAACCCCTTATCAAACCAAAAATACATGCGACATGCTGCTCTCCTAAACACATCACTTCTTGTAACAGTTATGATCCTCATTGTGCCATTCCATAAACATATTTTCCCTCATCTCTCTACTTGTATCACACCATACCAACCAATGGTCTACTGGCTCCTCTGTCTCCTTTGAAAAAACTCTACAATTACCACCTGCAGTCCATTTCTGTCACCTCTTTTCTAAATTGATAAATCCTGCCCTACTCTGGAGTAAAAGTTTGGATCCTGGCCCTCCATCCCACCATGTACTTTTCTTTGGCTTCTTTCAAATATTGTATGCATTTAGCGTACTTTTCCCCTCACTCCTTGTCTTTAGTTTTTGTTCCATCCTTCTGTCATTACTTTGCCTATACATGTTTACCTAATCCTCAATCTCATCATAACCTTTCAATTCATACCTTTATGCTAACGTAACTATGTTTTTGACCCATTTTGTCTGTCATATATTTTCCTGCATCATTTGTCCTCGCTTACCTATTGTAAATATACCCAGTAGTTATGTCTCCCGGTGGAAGCCGGGGGACATATTGGTTTAGTGCCCGTTTCTTCCGCTTCTTCTTGTTCTTGTTGTTGTTGTTGTTGTTGTTGTTGTTCATGTTCTTCAACACTTGGTTTCCGTGCGATAAGTCTTGAAGGACTTGACAGAATTTGATGAAACTTGGTAGGATTATGTATCTTGGCAAGACCTAGGTTGGGATTGTATTTGGGTGACCTTGATCTAATTTTCGAGGTCGCAGGGTCACTTATGTGAAATTGGTTTCCGTGCGGTAAATCTTGAAGAACTTGATGGAATTTGATGAAACTTGGTAGGATTATGTATCTAGGCAAGAGCTAGGTTGGGATTGTATTTGGGTGACCTTGAGCGAAATTTGAAGGTCACGTGGTCACTTATGTGAACTTGGTTTCCGTTCGATAAGTCTTGAAGAATTTGATGGAATTTGATGAAACTTGGTAGGATTATGTATCTTGGCAAGACCTTGGTTGGGATTGTATTTGGATGACCTTGAGTGCATTCTTAAGGTCACAGGGTCACTTATGTGAAATTGGTTTCCGTGCGATAAGTCTTGAAGAACTTGATGGAATTTGATGAAACTTGATAGGATTATGTGTCTAGGCAAGACCTAGATTGGGATTGTATTTGGATGACCTTGAGCGAATTCTCAAGGTCACAGGGTCACTTATGTGAAATTGGTTTCCATGGGATAAGTCTTGAAGAACTTGATGGAATTTGATGAAACTTGGTAGGATTATGTATCTTGGCAAGACCTAGGTTGGGATTGTATTTGGGTGACTTGGACCTCATTTTCAAGGTCACAGGGTCACTTCTCTGAAATTGGTTTCCATGCGATAAATCTTGAAGAACTTGATGGAATTTGATGAAACTTGATAGGATTATGCTTCTAGGCAAGACCTAGATTGGGATTGTATTTGGATGACCTTGAGCGAATTCTCAAGGTCACTTATGTGAAATTGGTTTCAGTTCCATAAGTCATGAAGAACCTGATGAACTTTGATGAAACTTGGTAGGATTATGTATCTAGGTAAGACCCAAGGTTGGGATTGTATTTGGGTGACTTTGACCTCATTTTCGAGGTCACAGGGTCATTTATGTGAAATTGGTTTCCGTGCGATAAATCTTGAAGAACTTGATGGAATTTGATGAAGCTTGGTAGGATTATGTATCTTGGCAAGACCTAGGTTGGGATTGTATTTGGGTGACTTTGACCTCATTTTCGAGGTCACAGGGTCATTTATGTGAAATTGGTTTCCGTGCGATAAATCTTGAAGAACTTGATGGAATTTGATGAAGCTTGGTAGGATTATGTATCTTGGCAAGACCTAGGTTGGGATTGTATTTGGGTGACCTTGAGCGAATTCACAAGGTCACAGGGTCACTTATGTGAAATTGGTTTCCATTCGATAAGTTATGAAGAACCTGAAAGAATTTGATGAAACTTGGTAGGATTATGTATCTAGGTAAGACCAAGGTTGGGATTGTATTTGGGTGACCTTGACCTCATTTTCAAGGTTACAGGGTCATTTATGTGAAATTGGTTTCTCTATAATGAGTCTTGAAGAACTTGATGAAAATTGCTAGAGTAATGTATCTAGGTGAGAGCTAAAATAGGATTGTAATTTTCAAGCAAACTTGGTCATTTGTAATTTGTTATCACTTGTAGCTTATTCAGAGACGTAAGTGTTCCACCGGGAGACATTTGATCTTCTGTTGGAAAATCAGTCTGTTCTAGTTTAACTTGGCTTTGTCAATCCTGTCAGTAATGCTATTCCATGCTAACTCCCCTAAGATTGTTTCTGTTGCTGTAGACAGCAGTGCTCCCAAGATCCATTTTCCCCTTTTATTCTGTGCTTTCTCCATGCCCTGGATATCCCCTTCATTTACCGTGATAGCAGCTATCATATAACATTCCTGGTATTGCTACTCTATCCCACAGCACCCGAGCTGTAATTGCCCTATTTAAACCATTAATTGCCATAGCTCTTATCATTCCTTCTGTATGGTTCACCATCTGCCTTATCTTTTCAATATGGTACCTGAACATGCCTTTCCTGTTGCTTTTGTCCTTACCCCAAGGTACTCATATTCATCCACCTCTCCAATTTCAGTCAGATGTTCTCTACCCGCTTGGATTTGACATTTTCACAAGGCTCCATTTTCAATTGCCATCTGGTTTCTTTTTTAGTGTCATAACTTGGTTTTTGTCTTGGCTAAACTCTAATCTCCATTTATTTCCATATTCCCCTGCAATGTTTAACATATGTGATTCTTTTTGAGACTCAGCCATGAGTATAATGTCGTCTGTTAAAAATAACCCAGGCATTTTCTGGTGTCCTATTTTTGCTCTCTTGCCACAATCAATTACTTGTTCACCTAAGTCCTTAATGCAAACAAAATGGAGTAAATCACACATCCTTGCTTTAAGCCTATGTTCAGCTGTGTATTTTCTACTACATTTCCCAGTGAAAGATAACATTCTACATCCTTGTATAGGGCTTTCACTATTTCCAGATAACCGTCTCTGAATCTGAACCCACCAAGTTTTTCCCATGCAGCATCTCTCCATACCTTATCCCTTTTTCAAATCTTATTTTTTTTAAACCCTTTCCCATTTTTGTTTTGCCAATTCCTAAATCTGAGTCTGTGTAAATACATGATCACCTACCCGTCTCCCTGGTGTACAACCATTCTGAGTTTCTCCTGGCCAGAAGCCCAAGTCTTTCAACTCTTCTGCTCAGTCTTTAGTGTCTGCAGTTAATGATGGATATTTCTAAGGTTGAGAGGACCGGTTTAAAACAACCAGTTGCCTTTTATGGGTGACTGCCTGTCTCAAGTCAGGAGTGAAATTTGTTTCTTTACATTGGTATTGGAAGAGAAATGTTGATACTTTGGCAAGTCTGGAAACTCTTTGCTGTCATTGTTGGGTTTGGAATTAATGAATATGGATCATGTGTTTCTGTACTATTTGATACATTATCCCTCTAAAAATTTTGTTCATATCAGTACCCCTACACTTGTCCAGTTGATCACCTTGACCCTTTTACAGAATAGCTCATATCCTTAGCCTATTCCATTCCCTAGGTACCTGTTTCTTTTCAATTATTTTATTGAAAAGCATCTGTAAACTGTCTTCAAGTTTCTCCAGCCCCTTCTTTATAAACCGTCTCAAAATATCATCTGTACCTGGAGCTTTGCCTAATCTCATCTGCTCAATAGCTATGTGGACTTCAATGCTTCTGATTCTGTCACCCAACTCAGAATCCCATCGATCCAGTCTATCTTTGGATTAACATGCTGGAACTGTTTCCTGACCCCTTTTTTGAGTCATTAATCTCATCCCAGTACTCCCTTAATGCTTTTTGTATGTCTTTCCTCCTTTTTGTTTTCTTTTCTCTATATATGATTTTTGAGCTTTATTCTTTCTCTTCTGGTTAACCTGTTTCCAAAAGAGAGTCGACCCTTCTTCTTCACTTTTCACTATTTTCTTTGTCATCTGTTGAGTTTTACTAGCTGCTCTCCTTTCTGCTTTCATATCTGCTGTTTCTTACAGTCCTCATACTGTCTTTTAGCTTCCTCAATTTCACTTTCTGTGTCCCTTTTTTCCTGGCTAATCTCTGTGCTCTATTTCTAAGCCTCTTTATTTACTGTTTGTTTCAGTCCTTGGTTAATATCCTGTATTCTCAACCAGAACTTTCTTTCTGTCAATCTTTTTCTGAGCCACCTCAAGAATTCTCCTTCATTCATTTGCTGTACCTCTCCTTCTATCTTAGATTCATCTTTCCATATTTGCAATTCACTTCTCAGGCTTTCCTGATAACCACCCCAATTTGCCCCCTTGCGTATGTTTCGCATCCATTTGGTCGACCCTTTATCCCTCCTGCATGGCTGCATGTCAGCTGAAATTGTCACCCAGTTGTGGGCACTGCCTATATCCAGTCTACCCTTCTCATCTACTTTTCATTTTTGTGTCATTCAAAAAAATCTCTTTACGATATAATCAATTATTGTCTGGATGCTCCTGGAGGCCCATATCCACTTCCCTTTGCACTGCGTGCCCCTATTCACTATTCTCAGCCCATATTCACCGAGAAAAGTTCAATAGCCTGCTTCCATTGCTATTAACATCTTTGTCTCCTCCTTCTATTTCACCTACTTGATTCCCTGTATGCCCATTGAAAACCCCAGCAATCATAAATTTATACCTCTTTTCCTGGATATCTCTAGTCATCATTCTTATTCTATCATATATGTGGTTATTCCATTTTTTTGGTAGACCCTCATGTCCCACACACACTACACCGATTGCTACTTTGTTTTCATTCGACTTTACTCCTATCCACTGCATCTCATTTTTCACCCTATTGTCATCTTCCCATTTGTCCCTTCATGCCACTTTATCCATTTCTTTATCACAAACCTTACTCCTCCTACTTTCCTGTGCCCACTTTCTCTTCCTTTACCTATCATATCATATCCTGTGGAGCCTGTCACTACTCCTATCTCTTTCTGTTAATGTGTGTCTCTACTAGTGCTTTCATATCCATATTTTCACTTTCAGCTGCGTCTTCTATTTCTGCTATCTTCCCTTTGAATCCTCTACAATTGACACATCCTATTTTCATGTTGTTGTTCTTTTTCTCCTTTCTTCTTGTTCTACTACCACTTCCTGTTTGCCTATGATTGTCATCCTGTCCAAGAGCTGACCTGGTATTGCTGAGGTTTCTAGTTTCCCTGCTACTGCACCCACTCACTGTATACCTGCCCTAGTCTATCTCCATTCGTCTGACTTGTGTGCAGCCCATCCCAAGCAACCATCTCCTTCCTCCCTGCAAACTTGTTCAAAACATTTCTACATGCTATCCCCCTCTCCCTACATAACTTCTGTAACCTCCTATCAATCCCACAAATCAGACTCGCTTCCCATGCACTGTAAGCCTTTGTAATATCCCCATTACCAAAGCATCACAGTCTAGCTGGAAAACCTCCCCACAAGCTTACCATACCTGCCTAACGTTATATCAGTCCCTACTCTCTCCCCCTGCTCTTCCCTGTCTGAGAATCATTGATGCCCACCTGCATAATGACTCGGATGCTCCCAGGAGCACTCCTCACTACCCACTTCAGCCTCTTCTCAATGTTCCTAATCTTCGTCCCTGGTTGGCACACCCTAAACCTATGCTCCCTGGTGCCCTACAGAAGACCATATCTACCTTCCTTACTATGCTGCTTTCTATCACCACTGCCTTTCTAGGTCCCTCCTGTTCCCCCCTCTCACTACGCTCTGCCACTCTTTGCCTCCCCTCATCCTCCCCTCCCTCCTGACCTCTCCCCTCCATCCTGTTCCCTCTCACTTTGTCTCAGCCTGCCTCACCCTATCCTGGACCTCCTTGCTTGCATCAGCTGCAGCCCTGGCACTACCCTTAGCATCCTCTGCTCTATCTTGGGGCTGCCAGCTGTGCCTCCGAAAGCACCACACTCCTGCACTTCTCACACCTTAACTGAAAGCTCTCGTCACTTGCATTGTTTAGAGAGCAGGATGGTCCCACAGCACTAAACTCTACCTGCACTCATCCTCCCCTCCTGCCTGCTCCAGCCCTACCTCAACCTGTCTCCTTTATGCCTGCCTCCCCCTCTAGATCTTCCTCCTTCTCTTGCCCTGCACCCCTGCTACCTTGTGACAAACTGCGACTCAACATACTGAAGCTTGTGGGTTTTTTTTCTTGCTACTAGTTAACGACATTTAAGGTGGCCCCTGTCATGCTCATTGACCTATTTTCGCTCAACATTTTTTATTCTATTTTCTTTGTAACTATTCTAATTTTTGTGGCTGAAACTCTCCCTGAGTTGTCTCCATATATTCATAAAACAAATCTCGTTCTACTTTGATCGATCTCTGCCTATAACTTTAAAAAAAGCACAAATTTGTCACCAGCTTCAAATTCTACATCTACTCTCAGCCAAATCCTGCTGCAGGTGTCAAGTTCAGCATGTGATGTGCTGTTCACAAAGGCCTCCAAATCCAAATGCAGCCAAATATTGGCAGAGACGATCATGCCTTTGATTCACTTTCAAGTGGAATGCCGTAATCAAGGACAGATGCCAACTGTCCCTGATCAATCCCTTAAATAAGTTGAAAAGTTAACGAATTTACAGTGTGTGTCCTTCCTCAAAATTGAGTATTTGCTGTTATATTCTTTGTTTATTATTTGGTTTTGGTGATGGTCTTCACTACTTGTCCTGAAATGACATTTTGAGTGTCGGCATCCCTGCAAAGAGTGCCAGCCGCAATTTCCTTTCCTGCTCATGGGTAACCACAACCAACTGATCCAAACTCTTCACGCTGACATGGTGGATCTATTGCAGATTTTTTAGAAAACGATACCAGATCTAGATCTCTTTCTTGAAACAACCTGCAGAGAACCTTTGTTTGCACTTCTATACACACACACACACCCCACCCTCCCACCCCCCCACACACATTCCCCAACAGGTAGGCTTGCATAAGCAAACTAAGAAGCCACAGACAGTGGGAATTCAAAAACCAACCCAGAAAGACGAAGCAAAACAGGCAACGTCGTCTTCTTTATGTGCACCAAGGTAAAAAAGAAAAACAGCAGCAACGAGCTGGCATCAAGACACCAAGTTGTTGGAGACATAAGAAACAGTCAACAAGATGATATTGCCTTAAAGTCTGTTTTTGTAATGTTTAGTAAGTCATGCTCAAACTTGTGGTTTTTGGGATTATCTCGTCTGTCGTGCCCAAATCCCAGTCCCACACAGAGCTTCAGGGTCTGTACAATGCAGAATGGCAAGTATCGAGGTCCTGGTAACGTTTTTTACACTTGGAAATAAAATGATATATCGCCAATGGGATCAAGAAAAGTCCTTCTCACCAGCAGCCCCATATCCGACTTTCATATCTGTCCAAGAGGAAACAGGAGGCCAAGACGTGAATTAAAGGCCTAACTAAGAAACATATCTTCTTAGAAATGAGGTGTTCGTAATACTCAAAATAATTATTTTTTACTGGTAGAAATTGAAGTTATAAACAAAAGTATATTTTCATAAAGTAAATCATAGAGTAAGAAAGTGGGTCAAAGGTCATTTGTCAAATAGTAAGACAGTGCACATCTGTATGGGATTATGATTCCGGTCTAAGGCTATTACTTCTCAGATATACCGCCTTTGAATGATTGAACCTCATTTTGCATTGATGAATTACTTTGACCATAAACAGTTAGAGATTAAGATAAGACAAAAATGTCCCAAGGCATCAGGTATGTATGGAACTAAATCAGTTATCAGGAAACGTAAGCTTTCTTTTTGCATTCGTAGATCAGGGACATCTAACAGATAGGTAGACAGCTTCAGTTGAGGCTCATGAATCTGATCAAAGGGCTACTGTGGAGAGTAAGATGTCCCATAGACAGTCTTGTGGATTGCAAAATAAAGGTAAAATCATATTTTTACGATTGCAGATTGCCTTGACCATGAAGGAAATAGCATTTAGAGAACAAAAGTAAGAAAATAGTGTTCATAGACAGGAGACACTTTATCCCCACAGCTTTAAACGATCAAACAGTGATTATAATGGTGGTCATTCATCAAGTAGCAGGTAGAAAACTTTAGTACAGGCTCACAATTATGATTCTACACAAAGGCCATTGTAAAGCACTAAATAGTCTCAGATGCTCTGGAGTTGGAAGATTACACACTGTATGGGCCACAGTGAAGCTTTTTTTCAGTTTCGTGATGATATGAAACGTTGGTTACAAGAAATATGCCGTATGAATAAAGACAAAAGGAACGAAATTAGAATCTGTTGAAAAACCCAAATATCTGTTGTTGGTACACACACACATACAAGAAGTATTGGTGGTATGAATGCGACAGACAGGTAGAGGGCCAACTTCAATACCTCTGGCCACCATATGGTGGTGCAGAAGTAAATATCAAAAGCAGCTGCCGTGGATAAGTTTTACGTAAAGTTCCACAAAATGCAATAACTTAACGCCGTTATACAGCTCGGATAAGCCTGCAGAAGAACATGGGTGTGCACGTGAGGTATTAACCCCTATATATTTTTGTGTATATCCCTGAGAGATCCATTTCATACAATTATGCTCCTCTCTGTCAAATGTAGCATTTAATTCTGCAAGAATATGTCATGAACCTTTGGTAGATTATGTCACTACCGGGAGGGATGAAGAAACCTTTTGATCTGGGTAATAGGAAAATGTCAAGGTTTCTCCCTTCATCAGACACACGCGACAATTGTGAAAATGAACTGCAACCACGCAGTTGTAACATAACCTTCAGTAATAAAGTGTTACCGTGCTTTCGGGCATGTTCTGTGCTGCTGTGATAGTTCAAGAAAACACACTTTGTGTAATGACTGTGTATATGAATATAATGATGAAAAGCCCTCATGGGCTTGCAGTGATGCCTGGCTAAACATATATAAATGATCCAGCCAGACTATATGATCGACTTATTTTGTATTATACATCATATTGCACTTGCCTGAAGATTTTTAATGGACGATGGCACATCCAGTTCGCTTTGGAAAATACCATCTGGTAAAATCAAGAAAACGCTTTGCTGTAGTAGGTCCTTGTGCGGATGTTAGACCAGCTGGTTAATTGCACAGTGTTGTGCCTTTGGTCTTCAAATTATTGAGTAACATTAAATATCCCGAAAAATACACCAACCCAATATACTAGTCTAATATGCTCATTTGTGGCAGGAAACATGATTTTGTAGGTAGTCTTCCTGTGAAACTGGAACACTTGTTTTGTTCAAATAAGCACATCTTACCACACCCAGAGAATCATTCAAGTGTAACTATGTCACCTCTTCGAATTTTGTATGTATTAATGTTTAAAATTATTTTCTGCACTTGAAATAAATGTCCATAGTATATAGAAAGCATAATTGTCTGTCACAAAGACCATCGAGTCACACATTGATACAATTTATTACTTTGTGTCACTCATGTAATTTAAAAAATAATATACATTACTGACACAGACACAAACGTTTCACCAGTGTCCTTGAATAGTTCAGCTGCAAAAAATTTGAAGACAATATACGTCTTGCCAAAAGATTAGTACTATGTTCAAGTCTTTGCAGGAGCATGAAAATTTGCGTTCTGCACAGGAAATAAAAAAATATTCACATTGTAGGAATCAAGCAAGGCACTGGCCTACGAAGCGCATGAATAACCACAAAATTTTCTGAAGGCTTTGTTGTGATCAACACGCAGCATACAAAATATATGCTTGCATGTAAATTTTTTTGACGTCTATTAATATTTACAGGCGTTATATAAGAATACACCAATACATCTGTGTACATTTGCATATTTAAGTACTTGGGCATTCATATACAGTTGGGGTATCAACTTATGCAACTTGAAAGTGCGAAATTTTCTCGGATTGAATGAAATGTCATATTGCAAAGTTAAATCATAGCACTATTTTGTTTATTAACTTGCAAGCCTTTAGCAGCAGGAGAAAGCAGTAGCAAATCTTCAGCACAAATAATATAAGTTATAATTGAACCAGCAACAGAGCCACTGATAGGACTTTTCATGAGGGCTTTACTAAGATTTTCTATAATTACACAGAAGAGCCAAAGGGATAAGATATCGCCCTGACGGACACCGTAAGTAACGACAAAAGGGTGCAAAAAAGTTTCCTGTCTAACGCGCAGCTGTTGGTAGAATACCAAAATGCCCACATACATAAAATATACTCAGGTTCATGTCTCTACAGAGGAATTGTAAACAGTCCCACATGATTCACGCGATGAAATATTTTGGAATCATCAAGGGAACACAAAAACACAGAACGACCTTGACGTAATAATATATAACCTCCAACAGAATATAAATACGCATAGCTGTGGTTTGTTGGATTTAAAACCGAAATGATAATCAGTAGTACTAATGTATTGTTCACAACATGACAGCGAAATAGACCGTAACACTTCAGAAATAACATAGGCTACACTAACAGGCCTGAGTTACTACACTCAGATATATTGCCAAACTTATTCTTTACCAGAGGAATTTTAATAATTATCATAAAGCCATGAGGTAAATCCGTTTGTCTTTACTAACGGGGGCATCAGGGCGGTATCTTATATATCACGAAGATATGGCTTTGACATTTGTGAAATGGTAAAAAATTACGAAGCGTTAGGCAAGTTTGTAACAATTATTGAATAACAGCGTCCTCATTTTGTTCAGAGACACAGCAGAAAAGTGAATTCCTGAGAGAACATTGCGTGACAAAGGAAGCTATTTACAAACTTCGCCAGACAGGAATTGTGCGACACAGTTAACTTTCTTATGTTTCATAGTAGCTGTGAGCAGAGAGTACACTATGGAGAAAGAACGTCCGTCTAGCCAGTGTTTCTTCCCGAAATATCATAAAGCTGACTAAAAGTCTCTTGCTAAAAGTCTCCTTTATGCACTACTGTACCACCATAACAAGAAATAAAAAAACACCCCATTTCCAGCAAGTACATAAAATGTGGATGACTGTTAGATGTGAGACTGAGTCAAAAAAGTAGACTATCAGCTGACAAGTGTACTCGAATTTCTCAGCTACTTTTTCTCCCAAAATATATCAAGTTTAATTTGCACCAACTGCACTGTAAAATGGATTTCTACATTTTAAAAATCTCTAGCACCACTCATTTAATGAGCTGTTGTTTTTATTACAGAATGTCGACGTTAGTGAAGTTAACTACGAAATGTGTCGTTTCTCCTGTCATCCAGCAAGGGATGTATACTTACATGGTTGAAGTAGATTTCAATGTTTGATATTGCCATTGCCTGTGATCATTTTAATGAAGGATACAAGTTTTTTTTTTAAATTCAATTTAATTTAATTTTATTTTATTTTATTATTTATTTATTTTTATTTTTTTTAATTTTTTGTGGGGGTGGCCAAGCACAGAAATTTCCAAGTCCATTTTACGTCATTACATTGTTAGGAATGACTGGGCGAGCAATACAAATATTGCTGTCGCCCGTATCCTCGATATGTACTGCGATCTTGCTCCAAGAAGTACTCATATGTTGCCTCCTAAGGAGACCTTCTTGGAGGGCGATAGTCTGTTGGTCCCACGGCTAGGGGGTTAACTCCCACCAGGAACGTCGTTTTAGCAGGCAACTGCCTAAGTGACCTCGAAACATTCATGATTATCCAGTTGGAGTATGACTTCTGTTTGATGTACATTAAAGTCACCATTTAGGACAGAATTGTTATTTGCATAACAAAAGTAGCACTGCTTTATTCAAATTCTAGTAACCAATTCCCCCTTTCAATGATCACAACCCCGATAAAATGTTAACACCACCCATCCTCATCCCCACCCCCCTGCCCGCTCTCCCCTTTCCCCCTTTCCATTTGTCACCTGCCGATGAAATATCACCCCTTTCCGCAAACAAAGATTGTTCCTCTTACGTTGTTTCCATTTCCAGTGGTTACCTTAGCGATAATTATGCATCCCCCACTGGATGATGCATATATTGTTAAATAGAATTCGAGAGCCGCCGCCACCGTCGCCGCCGCCGGATTTCTTATTTCTGCTAAGGCATATTTACGAATTACGTTCTATTTTGATACAAATATTCTACAGGTCTGGGAATTCTTCTGATATACTGTTTGTCAAAATCCATTGATTTTTGGATTTTTTATTAAGGTTTTTCGTTTTTTGCTGACTCAGCAAAATCAGGCAAAATTGTTTTTTTCGTATATATCTTGCTTATGGTTGATCATAGGCCCATGGTTACTATTGAACATTGATAGGAAATCACCTATCGGCTTTCTTTTGGTGTTGTTAAATTTGACCTCGAGTGACCTTGAAAGGTCAAACTGAGGTCAAAAGCTTGTTTTCCTTATATATCTTTGTTACGGTTGATCGCAGACCCATGGTTACTATTGAACATGAATAGGAAAGTACCTATGGGCTTTCTTTTGGTGTTGTTAAATTTGACCTCGAGTGACCTTGAAAGGTCAAACTGAGGTCAAATTTTATTTTAAAATTATTATTTTATTTAAAAACATACCTTGTGTCACATGATAAGCCATACGTGCTGACAAAGATATTCAATGTCATGCGTGGGGGATGCATATTTGTTTTCGCACAGCGAAAAACTCGTGTCTATTTATATTAACGCCCCCCCCCGCCCATACATCTCGCTTTTCCTCTATCCAGAATGACCAGCATTTCGATGAAACGTTAACCTTTTTAAATTCATGCATAATCCAATCTACCTAACAAACATTTATCAAAATTCCTTGCTCCTGCCGCGTGTGTATTCTTCCTCAGTTTCTCCAGTTGTCACATCCTCGATGAACTAGCTACGTCCCGTCTCCCTCTCGGCTCTCCTTCCCGCTTTCCATTGGTTTATGTCAACGATGAAGGGAAACAAGGGAAGGTGTAAATATTTCACCGGAATTAATAAAACTGCACGGCCGAAAAAGGACAGGTCACAAGCAAGTAGCAGCATCATTACTTGGGAAGCGAAATGTCAGCGTTTTGTCGACGCAGGAAAGGGGTATAAGCAAGGGATGAGCGTTGAGCGCAGAAGAGGAGGAGTCACATCGATAGGTGCTGCAGGGGATGGAAATATTCCATTGCCAATGAGCCCAGTGAAAAGTGGAGGAAAAAATACTATAATTTGTGAAAAGTAGTTAGTTTTTTTTTCAAATATGTTGTCCTAAATGCTGACATGTATATGTGTGTTAGAGAATAGAGCTAATTTGGTGTTAGCTATTGTAAACCAGGGGTGCAATCTGTGTCTGGTTAGTAAACAGATAATTATATTTTCTTTCATTCCTATTCGAAAGAAAACGTTCTAGAGATAAATCAAATGCAAATTCATGTCCTGGACCTACCTTGAAAAGTCACCTTGTAATGCTCGTTATACTCAACTTATAATGTAATCAGAAAATACGCATGCTTTATGAGATGTCCCTCCAAAATCCATAGTTGAGCGTGACTCAAGTTCAGTAGTGAGATCATAGTCATTTTTACTGTTAAAGTGCCTCATGAAAAGCTGAATACAAATTGTCACATGACACAGCACCGCTTGTATAAATAACTGTAGTCTATTGACCAGATCTCGAAAAGTGGTTTCACTTTCGAAACATTTCACGGGTGACTCAGGGATAAAACTTGTGTTTTTGGACAGACAACACCTTGGGCCATAAGAATGTGCTGTAAAGTTTAAGAAACTGATTCTCAAATTGGGAGATTTGAGGTCAAAGGTCAAAATTCTGATAATTGTTACACGAAGCGTATTATAATTTGTATGACTATCAGATTTTTTCAGATAGAGAGATGAAATTGTGTATATTGACAAAATTAATGGAAGTCACGAATTCATAAACAAGAGGTCATCCTGTTCAGGATAGAGGTCATCATAATTAACCTTGGCTGCCAAAAAATGTAAAAAGAAAAAAAAAAGAAAGAAAAGAAAGAAAAGAAAAAGAAAAAAAAATCCAAATGACTTAATTACTTGCAATTCCTGTTGAAATGTACCGTGGGGAGTCCAAAGGTAAAAGTTATCATTTTTGATAGACAACATCCTTATGCTCACGATAATAAGAGTTGGATTCCGCAATAAATTTACAAAAGTTACGAAATCTGAGGTCAAAGGCCAAAAGAGTCACACAGATAGATGCCAAGTGTGTCACTTTTTAAATTTGTTATAACAGTCGTAATTTTTAAAAATTAAAAATAACTTATCAAAGACGGACATATTTGCGTATCATGATTACTGAACGTGTAATATATGATTTGCCCTAAAGGTCAAGGTCACTTCTATGCCTCTTACACAAAAAGCGTATAAAGATAAACGAAAGACCAAGCTTTAGCTCCCCCCCCCCAAACACCAGTTGTCTATCTTGGTGTACAGTTTAATGCGTCCTGTATTTATAATCAGACTTGCAGAGAAATATGTACATGTACTATAAAAATAGATGTATAATTTGGGTTCTGTCTCTTTTAATCCAAATTGGGCTTCTCACAGTTTGATCATGGTTACTTAAAAGTGTATGATAATACGAGGGTAAAAAGTGAAAGTGTTGATGTGAATTTTTTTTGCACCCCCTTTTGAACTTGCCACTTTTGAGGTGAAGGTCAAAGTAAAAATGAGAAATAAATTCCTAATTGATAGCATTCAGTATTCAAACATAGTTTTTTATCATTGGGGACTTTTACGGGGGGGGGGGGGTTGAGAGCATCTTCAGATGTCGTTAACCGTTTTATATTTATTGCACCCTGTTTTCGGTAAGTAGTACATAATTAATTCCACTCTCAGATATTTTTTATTGGTTATTACCGTTTGCAATACAATAAAAACTAATTCATCGAGTCATACCGTGACTTTAAACAATGTATGTCTAGTTATGTGCAGTATATTAATTTGAAAACGTTTTATATTATTTTCATTTTTTGTATTTCCATTTAAATTTGTGCAGGACAATTTTCAAACTGGCAAATATTAGGAACTGTATTAGATTAGTTACTACTATTTCAAGTTTGTTGGCTACATTGCAATTATTTACTCAACCATCTGTACTTTCGTCAGAGATTTGCTGCACGTTTCTCTGATTTCTTTATAGGAGACTACTGCACATTTTTTGCGTTGGTTTCTTACTTTGTAGGATTTCACTCACTTTCCCTTACTATCTGTCCTCACTGGTATGGAACTATTCCAAGATCAGAGACTTGGTGCACATTTGTGACATGTTCTTTTCATTGTTTCCTCCAGGGACCTTCTATAGTTCTGTTACGATCTTGCTTTGGTTTTGTTGACTCCATTCACTTTCTTTTACCAGCTGTGGTCACGTGTTTTGTGTTGAGTGACTTGGTGTACAGGTGGCACAGATTCTTTTTTCTTTTTCTGTTTACTTTGTGGCATTTTCGTGGTGTTGTTCAGTTCTTGCTTGCTTGTATTCGGAGAAGTTGTGCAAGTTTGACAAGTTCTTCTCCCGTTTGGTCCAAGAAAGTTTTTACAGTTTTGTTCATATTGGTGTGTGCTGCATGGATATTTCTTTTTGTCATTCAGGGATTGATTGAACACATAACTTCGCTGTATATATGTATAGTGTGTACTTTGCATAAAAAGCATGACATCTTTGAGTTGATTACGTGTTTTTTAGAAATTGTTATTGTATTTGTATTCATAATTCAAAATCCAAGATAGCCCTTGGCCATTGTGTAATGCACCTGCCACTGCTAGACACATAGAATAGCAGACAAGAATTCAACAGTGTTCATAATTTGTGACCAGTATCTTGCAAAAGGTATGAATGGTTATTAGTACAGTTTTGTTATCATAGGGGATAGTAGTCCAGTTAGGGTGCCAGAGAAGGCAGGGCATTATACAGATTATTCTAAATGTCTGTATGCCAAACTGGTGGTTCACTAGCCCTTTTTAAATCAGAGAGTATCGGTAAGTTCTTTATTGAAATGGTTACACAACATGGACGGGCCTTATATGACGGCTTACACAGGAACATAGACTCAGTGAACTCAAAAAGTCGAAAATGGCACAGAAGATGTTGACAATTGCAATTTCAGAGGGTAAGTCAAATTGTTCTTATCTGAACCTGTACTATGCAATTTTGGTAATTATGGTTTGTTTGACAGGTATTCTTCTTTCATATGAAGCTCTGCATTTATAAGCAAAACTTGCGTATTTAGCTAATTCATCAATTGCCACGTTTATATTTATTCATTATTATGTGGGTTGTCTTTGCTGAATATTTAGCTTAGACAAGGAGCCGCTACTCAAAGAGACATGTACGGGTAAAAGGCTCCGAAACATTTTGAGTATTTACCCGCTGAAGACCCTTTTACAGAGGAACGTGTGCAATATGGACAATAGTACTTCTATGTATATAAGTTAGACAGGGACAGGTTAGCGTATGGAGAGTAAAGAGTTCGGACTGCGGAATAGGGTAATGACTAGTAGTAAGTGGTTTTGGACAAAAAGACACAAAAATATTATGGTGACCAACACAAAGCACATTTTCTAGAAGACCAAAACCCAAAATCACTGTCAAAAGGTCCATGCAACAAGTATCCAAATGAACCTGACCATGTAGGTAACTGTTGGACCAGGTCTGCTGTCCCCTTCTTCAGCTGGAAAGAAATCTGCATCATTTGTGGGAAAATCAACAGTTTTTCCTTCCATTTACGTTTGGTGGGAAATTCTAGTCATTCACTCGACTTGTGTAATGCAGCAAAGCACAAGAACGATACATTTATAAACTAAGTGTATTTAACAAATCGATCTGGTTGCATAGGATGCATGGTAGCACAATAGGTGTATAGACAAGTTATGGTCAAAGGTTCCCAAATCTTTGCCAACTGGTAAGCAGCTATGCAGCTGTATGGCAACAGGTGTGCAGGATGATTTGTGTGACAAGGCATTCGAAGTGCTATGTCATATTTACATAGGCTGCTTTGTCAGGACTAAATGGCGCTCGAGTCATCAACAGGGCATGACAAATACCATACGCTACCACTGTAACATGTTGAAAATGCTGATGGGCTCAAAATGTTCCACTTGAAAAAACGCCTCATAAAACATTGTTATCATACCGTATCCTTCTGGCGGCAAGTTGGTGGTCAGGATATGAAACGCCTCATAAAGCATTGTAATCACATGGTATCCTTCTGGCCGGCAAGGTGGTGGTCAGGATATCATATGTTTGTCCTCCCTTACCGGTGATGAGGCTCTTGAAGCCCCCTCCCCCGGAGGGGGGGAGGGACTCTTATTTCTTAGAATTACGGGTAAGCTCAGCGAGAAAGACCACCATTTTTTGTCCACTTGTCGTTCTCAAAGACCCCCCCCCACACACACACTTTTCAAACCATCAATCCTAAAGGCCCTATGTTTTTAATTGTCGCTTCCAAGGACCCTGATAAACTGTCACACTCGAGCTCAATTATGGGTCTTTTTCCCTTTCGGGATGTGCACTTCTACCCCGGTACGTCAATAGCAGCTTCCACCCCCCCCCCTAGTTTCTTATTGATTCAGTTCCCTTTGGGTCTCGGTTTCATACCTTCAGTGGAGCCTACCAACCCTAAAATATGAGTAGTGCCCCCCCCCTTTAAGCCCTGACGCGATTGAAAAAAAAATCGTGCACTGGCACTCTGCAGCAAAGCCTTTTTTCCTGTTGCTGGACAGCAAGATTGAAGATGTGAAAGAGCAACACTCAGTGCTGTTCTCCATGGGGCTTATGCAATTATCAGGTCAGAGTTAAAAGACAAATCAGCTGAAACGTTTGATTGCACCAAAGGAATTGCTTGTGCATGTTTTTTTTTCTGGGACATTCAGAGCAACGAAGAGCTAGCTTTCTGTTGTAATGGCTTTCTTGCACTGAGAAAATACAGGAAAAAACTGGTAGTATTGGGCAAGATTTTACTAATTTTGTTTCCAACAAGCTTACACCAAAACATGTAGGACTTACCAGTTGTATTCACGATATGACTAGGAGAAAATCTCTTGCACATGCACTGCATGTTTCTATCCCATATGATACACTGGGAAGGACTCGTGGTACAACAGCCACCAATGTGCAAAGACTAACTACTAGAGGTGGCATGTATGTCTCTCCGAACATCAGACAGGGGTTGCTTCTGCAATGTGCAACTGTTAATCTTGATTTTCTCTTGGTCCATAAAAAGCTCAGTTCACATTACCTACCGAGGATTCTTTAAAAAAACTTATGTCCGTGTGTTGTACTGGCTGTATATATGGAAGACAGTGCTTGTCAATGATACACAGATATCTGCTACTGAGTTTTGATAGGTGCTGCAAGATGGCTAGTTTACATGACTCGAGCAAATTACCCCCCAGACATGAAAAGGGAAACATAGTGTCGTTGTCAGAAAGGGTGGTGTGCCAAATCATGCTCATGTTCAAAGGCTGAACCTTGCACACTTGCGTATTTGTGGTGGCAAGCCTGACAAATGTGTGCTTGCATACGGTTGTTTTGCTTAAAATGTTTATATTAAGTTTTTACAGCATATCCAAATAGGGATTTATATTAATTTGTTTCTTCAATCGCAATGCATAAAATGATGTTATGTGGCCATACTTATGAAGAATAGCACAGTTTGTAGAGTATATCTTTTTGGCCAGCTTTTGGTATATCATTTACATATATCTCTGTAATAAATAGAGCTTGCTACATACTTGTATAATTAGAACCCTTGGCCAAAGTGTTGACGCATTTGAGAACAAAACTCTGCTTTTACTACGGACACTCTTAAAATGGTTTTCATGTTAATTTTGTATTCCTGCCAATCAATATAGATATAAAAAGGCACACATGTTCCTTTATTCTCTTCTTTCAATTTATTACTCGTAATTTTCCCCCAAAAGGTCTATTGGTGGATTTTATAAAAGTGCATTTAAGTAAGCATAGTTGCCGTCCGGCCATATCACTTTCCAGGTCACGACCTTCATCTAATTATTGGTAATTTTCCAATAAAAATCAAATTATGTAGATTCTTTAATAAGATAGTTCAGAAAAACATTACCTATATTCATACATTTCAACCCAACAATGGCAGCAGATAGTACACATACACACACACAAATTTCATAGCTCGTCTTATTTTCAATCTGCGGTAATTTAAATTGTGCACCTAGGTGAAGAATGCAGACTTTGGTCGAGACTGAAAACTGACTTTGTTTGGCACTGTGACATGTTTAAGCACATAAAGACAGTACAAGTGACTTTGATCTTCAGGCGCAGAATATATTACCTCCTTTGTAATTTTGCATTTTTCAGCCTTTAACGTCAATAATGATGACCTTTGAATACGTACAAAATTTGCTCTCTCTCTCTCTCTCTCTCTCTCTCTCTCTCTCTCTCTCTCTCTCTCTCTCTCTCTCTCTCTCTCTTTCTCTCTCTCTCGTCAAACTTTGATAGTTATAAAAATATTAATAGTGCACTTCACACAATTGATTTCATCAAGTTTGACCTTTGACCTCTAATTTCCTAATTTTTGCAGTTTCTTTTCTTTCTTTTTTTCTAATAACTTTCCTGCGCTTTCTTGTGACCCAATGCCTTGTCTGTCGAAATATACTGGTTTTAACCGTGCGTTCAGGGGTGAAAGATTCCACCGAGAAACTGGACCGTGGCCTCTGCACTACTAGACGGCTGGTTGCTTACGCAGCCAGTCTGGGACGCTGTAGCGGAGAAAGTCTGTGTATTGTGAGACTCACAATTTCATTATTTTGTATCATTTTTTAGTCTCATACTGTCTCATTAATTCTTTTTCTTTTATGATTATTTTAGACTTTTAAGTAGCCCCTAAGTATTTTGCGTTTTCTGTCGTTTCTGTTTGATTAAATTTTGGCTCAGCTAAAGCATAAGTTATGCTGTTTACTTAAAAGTAATTCCCAAATAACTGGCCTCTTCCAATTGCAACGACAAAAGTCACTGCCACGACATCTCTTGGAAACCTCTCACAAATTAACTGCCACGCGGAAATCAAAGGGAACTTCTGCTGGAGTGAGAAACCCAGGGTGGCAAGTATCGCACATAAGATTCCTTTTTTCTAATAATCAGAAACATTCAGTGAAGGTAAGACCACAATTATCAGTACCGTTTTTTCTCATTATGTCGCATAACGCTGCATATGCATGTGTGTCGCCTTTTTGTATGAGTGGGCCCGCTGCGCCTTTTTCAGCCGCAAGGGCGGCGTCACTGCATAGTAAGTAAAATTAAATCTCCACAATTTGATCACCTTTCAGCTTGCACACATGGATTGTTTTGAGTTGAGTAACAATAAAAGGTGAAATCTGTATATGTATGTAGAATGAATCATGAAAATACTTTAAAATATGGGAGGGCAAAGGCTGCCGCTTCCGATGCTATTTGCCTCGATTTATTAAAAATAGTTTTTTTTTCTTTAACTCAGCTGAGTCAATTGGCATTACTGACGTTTAAGTAGTAAAATATGTTAGTTTACGAAAAGAAAGAGACAATTGCAAAAAGTTATGGTTGCACGGTACACCTTTCGCGTTGTCTTGTAAAACAGAAGGTGTCCTGTTAGAGTTATATTTATCATATAGGTACTATAAACAATCTTGTTAAATTAACTGGTAGTTTGGCTGCCACACAACTTGCTGTAAGTTTACTGGTATGCTACAACTGGCCAAAAGACAAGAACATATTGAAAAAACAACCACCCACCCACCCCACACACAAGGGCATACAATAATCTACTGGCAGCAAGTAAACCGGTATGTTACTGATATATTTTACCTTTGTACAGTAAATCCCTAATGCAGTCTCTGCAATTGGACTTGGTGAGTCAACACGTTTCTGTGGCCAGCCCATGGATCCAGGTGTCCGGAGTGTTGAGCTTAAATAGGTCTCCACAGAAAATGTCCGCATATATATATATATATATATGGTGAAAATATAATAATTTCTGAGATATGTTGAAAGTGGACTAAGCTAACAGAAATGTTGTGTTCACTCTCGACTGTCGACTTGTTTCACCGGGGAAGGAAGCATTATTATAGGCAAATAGGTAATAGCATTTGAATATATGAGGTACTTCTATTGAAACAGAGGGTACTCTTGATTATCAAACAATGTCAACCATGCACATCAAGTGCATGGTTGTCTTCACTTTTTTCGGTGACTCGATAATCAAATTCAGCCACAGAAACGCTGCGGTCAGTGTGTTTTGTCTGGCCAATGCAAACATTCATTTATGAAAACGAAGATAAAGGGTCAAGGATACACGTCGGTTCACTGATTTTCCAAAATTAGCCCCAACTTCTTTTGATTCAATTTCAAATTTAGTACATAAAAACATCTGGTTTGCGTCAATACCATGTCAAATGATATAAATAAAAAAAGCGGGTCTAAAATTGATTCAGTTTGTTTAGCTTTTTGCACAATATTCAATCAAAGTCTGAGCCGTTTGACGTAACAATGAAAAGTTACTGCTTCAATTTTACACGTTGATAGGTCCATATTGAAACTAAGGGCAGAAAAATTGAGACCCACGGCTTTGTGCATAGGTATTTTACCTGGGCCGATGGAAGAACAGTTTTTTAACTGAATCGGCCACCCAGTATAAATAAATAAATAAATAAATAAATAAATAAATAAATGAATGAATGAATGAATGAATGAATGAATGAATGAATGAATGAATGAATAAATATTTACATTGTTATTTATTTGATTTTTTTAAAAACACATTTCAAAAGTGGGTAAAAAAAATTGAATCCATTTTTTCAATGAAAATTAAATAGTTAGTTCCTGTGTCTATTGCTGTGTAAATACAAAAGAATAGACACAAAGGACAATGACATCATGTGTATCTCTTTGTTATTTCTCCCAAACAGGAGAGAGGGTGAGGGAAGGTTGAAGCGGAGGCGTATATGCCGGGCGCTGCCTATGCCGGCCACACCATTGCTCACTATGACCTGCAAAGAAAAAACATTAAACAAAAACATGCACAAAACATCAATAATAAAAGGAGAAAATAATTTTTAGTTCCAGCTTGGTACTATAGGAGGCGGTCAATTACAGACCTCGAGCCTGACTTGTCCGCATCGACTGTAACTTTTGTGCAGCGCACAGTGTGACGTATGATAAATGAGCGCACACGGCATCTCACTTTACTAATGTGTACTTCTGAAAAGGTATATTTTTCGTAAAATTATGTTCTTTTTAACATTTACTTTTACATACAACTGTGTATAAGTGTGACGCACCATCCGTGAGGCACCAGATGTAAAGAGGAAGATTTGCCAATAAATAAATATTACAAATTTACAGAAAAAAACCGCAAAAGTTTTCACTGTTGCATCACACGGGAAATCTGTTGAAGCCGTAAGGAAGATAAATATATGTGAAAAGCAAACAAGTCCCATGGTCGTTTTAAGTGAACTTAGTGAAATAATGGATATTCGGTTATATTTAGATTTCTTTGATAAACTGATTGCTCCAATTTTCCTTTATGAATCTGAAATACGGTATGGGTACATAATATCCCTTTCGCAGTGCATTTTTGATGTGCAAAAGGGCTTTACGTAGATCTCTTTTTACATACATACATACATACACACATACATACATACATACATACATACATACATACATACATACATACATACACACACATACATACATACATACATACCACATACATACTTATATATATATAAACATTCATATATATAAACATACATACAGACATATACGCCCTTTCCTTTACATGTACATATTATATATATATATATATATATATATATATATATATATATATATATATATATATATATATATATATATATATATATGGAGGGGTTCGGCTGGGGCGTTGCTGCCGAAAGTTTCCGGTTCGTTCCTTGGTCAAATATATATACACATATACCTTTACACGACATAATGTGATTTTTATTTTCTTTATTTTTTCTCTGGCATTCAGTTCAAACACTCCTCCGGGTTTGCTCTTGTTGAGCACTGTGTGGAAAAAAATTATGTCTGTGTGCCAACACAGACATATTGTTTTTCTAAGAATACTTTATTTCTTTCTTTCTTCTTGCTTTCTTTCTTTCTTTCTTTCTTTCTTTCTTTCTTTCTTTCTTTCTTTCTTTCTTTCTTTCTTTCTTTCTTTCTTTCTTTCTTTCTTTCTTTCTTTCTTTACCAGCAAATTTGTCCCACATTTCATTTGAAAAGTATTACACGTAGAAGCTGCAAACTTGGCACAATTATACTTCTATAGATTAAGTCTGGCCTTTTTATAATGAGAGGTCATGTTTTCAAAATTATGCAAATGAGGGCTAATCAAAGTTTTAAATCTTCAATATCTTGTATACTATAGTAGATGTGGTTCCGAGTGTATAATGGTTCAATCATAGCAAGGTAAAGGTCATCTGAAATGTCAAGGTCATGTCAAGGTCAAAGGTCAATTTTAGGTCAAAATGTCATTTTTGAGGTCAAGGTTCACTTCAGGTAGAGGTCATCTCAAAGTCAAAGGTCATTTCGAGGTCAAAGGCCACTTTCGATGGTGGCTTTCTTCTAGCCATAACTTGGTTAATTTTTATCCAATTTTGATCATGTTGGGCTCAAATTGTAGCTATCGTAGCACTGCACATTTCTAAACTTACATATGACCTCTAAAGGTCAAAGATCAAGGTCATTTGGACCTTTGAAAGTTTCGTCCAGTCATAACTTGCCCAATTTTGATTCAATTCTAATCATGTTGGACTCAAATTGTAGGTATTGCAACAGTGCACATTTTATAAGATCATGTAACCTCCAAAGGGCAAAGGTCAAGGTCATTTGGCCCTTTGAAAGTTTCATCTTGCCATAACTTGGTAAATTTTCATCCGATTTGGTTCATGTTGGGCCTAAATTGTGGGTACTGTAACACTGTGCAATTTACACGTGACATGTAAAGGTCAAAGGTCAAGGTCATTTGGTCTTTGAAATTTGCATTCAGCCATAAGCTTAATGTAATGTGAAGTACCAAAGGATAAAGGTTGAAGCATTTACTATTTACAACTTTTGAAGGCACACAGATTTGCTTTGAAGCAAATCTTTTTTCCTAGTTGTAACTGTAGGCCTTTGAAGGCCTTCTCGCCAATGTATATAGGTCCCTACTGGTTTTCCAATTCCGCTTTCTATGTTTCCAAAGCCACCCATTTGTTTTTCATGAAGTACGAGCAAGTGGAACTTAAGATACAACTTGACCAAGTTATTTGTACCGATGATTACGAAAAGTTTCACAGGGAAAACATTGAAAGTATGTCCGCTAAGCAAAGTTCAACAGATACAGTGTACTGGTATGTCAGGATTGTTACCCAGTAGCTTATAACATTGTTTTATTGCACGAATTTACTTACTTTATGTGAAAAAAAGGCTGAGTAAATGACAGACAGAATGAATGTTTGCTGCAATGGCATGCCTGCACACGACACATTGAACAACACCAGGCACAGATGAAAGACTTAACGTGATGTAAAGAGTAAAACCTATTTGAAAAAATGTCAGTTTAAAAAATATTTCTTATTTTGATAGAAAGGAATGTTGTTTAGGTTACAATGTCTAAAATTGTGGTAGTTCTAGTCCTCGCACAAAGAAACGAAATTATTTCAAACTAATTACCTGAACATGGCGGTCAATGGACCGTATCGGCCTGCGAATGATGATGATGATGATGATGATGATGATGATGATGATGATGATGATGATGATGATGATGATAATAATAATATTAATAAGAGACTGCCACAGGTGGCATGCGACAAACACTGAACTCCATCTGCCTTTTTGCTGGCTAACAGCGTGCGATTGTAACAAAATACCGTACCAGTGCTTTTTGATCGATTGTTTCTTGATAAATTGAGTTGGGTGGAAGATACATGATTTAGAATTGGAATACATTGTGATATAACAACAAATATAAACAATCGAGAGAGGGAGAAGGAGAGAGAGAGAGAGAGAGAGAGAGAGAGAGAGAGAGACAGACAGACAGACAGACAGACAGACAGACAGACAGACAGACAGAGAGCACCAGCACGTAAAAAGCATGGACCAATTTGCTATTCACTTTGTCGCTTGACTCCAGCAAACTGGGTTTACTTACATATAATCACCGACATCCTTTTTATATATAATATTTCTTCAAATTAGGATATAATTAAAAATCGTCATTCTTATAATTTTGCGATATGCAAATGTTATTCATTGTACGGATGTTCTTCACATTTTAACTTATATTCTGTAGTTATAAGGTTACACGAGTTTAGTTTCTTGAAATACATAGCAGAGATCATATATCTGGCTCTGAAGAGAACTCGCTCACTGCTACACACACACACACACACACACACACACACACACACACACACACCCGACTAGATACCATTTGGTATTTATGTTTTATCAATTTTGTTTTGTACGTGTAATATCTTGCAACACAACGTAGCTGAAACGTGTTAAAACAACATATCCATCAAAAGCTGACTTTCATTAGTACGGGTTGGGCACAAGTTACCAAATGGCAACCGCTGTCAACGAATTAGCTGTTGAGCTAGTCTCATTTCATGGGATAAAAGGTTATATTAACCATAGGAAGGACAACTTTAATGAAGCTAAATGCCTAAAAGGTCCGAATATTGTGCTGTCAACAATTGCCCCTCTAAAAGGTAATGTTTCTAGTAATCAAAGAGTGTAAAAGTATTATATTAATATAATAATAATCATAATAATGATGATGATGATGATAAGAAAAATGATGATGATGATGATGATGATGATGATGATGATGATGATGATGATGATGATGATGATGATGATGATGATGATGATGATGATGATGATGATGATGATGATGATGATGATTTTGCCGGTGTATCACACAGTAGTTCGGTTTCGAAGTGTTTTTCATTTAAAAAGTGCAACTTGCAACGGGGAAATCACACCAAAGCCAAAAACCAGGATAAAGGCATGAAATTGTTGACACTGAAAGAAATGAGAAAAGTCATAATGGGCATATGCGTATTCTTTTTTCTTCCTTAATGTATGATAAATATATTTTTGCTGTAATTTTCCAGATTTATTTGGCTTTTATGTGTAGAATGCAGAGAAAAAATTAAGTAGACATAGATAGATAGATAGATAGATAGATAGATAGATAGATAGATAGATGGATGGATGGATGGATGGATGGATGGACGGACGGACGTACAGACAGACGGACAGATAGATAGATGGATGGATGGACGGACGTACAGACAGACGGACGGACAGACAGACAGACAGACAGGCAGATAGATAGATAGATAGATAGATAGATAGATAGATAGATAGATAGATAGATAGATAGATAGATAGATAGATAGATAGACGGTGAATGGAAAGATGAATGGATTTATTAGATCGCAAAAGCATAGAACTATAACAAGAGGTTTGTTGCTGTTTAGTACCTTTTGTTGCGTCAATTTTGTATGTTTTTTATATTCCCATTTGGTTCCACTTGCTTGTACAATAAACAAGTGCTGGTGTTGGTGTTGGAGGTTGCACCAGTCACATCATGTGCGGCAGCCAGTTGTACCCGGTCCAACCTTTCGTAAAAAGCCGGAGAGCAGATATCCCATATGATAATCATTTACGTTATTCACTTTAAAATATGCCTATTTTTTGGAATTGAGGTTTTGTTGTTAGCTGTCAAGAGTCAGCCACTGGGGCCATGCTGCTTACTGTGTCCCGGTGTGCTGTTACTCTGAGCGTGTTTGTAGTTTGTTACAGTTTTGAATAATGTTTAACTTTTTTTAACTCAGCGAAAATACGGATTCGCCTTTTTAATTCGCCTCTACTACCTATTGGCGTAGTGAAATCAGGTCAGCCAACTGAGGGTTCCGCCTATCAAATATAACGGTTCAAGAATTGATGGTTGGCTGCCGATCGGGAACTTTGCTAAAATGGAAGTGGACACACTAAATTTTCTCCACTGGATTCTTTTTGTACAACAAGCCTTTTACTGCAGGTACGTACTATTTAGGCTTCATGTCTTCCATATTTCATATACATCTAGTCGAGTAAATTCAGGTCCCTAGTTTCGGGTAAAGTGACTTTTTCAATCATTCTATATTGCACGGAGTTAAAAGACGCCATCTAAGTGTGGGGGTCATTATACAGGATGCGTGCAAGTGGTTTTCGTCTGAATAAGGAAGAAAGACTTAATGCACTTATAATGCACATATAAAGTTAGCTATCGAGTTTTGGAGAATTTTTACTCTTTATTGATTAATTTACAAAATGGATATAACTGTTTTTAGCTGCTGTTGCACATAGGGCTGCATCGTCTCATTCTGTTTCTATTGAATGTCTGTAAACGCACACACCTACCAACCTACATACGCACATAATTCATGAACTCTTCTTTTGAATGCAGGAAAATACAGAAAAAATTATCCTGTTTCTTCTTGTTGCCTTGAAAATTGGAAATTGAGATTGTGAAAACACGATTTAACAGATGATTGTGAAAATGTAATGATTTAAGATGAGTTTGAAGTTGCATGTCGGTACATAAACTACATGCTGAAAAAAGTGACATCCATCTTTTTCATGCACGTAATTATAATATGCACCCATTTTATTAATGCTATCTTTTTATTTTGCTATACCATTTCATGCTAATTATCATGATAAAGTAAGCAATCTATTTGCTCTTTATTTTACTGTCTTTAATATATTAGATCATATTGATTGATTGATTAATAGGATTGATTGATTGATTATTCAATCACTTCTTTATTGTCTGAATTGTAAAAATTTATGAGCCGATTTCAGAAATGGACAAATGATGTACATATATAGGCCGAAGTAAGGTTTTTGTTGACAAAAATATACAATTAATTTTAATCGCTGGATATCCAATGTTTTCAACTGAAAATGAATATTGTCCAAAGGGTCGACTCTTTTATTGCAATTTTATGTATTTCATCAACTGGCAGTACACTTAGCGGCTGAAGTGGCCGGAAAAGTATGAAAACATTCCTCACGAATATCAAATTTTGAACTAAGACAGGACATGCGTCTGTGCCAGGCTCTCCCTGACAAATATGCCATAATAAGAAGGTTTTAAATCTCTTTGGCTTGGGATTACGGGGGTTCATCCTCTCTTCGCGGTGGTCTTGAACTACGCTGCATGAGGCGAAATTCTATGTGCAACCGAATCTGCAAAGAGATGTTCTTATTGAAATACCTTCACAGATTAGAGACAACAGCCGTTGTTTGACCAGCTTAACGTTTCCTCCTTTCATAGCAACAGCTGTTACACTAACGTGCGGCTGTCGTCAACTTTAGTTACTCGAAACGTACTGAAAATTATTTAGATTAATCAGTGTTTAATCGTTGTGTGCATGTCAGCGAACTTGAACTCCGTGTTATGCCACCGCGGTACCGAGCCGACCATCAATACATGCTCTTGTGTTGAAATGCTTTACTATGTTTACTGGTCGGAACCATATTGAGCCTAGTTTCCCTTGAGGCAAAGGAAAGCTGTTGACACGAGATATGATAACTTGTTTCACTTCTCCGGTCACCGCCAGATGAAGTCCAAATGCAGCTGTCTATGGCGTCAAGCATAGCTGTTGACTCAGGGCGTGCGATCCTGATCGGTTTCATCTACAATTGGCATCCAAAATATCTCCTACTAATGAGATATTTTAGTAAAAGCGATAAATTGGTCGACATTTGACACCCGGGCGCTTCTGGGTGGTTCGAAGGGGCCCAACATATTCGCGCCCATATTATCGTCGGAATGTCATTGCTTCATATTCTTGCTTCAATTTTTTCGCTTTTCCACAGACTCGGAATGAAAGGCTAAGAAAGGCAAACCAGATAATATATTTCTATTTCGGGTGTACAGAATATATCAGGACAACTGAACAGAGAAGATACCGGCTGAGTCTTCACCGACCGCGACTGGTGAAATGCTCTTCACAACAGCTG
Organism: Hermodice carunculata; assembly: GCA_964020975.1. Taxonomy (NCBI): domain Eukaryota; kingdom Metazoa; phylum Annelida; class Polychaeta; order Eunicida; family Amphinomidae; genus Hermodice; species Hermodice carunculata. The sequence continues at coordinate 95,120,343 of OZ026613.1, read as the reverse complement.
ATGGAAAATGACATGTGTATACTCTGCGGGGATTGGTCTGTAATAGGGCACCCAAAGTGAAAACAATACTGTACCACACTGGATAAAACGTTTTCAAAAGACATTAATTCTTTCCCATACGCAAAACATTCACAGTCACACCCATACCGGAGTTGACCATGGCGATGAGTATGTAGAGTTATAAATTGAAACAGCTTTTAAACAGTTTCGGAAGAAGAGTATGTATAACCGAATAAAAGTCTATGTATTATCAATGCTGCAAATTGCGGTGTCGTATGGCGACTTTCGCTTCTGATTGGATGCTTGACTTTGGCGCATTTAGTAAATTTCAAAACACAAAGTTGCAGAAGAAGTTCAAAACCAAGTATGTTATTATGTGTGGGCGTCATGCACGTGCGTCGTCTCAAATTCTTAATCGAGAAGCTTCTCATGCACGAAAGATGGCAGTTACATTTTAACAGATTAAAAAAGGGAATTTGTTCAGAAGATTTTGTTTGGTGATAGACTGCAACTGCAGTTACAGATCATACAGTGGTGTGTATCGAGTAAAGCAATGAATCAGATCCTGGGGCATTTCTGTCGGGAACGATGCAAACGTGCAAGCCACGGTCTTCAGGTTAATCCCTTATTATTGGGCAGGTGACGTTTGCGCTTGCGCCTGATGCCCAATAAAGAGTACCTTCCTCCCCCCAGACATCTTATCAGGTGCAGTTACTGCACACGTGTAAAACGACCGGACATAATATAGTAGAGTGCTCCTCATAGCTAACTTGTCAAAAACCGATGACAACACTGGATACCTCCGATCGCAAGTGATCATGGAGAAAAAGCACTCCCCGGGTCTGGGCTTCGAATTTTCATTGAACTTGAGTCGTTCTTTCTTTAAGGTAATATATGTTAAGCAGATGTACGTGTCTCTCCATTTTGACAGTGAGCCACAACAGAAGAAAATAGTTAATAAAGTCATGCACTCCTGTTTCAAGCGGCCAGGTGACCTTGAATTTCAAACATTTTTTTCTCTTTTATTCAACAAATAAATGTGTACATTTACATTAGCTTCATTGTTTAAGGTAAATTCACTTCATTTCTTGCCTTGCCTCTTGTAAGGCTTAAAAATCTTATCAACACTTTTTAAAACTTTACATAAGATATGCCATATACTAAAATTATGACAGTTATCTCACTCATTTGTAAAATGTATAAATTGTTTTAAAAACTTTTGTTTTTCTCCTGAACTGCGTCAAATCTCCAGTTCAGTTCATATCTAAACAAAGACCAATAACTTGTATTTTTATTTTGTTCATACACCATCCTTCATATATGGTAAAAGCTACAACTTTAATTATAAGGTTTATCCAGTTGTACTTTTTGTTTGCGCTTTTATACATACAATTACAATATCTTTCAGGTTTATGTTTACATTTTCCATTCTCATTAGATAAAAAATGTTTTGTACCTTTCTTCTTAAATCTTGTTCACGGTAGCTGAATTTTTTCATAATTTCACACAATTCCTTGCCTCGCCTCTCGTAAGGCTTACAAATAGTTCAACACTTTTTTGGAACTTTACATGAAATATGCCAAGAACTGAAATTATGACAATTATCTCACTCATTTGTAAGGAATGGACACAGGATGGTGTTTGAATTTCGAACATTTCAGAGAAAGTGTAATTAAGAATACATGCGCCTTGAGCTAGGCTATCTGCAAACCTCAAGATCATGCGAAACGGGACACAACTTTCTGAATTATTTTGGTGAAAATGCATTTTGTACTCAGTAGATCATGTATCGTAAATGCAGGTTACAGACACAGGTATCACGTTTGGCGTTGGTACCTAAGTATTATTTTTTTAATCTGACACATGAGAATACTGGGAAACAAAACAATCTTTCGAGATTCTGTGCTCACAAAACTAACTATCAAACTAAAAAAGATGATTTACTACATAGCAAATCAGTGTGTGTGTGTGTGTCTTCAAAGCTCATAACATAGGAGCAGAAGTTGGAGTGGCATCTCTATCTATTATAGCTTTCAAATTATTCAAGATTACAAATTTCCAATTGTGCTACTTAGCATAATTTCAATTACTACAGCTCTTGTTTTTAATTCATTAGGTGCTCATTGGTCAATAACCCGCTAATAGAAGTTGGAATGACATCTCTATCTATTATACTTTTGAAGATAGTCAAGATTAAAAAATTTCAAATGCCCCTAATTTGCATGATTTTAAATTTATTCATTCCTCTGCACAAAAAGCCGAAACTCTTTGTCCAGAAATCATTTGCAGGGAATGTAAGCTCGTAAGCAAATGGGAGCATCACATGGAATAAAACGCTGAGAAAATGAGGAAATAAAAAATCTGCTTTCGGCAGAAACGCTGACAGCAGCCATGTATGTCGGCATGCAAGCGTGAAAATTCCTAGACAAACTGCAATTTTTGTTTCTTGCAGGCACTTGCTGGCAAAAAAAGCGTCAAGTTTTCTGCCACAATTCCATCTTGACGTCTGAATCAAAGAAATAAAAGACAAAAAAGTAGAAGAAAAAAAGGGGGGTTATGGGTGAAGCTGTAACACCAAGACATGATTCCATGTCTCCCTAGCCACTGAGTTGTGTTTGTTTTGGAGCAAATTTTAAAAAGGCCTCTTCTCTAACAAGACTAGGTCAATTATTTTGAAATTTCACACACACACGCCTGAGGCCACTCTTTTATATTTCGTTTACACGGGTGACCCTGACCAATCTCTCAAGATCAAACGGTAATTTTTGTGAAGATTTTTGCATGAAAACTATAGAACTACATGAGCGGGAACTTTGACGTTGGGCGTGACAATGATCCTCTGGAAGGGTCAGATTGAGACTGTGCACAAGTGATCTTAATGGACCATGTTGAAACGGCCCACAGTTCACCTTTACCTACGCCCCAAGGTTACGGGTCTGTTCATGCAAGATCAGATGGGCACAGGACTATCACAATTCTGTACTGACTTCGTCCTTTCAGCATCAATCTCGACAGTTATGAGTAACAATTTGTGTTCTTCTGAACCAACGGAAAGTGGCGGAGAAAAATGGCGAAAAGTGTCTTCAGTAAAAATGTCAAGATGATTAACACAGTTTTCTACAAAATGGGAGGAAACGCTGCTGATATGTTCTTATATGCTGCCTTTGTCTGCACTTTGACGGCATTTTCATCGAGGAATCCCGGCGCTCTTTTTTGTTCTTAATTTCTGCTTCACCTTTGTGAGAGCATTTCTCTGCATTTTTGCTATCTGACGCGAAAGCATTGCCAATTCCAAATCACTTGAAATCAGAACATTGCTTTGCTCCAACGCATAATTGTACATCCGCAGGTACAAGTGTAGTCCTTGCTCTAACCCATAATTCTAAAATATCTGTTAGACGATAGGTAACAAGAAGACCCAGTACGCCGGTCTGTATGATGTGCACGTTCAGTTCCTCGTGGATTTTACATGTGAGACTACACGCTGGGCCACGAGGCTGAGGATCGAACTCTCCTATTCCTGACTTATACAAAGTCTCATTATCACGTATAAAATGTGGTGTAATGAATTCATTTTACGTTTTATTGTATAAACGTTGAATTATTTTTTCTACTTTTGTTTTGACAGCAATGAATGTGTACATGGGTATAACTCGTGGAAGCAGCCGAGAACAGGTTAGTAAGTCTCGTTTTCTTCTTTGAAATAGCAAAAGTAATATTTGTTGTTAATAAGTGTCTTTACCACTGCAAGATCTCAACGAGTGAAATAATATCATTAAGGTCAAACAGAGCCTGTAACGCCCCACAGAAGGGTAACGCCTTCTTTTGGCTGTTCTGCGTTTCAGCAGCCTCTGCTACTACGTACTTAACCATACTCAACACAGTACAATATCTTGGAAGTGCGCATTCCCATACCAAAACCAGATGCGAATAAATATGAAAAAATGCGCTTCTGTCGCTGTCAATTTCGTCACGTTATTTTGACCACGAGTTTTTTGAATATGTGTGGAACTAAATTTTGCATTTTGATCTGACAAGAAAGACTATTATGTCAAACAGAGAACAGATTTTTAAAAATATGAATTTTGTTCCCTTACAGCGTTGCTATATATGAAGCACGCTTGGGTTTTTAATTCAGATGCAGATTATCCGCACATTAGGAGACCAGAACTTGAATAAGATCCGACGAATGAAATCAGAATATGTATGCTTTTCTTTTAAGAATGAAAATACAAGAAAGAGCAACACCGGAACAAAGATCTCGTGTCCAAAGTTCACTATTCAAGAAAATATGCATACCCCCTTTTATTCCCGTCTGATTTTATCATTCATACGTATTATCGGAATCTCTTTGGATCATATCAAATTTGTTAGGTATCTTTCACAGCCGAAGACAGTCGGATACAAAACCCAAAACTGCAAACAGAGGGCGCTCCCCCTTGAGAAGTGGAACATTGTCTCTAACTTTGTATGAAATTTTCTTTGCATCTTCAATTTCGGTCACTTTCACATCTTAGCGCCAATTTTTCTCATCTGTAACTTTTCTTGCTACAAAGTAACAGTGTTTCTTCCCTTTTTGTACATTTTCCTAGAGTCAACAGCTTTCCTTGACCCAGGTGGGACACTAAGTTCTAAACCTGTGTAAAGGAAAGCTGCTGCATCAGTCCTAACTCAAGGTGGAAACAATTCGTAAGACACGAGGATGCCAGGCTTTTTGAAATTTTCCATGTGCATTTCCGTTTAGAGATAGCTCCGCATTTTCATCATTTTCAAATAGTACTGGCAGTACATGGAAAAGGGGATCAATTGGTGTTTACTCTTTTGATGATGATGGGAAATGAATGCAGCATTAAGTTTTGACCCAAACTTGTTATTTTACCAGACGTCATCAGCCAAAAATATCATTTTCACCTCACTGATTTTTTTTTGGGGGGGGGGGGTAGCCCCGGGGCGGCAGGGTTCTGGGCGTATCAAACCACGTACATGAAAAACTCAATTCAGACTCTCCAGAATCACTATGCTGTGCTGTACCTGCCATGACTCTTGGCTAACTGAAGGCCATCTGGCTTATCACATATTCACCGGAGCAAGCTGTTGTGTGTGTGACGTTACTAACCTGTTCCACATCGGGCCACAATCGCAGAAAATTCTCTCGCTTTCTTGTAGCAAATGTGGCGCACTCTTGGATCTAAAAAAAAAAAAAAACTATTTGAAAATGAAATTCAACATTTTGGTTTTCAGACATAATTTCTAACCACCCTAAACATCAACTTTCTAATTTTCCATTCCATCAAGCAGACCTTTAAATTAAACATGCCAAATTATAGGACATATAGATCATGTCCAATGCTAATACGTTGTGTAATGTGACTGACCTTGACTTATTATTCTTATGCCAACAGGGTTATAAAGTTGGAAGATGTGATTTTGTAATGCCAGTGTGTAGCTTGGACATCAATGGCAAAGCGAATTTAGTTTCCAGATCAAAATTGTACTTGAGTATATTGTACATAAATCCTACTTGATGACGTACTTTCAGGTACCCCTGGCCCAATGATTATGGAGTTTTGGCACTATTTCAAGCTTATTGTTTTTCTTCTGTAACTCGGAAAGTTATAACCCGATTTGAACAAACGGCTATGCATTGATAGTAAAACACGGGGCACACATTTTGAATGATTATTTTTTTAATACATTTTGAAGGTGAAAGTCATATGGCCACTTGGAATTTGCGAGTCAAGATGTGAAAATTTTGTGAATTCTCTACCATCTAAAATTTAAGTAGAACATTATGAAATTTGGTGGAAATGTGGAGCAGCTCAAAATCTCAATTATTAGAGATACTAGCGGTGCCACCTACAGACATAAATTTTTGGTGATGGTCATCAGATAATATGTTAGCTAGGCATTAGGTCCATGGACCTCTTGTTCATAGTTCCTGTCCTTCGTGATATCACAACTCACTGGTACTAAACTCCAGAAAGCGTATTTAAAGGACTGTACATTATGCATGTCTTACATATCATGTAGCAAAATTACAATATGTATCGTAGTATTTACAACAGGACGGGATCTATTTTCCTGGATAGAAAGACCCAACAGTAAAATATGTGAGACAGAAGAGACACCAAGAAACCACCTTGTAAGAAGCCAACCGAAAAGCAAGGTTTTCAAATCTGATATCAATAAGTTCTAAGTGGAGTGACGGAAAATGCATTAAATAATTTAAATCTTCTTTACTTGCTTTACATGGCAAGCGCTTGCCGTCTGTAACGTGTTTCCAAATCGTCGCCAAATGTTCTACCATGGGAACAGGTCACACCGGAATCGCCCCACTCTTTAATTTTGAGAGCGCTAGATCAATGTTACCCATTGAAAAAACTACTCGCAACCTAAATGCAATAGAAACTTCCACGTGCAGTTTTTTCTTGTAAGCAAGTGGCATAAATTCAGATTAAGAGGACGACAGTGGTACTGCATAACACATATTAGATCTCCATCTCTGCACATAGATACACTACATGTTGCTTTTTGCTGTCAGATATCAAGCCAATGTTAGTGCACCTGTCAGTCGCGCCAACCTTTTCATGTGAATTGCACATGTGTCGCATAAACAAAGAGCATGCAGATTGTTGTATAATTTTGTGTGCGGCAGGTACTCCTCCAGCAGGTACTGACGTATTAAAATTTACATTCATGCGTAGTATTAATACCCGTAACCTTCCTTCGTACAATTTGAGAATAGACCATTAAACAGTGGCTATTTAATGCCATACCAAGGCCAGCAAATATTGGGTTTGTACTGCAGGTGCTCCTATTTCCAGGTAAATTAAAGAAAGAAGTGTCATACAGGGTCTTTTAAAAGGAGTCTCTAAACACCTGTAGTCTTTCAAGAGAGGTGATCTTTATGGCAAGTACCACTGTAAAAATTAGTATACCTATTAAACCAGCATGTCCCAAATGCATGGTATTTATGACTCAGCAAAATATCATATACCTCGTCTATAAACACCAGTACCGCTGAATGTGGAAATCATAATCGGTATGCGCACATATGTGGTATACCAAGTACTTGCAGGACCATTAACTCATGAATAGCATAAAGATCTCCCAGAATCCTTCAAGTACTTTGTATCCCACATTGTTTTTTTCTAGCATGTTTGGTGGGGATTTAAATAGCGTTTTCTGCATAGACTACATGTAAACATTTGATCTTATGCAATGAAAGGTAAAATATTATGGTGTCCGTGAGTGTACGATGGTCACAAGGAAACCTTCACTAATACATTGGTCTTTTCAGGTGTGGAACGCTGTGGTGGCGTCTATATTAATACACAGAGAACCATGTGTTGCGACAACACCGTTTACATTAAGTCGGGCCATTCTCCATCATGCTGTGGTAAAATTGCATATGATGCAGGGTTCTTTCTGTGCTGCAGCGGTACAGTGGTGCAAAAGATAGGGCAAATACCAAGGTGTTGTGCTGATCAAGCATACGATGCGTTAAGGGATTTCTGTTACAATGGATATATCCATTATACTGCTTCATCAAACCAAAGGCAAGGCCACCACGTGCAAGCAAAAGCCAGTCAAAATGAAGAGCGTTACAGACTGCAACAGAATGTATATGGTGACAGAGCCCTTCGGTGTTGTTACTCTTCAACTGGGCGTGTGTGCTGTGTGAGGTCTGCTTTGTGTTGCAGAAGCCAGAGATCACAACGCAGGAGACCCGATGGGAGTGGTCAGCTTCTCGCACAAACTGCTGTTGCTATCAGCGGTTTCCAACCAGTATGCTGTCTTATTGTATCAGTAGCTGCCAAAACCAGATGCTGCGCCTCAACGCTCCAGTTGTATGGGTTAATTCCTGTTTGTTGCCGCAACGCCCAACAACAGAGTCAACTGCCAACAGTTACACCCAGACCACGGGTGACCACTGGCGTCCCCTTCTGCTGCCAAATCAGTGCTGTGTCTTTTGTATGCTGTAGGCTGGTCAATGGAGTAGCACCGTGTTGTCGTTTGACCTCGAGTCCACGTCCAACAGTACGTTCTGCTACGGTACCACTCGCTGTTATTCCACAATCAAGGCCAAGGATAAATCGAAATTGTTGTCTGACGAGGGCTAGACCAAGCTGTTGTTCCAAGTTGCAACGTCGTCCTGCATGTTGCACAAGAAAGACACGGAGGCAACAAGTTAATTGTTGTGGAAGTAGATTTCCAAGCCCGCAATGCTGTATCCAAATCACTGTTCAACAGGTTCCATGTCCGGTGACAGTATCTCAGAGTCAGAGCTGCAGGGCAATGAAGCAATGGTCTTGCTGTGCTGCTATTGTTCGGAGAGATGCCTGTTGCGCGTTGGGAGGTCAGGCAACAGGTATAGTTCCTCTGTGCTGTGAACATCGGGCTTCCGCAACGTATGTTCCCAAAAGGGTGCAAATCTCTGAAAACAAGAGACTCTCAGGAGTGGCACAAATACCTTTTTCTGTCGAAAGGGCGAGGTCACCAGAAAATGGCCAATCCCGTGTTGCTCTGTGTGGTTCTAGATCTTATGACAGAAGAATGTTCATATGCTGCCAAGGTGTCCTGAGACTCAAATTTGGCATAAAGCATCCACTGTGTTGTGGAAACAGTGCGTTTGATGCACAGAAGTACCAGTGCTGTGATGGAGTTATTCGGCAGTCGTGTTCAGCTGGCCTGCGGTCATATCAGCTTTAAGTAGACTCATCATATCTTGGTACCGATATTTAAAGATTAATAGACATCATGATTTCTCCTGTACTATTTTAATTTTATAACGTATTTTGTACAAAGTCAGATCTGAAAGTATCTTGTTTATGTGATTAACCATCTCGTGTGCCTCTTTTTGTGTCTCGTAATGAATTTTCTAGGGGCTTTCGTTTGTTGAATGATACCGCTGAATGTTTCACCTTAAAAGGGAATTCCACATTACTATTAATTGGCTTCTCCATAAAATGACATTTTTTCGTAGCTGTCGTGCATCCCGAGTTGCTTCATGTGAAAAAATAATATGTTGACCGACAAGAGAGAACCCGACACGTGGTTGGAAGCGACGCTATGTTGGCTTTGTGTACACCCAGTTTACATTATCGCAAATAGTGTATATAAACTAGGTTTTGTTTTCTGGACACCAATATGCACGCTATATATACTTCATGCAAAGCGGTCAGGTGGTGTTAAGGCTATGCTGTGCATACATACATACATACATACATACATACATACATACATACATACATACATACATACATACATTAGTATGATCAGCGTTGAATAATCCTAAGGCCTGCACTTATTAAACAAGCCAGCAAAATCAAAAGGTATATTATAACAATCAGTTCTATTTTTGTGAAAATATCCAAATGTGCCCAAAAGCAAGACTTAATATTAGTTTCAAGAAGTCCAACTTATATGCCCAATGCATTTACAAGCTAGCTTCATGCATCATAAACATGTTTATATATGACAAATGCCCCCAGCTGTACCCATGAAACAAATTGAACCGAAGTCAAAGGAGGTTATATGTAAAAAGCGAAAGAACTTCGATTTTAAACATGTTTCAACAAATGTCCAAGTTACCTAAAGCCTAAAAAATGTATATGTGGTTTCGATAACCCTCCTGAAAAAGCCCGACCCAAAATAAATTTCATGACACATAAAAAAACAGATTCTTCAGACACTTTGGTAAAAAGTTTCATGTTGCCCTTCCCTAATAAAAAATTGATCGACCCTGAAAGATTTATCGAGAAAGTGGCCATCCTGTGCCGCTATTTTGCTGTAAAGTGAATTGAAACACAGCATTTTATTTCTTGTCTAGAGGGTTCCCTTGGGCAGGGGAAACAGCATAACTGCATAGCCACGGTTGTTTGTGAAACAGCATAGCCCCTGCACCGCTGCATGGCCACGGTTGTTCGGTGATTGTTATCTTAATATTTCGCTAGGTTCCAGATGTCCGTTCTCTGATGTGCCCTGGCAAACAGTCGATAAAGTATTTTTAAATCATGACTTACTATCTTAACTTTAATCTACCGGCTTGGCTTTGTCTCAAGCAGTTACCATCGTTAGTTACAAGTCCACATGCGACACGATACCCTGGAAAATCATGCATGTATGGGAAGCGCCATTTTGAACATGGCACAATGCATTGTGGGACAGTCGCACAAATTACATTTGATTTGGATATCAAAGTGAATCACTGCCACCTGTTTTCAGCATAGCATATTATCATATCATTATTGATGCTGTGAAATATTTCAAAATATATACGTTTGGTTTCATATATTATAACCCCCCCCCACCCAAATCATCTCATTACTATCCTCATTTACAAACCATTGGGTGCGGAATCCACAATTTGGCAGCCAAGTTCGTGTAGGTTAGTCCCGATTGGATATTTTGAAGATGTAGTATCCCAAATGTATGTGTAATAAGTAATAATTGAAACTTGATTTGTCAAATGAATGATATGTACAATATGTAATGGGAATTTTCCAGTGTGAGCATTACCTAAACATGTAAGCACAATGCCTTGAAGTTACCAGTTGCTGGCGGCGGTGGGCCCAAGAATAGACATATTTTATCAGACACTTAAGTCGGTTGCCAGATTGTGGATACAGCACCGAAATTACCGGTGGGTTTTCATATAATTGGGGATAGCATTTGTAGGTGATAATACATAGAGAATCTCTGACGAGCGCCATGCCTCGATAGACGGATGTGACGAGCTCGGTCTCTACGAGCCTATACATGATGAAGCCGCAGGCTGAGCCATGTATGCTCTGAAAGAAGTACAGACTCAGACTGAGACTCAGCCTCAGACTCAGAATACGTTTTTTTGCCATAAAAAGCATACTGTATACATTATATGATAGTAGGTAGGGAGACTCCAATGAAGGCGAAAAACGCCGCTTTCATGGAAACCACCTTTTCAAGAGGATGAATGAAAATAAGATATACATCTAAGATATGATATGAGCATGGGTTACACTGACAGGTGCAATAATGTTTGTTTCTATGCTCCAGGTAAGTAACATTAAACCATCATCATAGACATATTGCAGAATTGATAATAAAATAATCCATTCATCTTATATAACAGACATGGCAGTTTGGCTCTGAGCAAACATCAGTACTTATCAATAAAAACATTTTTCTGTCAGACGAAAAACTAGATTTACTGGGGTCTTTACCTTATCCTTCATAATATATTGGTAGTGGTATTTAAAGTGTTCACTAATTCGTACCTTATGCAATGCCTTGTGGCAACAAGACCTAATCCTGTCACAAATATCTTATTCTGATTTCTTGTAAGTTGTTCATGAGTTAATGCAGCTGGTTGAATGGATAAATTATCAATGAAATATACTGGTAATTGTTTATGAACTAAATTGTCACAGAATTTTAATAGATGGTAAGTAGAGATATCCTTTGACATCAACATTTTCATTCTTTTAAAAAGTGGTTCTGTATGTGCTACGTAGTTACTCGGATTTATTATTCTGATCACTTTCCTTTGCAGGGAGGCAATTTTGGAGTTTTTGTGTCCCCATGCTAAGATACCGTAAGTTAAGTGTGGCAGTACAGGGGAATTTTATAAAGTAGCTAAAATATTTTGTGGAATGTATTCTCTAAGCTTGTACATGATGGCAATAGTCTGGGAGAACTTTGCAGCAATTTTGTCTGTATGAGTGTTCCAATTGAGGTGTTTGTCTCAAGTTATACCAAGAAAATCAAATTAACTAACACATTCAATTCTTATGTTGTCTATTACAATTTCTGGACATGTTACTTATTTTTGAGGATTCAAATAGATCATAAACTTTGCTTTCTCGGCATGTGAGAACAATTTATTTAGTTTCACCCAGTTACTTATTTTCAGAAGTTCTTTGTTAATGTTTGCGGAAACATTTTGAGTACGATCACAGTTTTGGAATAGTTGTAATGTACTGTGAAGAGTTGTTTCATCTGCATACATTATGGTATGAAATAGGTTTGATACTACGGAGCCCCAGAAGGGACATGAAGAAAAAAAAATGTTTATTTCGTTCCCACGAAATATATTTCGTTCCCACGAAATAAATATTTCGTGGGAACGAAATAAATATAAAAACCACTACATGAAGGGTACTATAGAGCCCTCAAAGAGATAGAAGAAAATATATATATATGTCATTCCCTCAAAATAATTATTTCGTTCCCACGAAATATATTTCGTTCCCTCGAAATAATTATTTCGTTCCCTCGAAATCTATTTCGTTCCCTCGAAATAATTATTTCGTTCCCTCGAAATCTATTTCGTTCCCTCGAAATAATTATTTCGTTCCCTCGAAATAATTATTTCGTTCCCTCGAAATAATTATTTCGTTCCCTCGAAATAATTATTTCGTTCCCTCGAAATATTTATTTCGTTCCCTCGAAATATATTTCGTTCCCTCGAAATAATTATTTCGAGGGAACGAAATAATTATTTCGTGGGAACGAAATACATTTCGAGGGAACGAAATAATATTTCGTGGGAACGAAATACATTTCGAGGGAACGAAATATATTTCGAGGGAACGAAATGCATTTCGAGGGAACGAAATATATGCCTTGTACATATACTGATATCCATTTATATTTTCAAAATGACCCCTTAGGGGCTCCACATTTTACCCCTAAAGGGACGTGGTAGATTTTCGTATTTTATTTCGTTGCCACGAAATAGCATTTCGTTCCCACGAAATAATATTTCGTTCCCTCGAAATATTATTTCGTTCCCACGAAATATTTATTTCGTGGGAACGAAATATATTTCGAGGGAACGAAATATTTTTTTTTCTTCCTTCATGTCCCTTCTGGGGCTCCGTATGATACACTTGATAGATCGTTTGTATAAATCATAAATAACAGAGGGCCCAGGATCGATCGTTGGGGAACGCCCGTTTTGATTTCTGAAGAGCTAAGAGCTGACGCTTCAGAAGTTACATAATTATTGTTTTGCATTTGTTAAGTAATTATGAAATAAGTGTAAGAAGACGCCCTGTATACCATAATATTTCAGTTTATTAATTAGAATTTCGTGATCAAGCATGTCAAATGCTCTTTGGATAGATTCACAAAGACACATATAAGAGAATTAAATTAAACAATATTGACTAATAATCTATACAATAATTCCAAACACACAATTTCTATTAGGTGCAATTCCCTAAACCCGCACTGGTGATTAAAGCATAAATTATTTTCTTTGAAGTATTCATGAAGTTGTTTGAATATTACTTTCTCAAAAAAAAATCGAAAAGGTAGGTAGAATGGATATAGGCCTTTAATTTTCAAAAAACACTTGCATCCCTTTTTTGTAAAGTGGAGCTACTTTTGCCATTTTTAGATTATCAGGAAAATGCCTGTGACAAGGGACTGATTTATAATGACTGTCTAAAACTGATTATGGATTTTATTAATATGAGTAATTGAGTTGAGATCCCATCATGACCACAGCTGGTTTTAGTTTTAAGAGAATCAATACTTCTGCAACACCATTTTCAGTTACGGGTTTAAACGAAAAATGGTATATACTTGGTGTATTTAAGTAATCTTTCAAACTTGGATTTTGAAAATGTTTTATCTTTGAGCCCACTTACGTCCTAAGTCAGTAAAATATTTGTCAAAGACACCTGCTATTTTTTGTTTGTCCGTAGTTGTTTCTTCATTAATTTTAAACGAATCAGGGAAATTTTACTTTTTACTTGTTTTGTTTAATACTTCCTTAACAGCTTTCTGTGTATGCTTCAAATCACCCTAAAGTCTATTGACATGTGAGCTACAGTAGTTTTCTTTCCTAGATTAGTGTTTCTTCGGATAATCTTTTTTTATATGTATTCAAGTTTGTTTTACGCATGTTGTATTGAGGCTATATGAGTACTTTGTAACTGCTGATGATATAGTCTATTGGTATAGGTAGTTGAAATAATGATACCTCTTATTGTCTAGTTCGACCTTTTGTGTTTGTGCCGATTGACCTTCACAAGTAGCGAGTCACATCTGTCGATCGAGGCATAGGCACGAGATCTGAGATTCTATTCATCCTATGTTCAAGACAAAAAGACAATATTTTGGTCCAATCCTGGCGCTTTTGTGAAACGGATATTCAAAGACGCAAAACGGCTTCAGAAACCGATCTGCATAGCAACGGTGTGGAGTGATAGGAAACAAATTAATAAGCGTGATTGGCCCGCTTGCATCAAACATATTAGCTAAGGTTGACCCAGGTGATTCACATTCATTCATTCATTCATTCATTCATTCATTCATTCATTCATTCATTCTAAACAATAAATTAAAACAATGGTCACATTGGATACAGCGCATGATATCCCACAGCTGTATCTGGTACCCGTATAAAGGTCACACGAGTGCAAACATAGTATAAATCTATCCATTCATCCAGAATTTATGAAAAATGAAATAAGGTTCCATATACTGTTCATTAATTCAGTTTATTTACTCTTTTTGAACAGGTAATTTTGTGGATAGAAAAAATCAATCAATTTATTTATTTATTTATTTATTTATTTATTTATTTATTTATTTCATTTTATTTTATTTATATATTTTTTACTATTTTTATTTTTTTTATTTTATTGAAAAAGAGCAGACTCATAAATTCATTTATTGCATTGTTTCTATTTTTCACCCAACAAATACAATCAGGTCGTATCAAATACTACAGTAATATTATTTTCGCACATCGTACTCATTACACACAGACACAGACGCAGAAACACACACACACACACACACACACACACGCACATATATATATATATATATATATATATATATATCACTAATGCAAAACAATTTGTCATTATTTTAGCACAGTCTTGTAAATCATACGGACAAGGCTAACATTTGGCCTTTCCTGAACAACACTCAATCATTTTAAGATCTTGTAATTCTTCCTAGCAAGACACCCTAAGTCAGTGTTTCAAACAGCACTTGACTGTGATTCAAAGAGAAACAATAAAATGCGATTATTCGTGGATGATGCACATATCTTTGTATCAGCCAAAAACCTGGGTGCTTTTAAATTAAGGTGAACAAATGTTAAGAAAATTGTACAAAAGGTTTTTCTACCAAGAAACTCGCAATGAATGCTGACAAATCATACTATAATATCTTCAGCCCAAAACGGAATGGCCATGACATATTTTCAAAGTAAGAATTTTGATAATCAGGCTACACCAGAGTAGAATAAGCAAAATACGTTTGGAGTTACAGTTGATGTCACAGTAAATTGGAATGAACATTCAGACAACATTGCAACTAATATTGTATAATAGCTAAACTATTTTAGAGATGTTGGCAGTACGTAGAACCTGATAGTGTAAAACTCTTATGTTAGTATTGTATCTACTCCAAATACCATACCGAAGTGAAAGATTTGTCAATTCGAAGTCTAATGTAAAAAAATTATAAACACTGCAGAACACACAGTCGGAATTTGCACTGTAATATACTACTACTTGAATTTAAGTTACCAGCAACACAGCTAGATGAGTTTTTCTTACTCCAATGGCTTCCATTGACATGTTTATCAAACAAACTATGTGTATGTTTGTGAAATAAAGTGTCAATTCCATTCTTGTAATTTACTTTTGATTCTGCAAATGTTTGTTAACGCAAATTGGGATGAAGCGACACCAAGTGGCCATCAGCGGAGACTGTGTGGTTGAGCGCAGTCTTTCTTGGGAAGGTGGCGGGAGAGGAAGGTTGAGGGGTGGAGGAGGGGATCGTTTTAATTCAGTTTTCTGTCAATGTTCAGCACTGTGTTATCTATTAGTAATCATAAAGTACTACATTCTGGGTTCTTTCCCGGCTTTGATTTTGAAGTAGTATTCTCCCAACCCATAACGTAGGCTTTACTCCACACAGAGGAGACCAGCGTGCAAAAGTAACAAATTGAAAAATAATAAATTTATAAAACTAGGTATTTATGAGACATTGAATGAATGTTGAGATTTTGGGTGAAACGAGCCAATCTGAAAACCGTGAAACTGAAGGATCCAAATTTCCTGAGAATATTAGAATATTTTCAACAAAATTCATGGAAGTACTTCATCAGGCATTCTTTATTACATCCTCTTGATTAACTGTTTCAGTGCCAATCACGTCTTAAGTTGATTTACCAAAGTGAAATTGGTCTGAACTATCATTATGATCTGAGATTCATATCCAGCGTAAAAACACCTTCTATTCAAGTACCAGCATGCCTCTAGTTCCGGAGAAAATATTCCAGATTAACAGCTTTTCCCAGCGCGCATTGGGCGCATTGCGCCCAATGCACGTCGAAAAAAGCTGTTGACTCAGTCCAAAATTTGGCACTTAAAGAGTTAAAGTTTATTATAGAACTGTATTACTCTGAAAGCAAAATCACCGAACTTGAAACAAATGCGACCAAAACGTAAAATTTGTGACCCAAAGGTACTATAACCAATACGCTCAGATATGTTACTTTCAAGGAACAGATAATTGACTACTTCAAAATTTAAATCATCAATTTTTTCTGACATATTTGAACAACAAATTCAGTGTCAGAAATATAAATATGAACATCTAAACCAAGAAACATAACTTCGTTATATATTAGAAGACTCTAAAGGAAGATCAACAGGGTTAATTTGTAGAGCAATTTGAATACTTTTTTACCCATATGCAAGCAATATCGTCAATTTATTTAGTACTACACGATAATTGTTAGGCTAAAAAAAATTTTCTTTTGTTAATTTCTGTATGAATTGATACTCAAGCCAAGAAAAATATAAATCAGGTAGTAGGGTTGAGCAATTACTGTCCATTTTGATGCCTTTAATTTGTTGAAATATAAATGGTCAAAATTGAATAAAGATATTATCTAGAAGAAAATTTACTGCGTTTAATAAATTTCCTGTGTTATACAATTTACCATTGCTTTTTTATAGTATTTCTCAGACCAAAAAGCTAGTTTTTGTAAACATGTTGATATTAAAATATTTATGACTATTTTGATTGAACATTGTAATGATTAATTGAAATTCCGTTGAATTATCAACACTCCAAAACAATTAGTTCCAGTTTGTTTGCATATAGTATTTGAGTATTTATGAAAATGGTCTCTGATGGCAGTTAAGTATTACGTCACATCAATCGATAACTTTATAGTGATAGAATTTGTACAGCTGATATGAATCTTGATTTATAAGGATTTTGATGAAATTTAGAAATCCAAAACAGAAACGGTATCGCTGCATCTTTATCAGATGTTTGTATGTTAAAGTTATTCTGAATTATATCTTTATGTAAATCAATTACTTCATTAGCATTTTGTTTATGTGGTGCATAAACATCCTTACCTCGTACATCTGAAGAGATATTTATACCAAGTTCTTTTTTGTAAACATCAATGTAACATTTCTTGGTAATCAGCCATAAGTTATCATCAGGCTTAACAGCACTTGTTAATACAAATCTTTGTTGGAGATCCTTTAGAGAGAGGCACAATTTGTTGTTTAAGATTATTATCATTTGAAGGAGGACATTTCTTTTGGGTTGCACTTGTGTAAAGTTTATTTCTTAGTACTGTTTTGACATTTAATAACTAGCCTTTGGATTTGGAAAATTCATTTTTGTGGCCACGTTTGTATAGTATTGAATCATGTACTATATGTAATTGCAATAGAGTTGGTTTAATGTACACTTAATCCAACACTAAATATCTTGAATTGTTTAAGAACATGCTGTCTTTCCTATAAATGTACTTAGTTGTTATGCCTAAAGGCTTTGCATCTGAGCATTGAAGCTGTTGCGCATGCTCGCTGTGTCACATTGTGTTGCTAGAACATACGTCATTCAATTCTAATTTATTCATATAAATTCTTCGTGAAATAGGTCAAGCTCGAAGGATTACATCAATTGGCTGACACCGTGACATACATGATTTCCATTTATCGTTGACATTGGATACAATATTAACTAGGTTACTTTCCTACTACACTGAGGATTGTAATATAGTTGCATTGTTTTATTACTAGAGCTTCGTCTTTGTCCCTGTTTTGACACTTAATACATGGCGATTTGGTTTAAAGTAACGTTTAGTCCTAAATGAATTCGTACGTAAGGGTACTTTGGCAATTCTGTATATTTGTGAATAATGATGCTCTTTATGAATATTGGTAGCCAAAAGTAAAGTATTCCAATAAGCAATTCTTAAATCACAAGGTACACATAGCAAATAACTTTACTGTTTTTTTTTTGTTTTTTTTTGTTTTTTAATGAATTCACAAACATTTTCACGTCCATGTGACTATTGATGGGTTATAGTCAATTTAAAAGCTCAAAAGCCCATCCGACTTTTCACACGCAGGTTACTCTCTTGCTCGCAGATTGATGTTTATGATTATTATATATGGACGCCTGCCTGGGCGACCCATCACGGACGTGAAGTCTGGTCGGATGCTACAAAACTAACTGCATTAATCCACCTAAGGAGTTATATACCTGGCGAATCTTAACGCTTGTGAGACTCAGCTATAGCCTTTATGTTGCTAATTCTTACAGATGTAAACTGTAATTGTTTCCGAATTTCTCAGCAAATTACAAATGAAAGTAAAACCACATATATATATACTCCAATTAAGCCACTGTTGTTTCGATTTGAAAACCGTATTAATCTATTAAAGTATGCTTTTATCAATTCAAGTCAACATACATCATTTTAAGTTGATATTCTATATCATTCAAATGTCATTCATGAGCATAATTATTCATGTACATTACTAGGCTACATACCCAGTTTAGCTTAGCCGATTTGTCAGTCAGCTGACCGTCTGTCCGTCCACCCGACTTCTCCAAGTTGGTCAGATCCATTTCAAACTTAATGGGATCTTCCTTCCAAATTTATTCAAAGGGTCACGCTCTAATTAGATTTGTTTTATAAATATTTTTGTGTAATTTTTTGGAAAAATCTTTAAATATCTATAAATATCTTCTGCTGTGGACAATTGAATAGGAACACCTCTGAGGACCACTAAACATAAATATGTTCACCTGGTCGTATACTATATAAACACGACTTTAATATTATTCGGTAGGTCACAAGGCCACACCAGGCTGTCCAACCAAGGTCAGCTGATTACAGGACTGTCACAGTATTGTTGTTTAAACATTTAACGTGGTGTAGAAAGTCATGCGGATTAGACTTTTCAATAACTCAAAAGACTAAGTACACACTTTTTAACTCTCTTCAACCAAAGTTCAACGATGTTTGGAAATCAACGTTGATTTTACTAAAGTAAGAATGGTAAATGAATTTCATTTTTTGTGTTTACGATTCGCAAAAAATCAAGAACGCTGCACATCAATAAAATTTCCAATAATCTCTTCAGAGTCCTCTTTATTCCTAATGTAATAAAAATGACATCCCTGAATATAACGAACATGGTCTATACTCTTCATACACCGAGTTTTAGAAATGTGCAAACTTGAATTACATCAACGACTACTCATTGACCATATACAAAAACAAACTGATAACTACAAAGGAAGATTTTCTTCACAGCAATTCTGTCTGGGTGCCTTCAAAATGAGAACAGGTTGAAATGCTACACTTTGTCATTGTTCAAAATACTAGTAGTCTAAATCTTGTGTAGTCTAATTTGCATAAATTAGAATGCTATAACTATGGTTCCTGGCTCATTGGATGTTGCCATGTCACAAACTTATAAACTGACGTTTAAATGACACAAATATGTGTAATAGTTATTCAACATTTTAATTATATTTGCCTAATTTGCATAAATGGAAATTGCACAATTTTGGATCATGGTTCATTGGATGCTACTTTGTAACAAATCCATTAATTGCAGTTGGAACGGCACCTCTATCTATAATAGTTTTGAAGCTATTCAAGATTAAAATTTTTAATATCCACCTAATTTTTATAACTTGAAATTCTACAACTTTGCATCATGATTTATTAGATGCGGCTTTGTCACAAACCTATAAATTAAAGTTGAAATGGCATCGTTATGTTTAATTGTTTTGGAGATATTCAACTTATAAATTTTCCTATGCCCCTAATTAGCAAAATTTGAAATTCTACAACTTTCACATACTGTGCATTATATTGGCAGGTATCACAAACTTATATGAGAAAATTGGCATTTTTATGTCTATCTGCAATAGTTTGGGAGATATGAAGCTTTAAAAATGTTAATTGTCCCTAATTATGCGTAATGTTAAAAATCCAAATAAGATGCACAATTTCACTGGTAAGGTAAGTCACCATGGCAAGTTTGGTGGTTCATTATATTTTGTGAGAAAACCTCCGGAACAGCTTGGTCGTAAAGAAAAAGAAAGAAAGGAAGGAAGAAAGAAAGAAAGAAAGAAAGAGAAAAAGAAAGAAAGAAAGAAAGAAAGAAAGAAAGAAAGAAAGAAAGAAAGAAAGAAAGAAAGAAAGAAAGAAAGAAAGAAGGAAGGAAAGCAAGAAAGAAAGAATTCTTGGAAAAACAAGATGTCTGGGTTTGCACCTGACATAAATATGTAACAGAAATTAATTGAAATCTAGACGCTGCATACTGTACAAATTCATGTGTGTCGAAAAAGTTCCTGTTTTTCAGGCCCATCATGGCCTGAATATTTGTTAATCAATTTACTTCTAGCCAACCAGCCAATTTTACATGTCGAGGTGTGGTTGCCATTGTTTGCCCTCTAGGTAGAACCACATTCCTCTGTTTCAGTAATCGTGAGTATATTTGAATGTTATTGAGCACACTTGTGCAAGTAACAACTTTTTTATAACCTGGATAATACTTTTATTGACTGTCTATTGTATCATGTGGCTGTAAACTAAAGTTATTTTACATTAAAGTAAAATGTGGTCAATTTAGCAGCCATTAGGAATCTATGTATATTAAAATCAACGACGTAACGAGACCATAAGTTACGTAGCTCAATTATAATGTTAGAAATGTCGGCAAATCTTTCATGATAACCATATTTGGCTCCCGAAATAAAATAGTCCTTGTGCTGAAAAATTATTTTACCTGAGCTGACTCGCCAGTTAACTGAGGTTATAGTACGCCATCAGTCGTATTTCGTCCATCCGTCATCCGTTGTCCCTTCACATTTACTTTTTCATCGCCTTCTCCGAGAGCGTTGGCCAAATTCTCTTCAAACACGGTGAAGACATAACCTGGTTGATTCTCAGCCATATTTTTAACAGTTTACAGTCTGATGATTTTGGAGTTTTAATGAAATATTTGTTCATTTTGGTGCAAAAAGGTTTTGAAATATTCTCTAAAATTTAAAAGAGTACTGATGGATATTTCTGGACACCCACAGAGGGTTGCTTTTGTCTGACAAGTGATGCTTCATTGTGTGTGTGTGTGTGTGTGCGTGCGTGCGTGCGTGCGTGTGTGTGTGCGTGCGTGCGTGCGTGTGTGCGTGTGTGTGTGTGTGTGTGTGTGTGTGTGTGTGTGTGTGTGCATTTGTAATTTTTGACAACTTCTCCCAACTCCAGAAGCTGGATTCTGTATAGGCTTTGTGGAAATGCAGCTTGACAGAATTGTCACCCAGGTTATTTACTGTGTAGGAGAGCCATCATTTGCTGATTGTTTACTATTTTCTCTAATTACGTGATGGTCAGTAAGAGGGCATGCTAGGATGGTCACAATAGGGGTAACATTGTACATGCATAAGTGTGTTGTTTTGTTCAATAACTCGCTGACCAGATTCACTTCAAACTTGGCCGGTATCTACCTTTAGAAAGTGTCAATCATTTTTTTTAAATGATCATGCTCCAGTAAGCAATGTTATTTTTTGTTTATTTCATTTTGGGGGGGGGGGGTGAAGAATCTGCTTTGAAATTACACAGGGACACTAACACCCCTAAACCTTACTTTCCTCAGCTGGTGTTTCTGCTCTTTTTTGCATTATACATCATCAACTAAACCACATGCTGTATTCTCTATAAACTCGGAATGTAGCTAGACTAATTCATCACTTAACTTTTACATTTAATAAGTACCACTGGCTGTTCCGAGGAAACAAATCAATCTGACGTTAAAGGAGGTATAGTGTAAAAGGGGAAAGAACATCCATTTTAAACATGTTTCAACAAAAGGCCAAGTTACTTAAGGCCTAACAAAAACATATGTGTGGTTCCGGGAACCTGACGATTCCTACTGAAAAGGGCCCTTAAATTAATGGAACCAAAAAAGTACTTTTCCGCCCTGGATCGACCCAGACTCAAAGATTTTATGGAGAAAGTGGCCATCGTGTGCCTTTATTTTGCAGCAAAGTCAACTCAAACACAGCATTTCATTTCAACTTGTCTGGAGGGTTATAATGGGCCGGGAAAACAGTGAAACAGCATAGCCAGGGTTGTTCGGTGATCGTTATTGTAATATATCGCAAGGTTCTGGGCGTCCGTTCTCTGAGGTACCACGTTAAACAGAGGTTAAAGTACTTTTAAAACTTGACTTACTATTTTAACGTTAATCTGCCCACTCGGTTGTGTTTGAAGCAGTTATCGTTAATTACAAATCCAAATGCTACACAATACCTTAAGCCGGCACGTGGTGAGCGCCATTTGGAACGTTGCGAAATTCATTTATTGCGTACAAAAATACGTTTGATTTGGATATGAAAGTGAATTGCGACCACAGAAAAGACTGCATATTTTCTGAAAGCATGTGGAAAGTTGTTAGCGTTTGCATGTTTAGTGTTTAAACATGATGTGTGCCTAACTGAATTGAAGCTTTTTTTAAAATTCAGCCTAAATATGCAGATTACTCCTTAATATATTTTGCTAATTATTCTTTTGTACCAAAGAAAAGAATATTTACGGCTTCTCATATTTTGTTTGTGTGTTTTAAGGGATTTTAAATTTGTTTTTGTTTGTTTCCTTGTTTAGAAAGTCTTTGAGAAAACTACAAACAAAATACATATATACATACTGTTAGAGAAAATGTGTATTTTGACAAATATAAGTTATATTTATTGCAGACAAAAATTATCCGAAAAAGCTAAAAAAAATCCAGCTTTGTTCTAATAAAAAAGGTGATAGAGATAACGGATCTTTTAGACAGCTGTGTAAAACCTATCCAATTATGCGGATGTGAAATTCTGTCAGTAGCAGCTTCCCGAAATTCGAAAGAAAGGAAAACATTGTGATGAATATATTTCGTGAACATCAATGAATGTCAAGACTTTTCCACAACGTCCGTGGACATTTAACCTGTGCCTCTTACATTAGTTGAAGTTAACGCATGCCTAACCCAGTCTAGCACCATAAGGTCGCGGCCCAGTTTGCTTGTCTTTCCTTCCATAGGGGAATTCATTTGGTCGCCTGGCTTAGTGTTACTGTAAAGGTAAAAAATCAAATTCCGCAGATCTATATCTAAGTTGCGTTTGAGCAATCATTATTTCCGTATTGAGTTTGGTGGATATTTGAATGAAAGTTTGGGTCTAGGATTTCCCTTTACTGCGAGATCGACGCTATTGAGAGCGAAGAACATTTCCTTCTGTCTTTCAACGCTTTTGTTCCACAGGGGAATTCATTTGGTCGCCTAGCTTAGGGTTACTGTGGAGGTCCTGGAAAAGGACCACGACATACATCGGTCATATTAAAAAAATGGAAAATTGATGTCATAGTTTATTTCAATAATGATAGCATGACATAAGGAACCAATCACCCAAAGTCTTCACACCTATGAACACTTTTACGCGCCACAGATAGAAAAGTAAAAGAAGATAGATTCACTTACCTGCACAACTTAACGGAATCCGTACATGAAAGAAACGAGAAAGATGAGGCAACACAGTTACTGCAAACTATATTGTTTTATGACCCCGCTAAACAATACATTTGTTATCAGTCCTCAGACCTTAGCTGCGCTGTCTGAAATAAATCTAGAGTAAGTTTTCATCCGAGACGGTAAATTTTTTACAACACAATGAATTTGGAGAGATTTTGAGTAAATGAACGATAATTATATAGTCTTCTCAGTCAATTGAAAAGACGATTACGTGACCAGCACTGTCACGATTTTTTCTCATCATTATTCCTGGACAGCGCTACCAATGGCTCTGCTCAGAAATTACAAACGAACTGAAATTTTCAATTTAACTACAGAATGGGAGATTATTTAAAAGTTGTAAAACACACGCACACGCACACACACACACCCACACACACACACACACACACACACATTCCGCAGATGTATGTCTAAGTTGCGTTTGAGCTATCATTATTTCTGCATTGAATTCGGCGGATATTTGAATGAAAGTTTGGGTTCTAGGATTTGTCTTTACTGCGAGATATACGCTATTGAGATCGAAGAACATTTTCTTCTGTCTTGTGAGGCTTATGATGATTGAAGAAAGAATCTAGTCTCCTTGCTAGCGCGACCAAATCGAGATATTGAACTTGTCTGTTCCCCGGCTCAGATGTAGCCGTAAATTTTAGATACGCGTATAGTCTATTTAATCAGCGGCGAAGTCTACAAATGATTTGTGATAATTAGCCCCTTTTTACCTAGCGTACTGATATTTCTTATATATGCAGTGAGCCTGTACGGGTAAAAATGCAATTTAGTTTACATACATTTCTATATCAAAACCACCAATTTACAGACCGGTTTTTGTTTATCCTTAATTAAATTATATTCCCCATTGAGACCACTCCCCTATACAGACATTGTCTCTGACCCTTTGGCGGTCTTAATAGGGAGATTTCACTGTATATTGAAACATTGATTAATCACAAGTTCTAACTAGTCAGATGTAATATCCCGCAACAATTTGCATGTTGTTTGCTTTAGAAAACAAAAACAAAAACAAAAACAAAAACGGGTAAGTAGTTTTGTGACGTTCTTTTTCAGAAAGGGTCAAAAAGTTGCAAGATATACCACCCAGGTATTTCTGAATAGACTGGGCGTGGTCGGTCCGTCAACAATCTGCTCATCTTCCGAAGCATTAAACGTTGAACGTGTTGGGCGACTCTACGCTTGCATCAGTAAATAACGACAGATAAATATAAGCTTATGTGAGTATAACTTTTCTCTAATATGGTGTTTATAACGTCGAGAAGTAGATACTGCTATTTTTGAATTTTTTCTTTGTCTTTCTGTTTTCTTTCTTTCTTTGCAAAATATGTTGAACTATTTTAGGTAAATTGCGAGTGAGCAGATACGCCACTGACATTGACGGACAAGCATGGGTTCTATTCCACTGATGCTAGGAATGATGTAACGTGCTTACATACATAAAAATAACTGAAGTTTGCAGTTAGCTCAAAATAATGCAAATAAGATTTCTTTCTTATAGTTTATTAAAACATTGTAATACAAAGTAACACACTACACGAGCTACTTGTCTTTGTGGTCATTAAATCCATTGATGAGGTTAAAACGCACTGCAACTCTTTACCTTTCCTGGGGGAATGGGGGGGGGGGTCTCCTTTGCTTTGTGTTTCATATTGCATTTACATGTAGAATGCCAGCATTGGTCAATCACAGTATGAGATGCCGTCTTCCTGACACGTCTATATGATAGAAAAATCGTTTTGGTGTGTATAAGGCATTTAAACGCATTTTCAAATATTCAAGTTAGTGTGTGTCCAAGCGCCATTAGCGACGAAGAAGGTCCACAAATTAATGTCATTTTAGCTACATTAAATAGATATTTTTCGTAAGTGAGGTTGTAAGTGCAAGTGACGAAATTTATCATCAAGTTTTATAACAAAATAAATATGCAGCCAATTTTATACATTGAACATGTTTCTTTAAAATGAAACACAACGCCGTGCTTGTGGAGGCAAATATGTCATCCCTGTTGCATTAAGGGGTTGATAACTGTGTCCAATGCTTCCCTCGGCTTCAAGATCAAAAAGTATGTTTCTGGCATTGCTGCTGAACTGTCACTTGTCTCACTTGTATGAACAACTTTATTCCTGTTTTTGTTTTATGGATATGCTATGAAAGTATGTTTTTGTACATACATTTTGTCCGTGGCTTTAAATACTTTACCATTAACACCTTCTTTTTGTGAGATCGACACACAGCAACCAACATTCCCAACTGTTCTCTGATTACTCGCTTTCAACAACTATATTGACACTAACATTTTGACTGAAAGCGTCCAAGGAGAACTACTTACATATAGCGGGATAACCATATGGGATCTTACTTTTCCATGGGCGTTTTTAACATTTATACACACTTATGTTCACTTTTCCAGTGTCAATTGCCACTAAGGGCAACGTACTTAAAACAAACTACTTTGAATTAGAATGAGGATATCAGATCCACATTCCTTGTAAAAGGACATTTCATTCAAGTACCAGCATGCCCGTAGCTGCATAGAATATAATTGCCCCGGTCAACAGGTTTCTTCGGAAAGCTTTGGGCGCGTTGCATCCAAAGTGCGCTGAGGAAAGCTATCGACTCAGTCTAAAATGTGGCACTGAAAGAGTTACCAACATTGTTTTAAGCGTTATCTTCATGCTTTATATTAAAATTGCTTACAAAACATGATAACGTTGACCAGTTTTGTATGTATTTTGTACACCTGTGACATGTCCTTTTCTGTAGAAATCATTGGTGCAATTTGTTTCATATACTACTTCCGTAAAATAAAACGAATAAATTGTTACTGACTTCTTAATTTTGCCTGTTAGGGTTACTACCCCCAATGATATCATTATATTTTCATGCGCATATCAAGGTCTCTTAATATACATATAAATTGTACATATGCGTCAAGGTATTTTAATATACATATATGTTGTACCTATGCGTTTGCCATGTTTTGAAAAATGAACTTGGTATAAACAATACTTCAGACACAAGAGGAAATCCATATACAAAGAGGAAATGACGTATATAAATTACACAAACAATTTATTGATAATTTGATAGATGCACATAAAGATGAGATGAAAAGGAATTTCAATATCAAATTTTCTGAAGAGGACTCCTCTATTCCACTTTTGCTCTGGATACCCAAATTACATGAAAACCCTTTTAAATCTAGATTCATATCTGGTGCTTCAAAACGTACAACAAAACAATTATCAAGAGAAGTAACATTGTGTTTGACAGCAATCAGGAATCATTTTCGTAAATACTGTAATGTAATTTCTAGAAACTGTGAAATGAATTGTTTTTAGAGTATTAGCAATTCTTCCGAGTTTGTATCTAAAATCAAAGATATAAAAGCAAAAAAAACCAAATGTTTTTATTTTTCTACACTGTACACGAATGCACCCACAGATGAAGTCGAAAGTTCACTTTCACAATTAATAAGCAAAATGTTTCAACATGATGGTAAACCATACATTTATATTACTTTATGTACAAAGAAAGCATATTGGTCACACAATAAATATTCAAACAGTAACGTTAAATCTTGCACTGTTTAAACTTTGATAGATGCTTTAAATTTCCTTTGGATAATACGTTTGTTCACTGCGGACCATTGGTTTTTCAACAAATTAAAGGCATTCCGATGGGTAGCAACAGCTGTCCTTTACTGACAGATTTATATCTAACCTGGCTTGAATTTAAGTATATGGATAAATTGATGAAAAGGGAATTTCAAGTAGCTGCAAAATTATCAAACAACGCAAGATATATTGATGACATTGCTTGTGTAAATGTACAAAATTTCAGTAAAAATGCTAAAGAAATTTACCCAAAAGATATCCCTTTGGGGGGTAACAATTCAGACGGTTTCACAGATTTTTCTGGACTTGGATATTCAGGTCACTAATGGCAGGTTTTGTATTAAATTTTATCCCAAAATAAATGAGTTTAAACTTGAAGTACTTAATTTTCCTTTCCCGGACAGTAATATTTCGGAAACTATTGGATATAATACGTTTTTGTCACATATTTTGAGATATGGTCGTATATGTTCGTTCTACATTTCAGGACTTTGCATCTAGAACCAAATTTGTTTACAATAAACTTGAGTGAAGAGGATTCAAAGATGCACTTTCGATCAAATATTTCTACAAATTTTGCCGTAAATATCCGGAGAGGGCTAGAACGTTTGGCTTCAATAATTTTACGGATTTTAGGCTTGTCTGTTTTGCTACTTAATTTTATATTTTGACATCATTCTGTTTTAATGTTCACCTTTCAGACATTTTAGGGTAGCTTGTTTTCTGTTAGGTTAAACCCGTAGGTGCTATCGGTAGCAAGTAGCAGCTACAACAGTTACAAGCTTGCCTAATTGTACTTATATTATATCATACTATATTGAATATAGAAATATTATATTTTCATTGCATTCTCTTGACGTAAATACAAATTATTTTCATTCGTTTCTGACTTTCCCTATAAATTGTACTTTTAATATCCAAAGATTGTTAGAGAGTTTGGCTACAATAATTTTACAGTTTTTAGACTTGCCTGTTTTGCTACTTATCTTTATCTTTTGGCATCATTCTGTTTTAATATTCACTTTCAGACATTTTAGGCTTACAGGTTAAACCTCCCTGGGACTATCGGTAGCAAGCAGCGGCCTATGACAGTTACACGTTTGCCTAATTGTACTTAAAATCGTGTTAAAAATTGTTTTGATAACACGTTTTTGGCATAAATGCTAATAACTTTCATTCTTTTCTGGCATGCCTAAATGCACTTTTACTCAATGTTAAAAAAATACTCAAAATTGACAGTATTTTCTCAAATGTCACAAACCTGACACATTACGTTGAGACATTGACTCAGGGTTGGCAGTGAAATAGAGCTTGATTTTTTGTAGACTTTCAAAGTGAGGAGTAGGTGTCATCATGGAGTTTGTTTTACATTTCTGATGCAGGATGTCTATTTTTGCAATCCTTGTTAGGATTAACCTAAGTATGTACAGGTGGCCTAGCTGCAACTGTTTATTTTACAATCACTGGGACTAAATATAATGCCCCAGTTTGTTTCCCCTTGAGTTATGCACTGGCGGGTGGTTTAACTAGGATAAGCTATCCAGCTAGAAAGGGTACATATTGGTTCAGGGGTAAGTCAAATTGCTCTTATCTGAACCTGTACAATACAAATTTAGTAATTATGGTTTGTTTGACAGTTCATAATGAAGCTCTGCATTCATAAGCAAAACTTCACGTTTTAACTTATTCAGCATTTGCCATGTTCATATGTATTCATTGTTATGTGGGTTGTCTTTGTTGAATATTTAGCTTGAACAAGGAGCCGCTACTCAGAGAGACATGTACGGGCAATAGGCTCCGAAACATGTTCTGAGTAGTTACCCGCTGAAGACCCTTTAATTTATTTGGGCTAATACAACCTATGTCCAAATTTTACAGAGGGACGTGTGCAATATGGACAATAGTACTTCCATATGTATATAGGTTAGACAGGGACAGGTTAACGTATGGACAGTAAAGAGTTTGCACTGCGGAATAGGGTAATGACTACTAGGAAGTGGTTCTTGACAAAAAGACACAAATACACTATATATACATATATATATATATATATATGTATATATATATATATGTATATATATATGTCTATATATATGTATATATATATATATGTATGTGTGTGTGTGTGTGTGCATAAATGAATAAAGTACATTCATTCAGCTTGTGCCACACCGTCTCCAAAGCTTTGCTGACATATACCCAACATGCACACTCCAGTATCCACACCTTACAAAATATAGGAAACCAGAATAAATACGTGCGATCAGGAGACAGAAGTCCGATGTGAATTTCAATGCACAAGAATTTCGTACCTCTCTAAGCTGTTAACTTTTATCAAACCATTTTAAAATGTCCAATTTTGCCGATAAATTCAGTAATACCATATGGTTTAGTTTTCATTCAATAATGGGTTTTCCCATGGTTCATCGAATCAAGATGAATTTATCATGCAACAGCAAGTGTGGCTTTTTCTTGAATTGTTCATAGAAGAAGTTCTATACTCTAATGGGTCTTCAATGCCTCAGAAATAGTCACTTCAGATTTCAAAACAACAATATTTTATTGTAAGTTTGTACACTACATTTTTTATTTGCAGCACCGTCATTACATCACATGCCTTGAGAAGCGTTATGGCTACCGCTATTGTTTTGACGAATGGTTGGCTGCATCGTTTCGTCATTGATTGCATACACATTGGGGATCGTTGTATTCTCCATCTTGTACGAAGCCAGGTTTTTAAGCATCGCGTTGTTCTCCTGTTATAAAGAGAAATATTCTGTTTCATAGCGCACACCGACATGTCCTTGGTACTTATTGTACGTTGGATACTAGGTAATGACATAACCTTGGTACTTATTGAATATCGGATAGTAAGTGAAAGCATTTCCTTGGCATTTATTGGACATTGGGCATTGGATGAGAACATGTCCTAGGTATTGCTTGGATCTTAGATACTGCTTGAAGACATGTCTTTGCAATTCATTGAAACTTGGATACTGGGTGAACACACGTTCTTGGTATTTATTGGATCTTGGAACCTGCTTGAAGACATATCTTTGCACTTTATTGAATATAAGAGACTGGATGAAGACATGTCCTTGGTATTTATTGAATATTGGATACTGGGTGGAGAAACGTCATTGGACGCTTTTGGCAAAAGTGCCATTAAATAGAAAAAATGAATCTTGCATATTGCATATTTACTGAAACATTAATACCGTGATATGGGACACCGCCTTTTAGTCATGGTTGTTTTGTTATTAAAATGGCTCGAAAAATACAAGGTTTGCCAATGGAATTTTCTCTTGAAAATTAGCAACTGGAAGCCATTGCATAACGTGGTCATTCCTGCTTAAATGGAATACAAACACTCAAATCTCAAGCGTTGTGGTGCTAATTATTTCGTTCTCTGAATAGCCTGATCAACACAGCATACATTGAATCTGAAGATTTTATAGTCGCAGCTATTAGAGAGGCTAACAGGCGTCAAAGAAACCTATAATCCCAATCTGAGTCCAAAAGGGACAGGGTAAAATGAATACCGGGTAATTAGGACTTTCCAAATGATAATTGCAAATGCGATTATTCTTTTAGATAAAGAACTACATTTATGAAGTACATGCGATGGCAGTATCACTGGGATACGACTAAAATTAGCAGCAATAAATTCGTCTCAAAAATAAAAATAATTTACTCAACTAGTGGTATATGATGATCGGCTGACACAGTTACTTCAGCAGAACAGGACGGCAAGTTCGTCAAAGAACAGGTCGCAAATAAAAGCAACACAAGATGATCGTGCTAATTACACGGACAGATTGTTTTTGCTGATGTGTGCTTGCCAAAGAAGCATTTAAAAAATAAACAAAAGAAAAGAACGAAAAAACCCAACTACCCCGCCCCCCCCCCAAAAAAAACATTAAAAATACCCCCCCCCAAAAAAAAAGAAAAGAAAAGAAATTTCGACAAATATATCAATTACTTGTAAAACATACAGACCTACCCTGGCCACGGAACAGAACATTCAAGGGTACAGACAGATTACGAAAAGTGTGTTACTTGTTTCAGCTTCGCGTGGTATTTTGACCAAAGCACCTCGGCCAGCAGTCCCAGGAGAGCCACCCCCACGCCCCCCGCCATGAGCAGGAAGACTCCACCAACAGTTTCCAAGGTTATTTCTGAGCTTGTGCTGGCTACCTTGCAAACCTGGGATTTGGGCCACCACTTTGTCTTTAAAGATTGTAATACGCGATCTCGTTGCAAGTCGAGAATGCTGTAAGCAGATACAGTCTCTTGCAAATTGTAGACGATTATTTGCATCATGAGAAATGAGATATAATTTCGTTTTCTTACAAAGGATATGATCTGGATATTGGGCATTCCTGAGAAAAGAATTTTAACCATGTATAATTTGCAAGCAGAAATTAGCTAAATTGTCCATATATACATGTAAGCCAACGTTGTCTCAATTTGCTGTGGTGCAATCTAGTTAAAAACAAAAACATAGTTGAATCAATGCAATAATTGGCTGAGAGAATTTATTCCTTTAATTTTTTTAAACCAGGAACTTTGTCTTGAAGTGAAGCTTCTTACTCAAGAAAGCTTGGTCTCATCCAACCGTTTTTATATGAAGCTTACGTACCGTGACATCACGATGCACGTGGTATATACAAATCACAGTGTGGCATCGTTGTACCACCATATAAATTTATCATTTTGTCCAATAGAAACATATTATCATCGTAATCAAAGTCAATCTGACTTACAGCCCGGATATTTCCTTTGTGAAAGGTGACTTCCGTTGCAAAGCAAATCCATATGGACGATTACTAAATTGCTCCCCAACGGCAATGAAATCACAGTTTCTTGTCAGTTCATATTTCAACATTGGCGCGTCATGAAGCAAAGCGAATTTGCCTTGCCGCACTTTTCGAAACCCTTCGTCGCTTGAGTTGAGCAGTCCTGTTTTAAGTATTTCCTTCCAAATTTTTGTGTACGTGTCCGCTAAAGGATACTGCCAAACGGCATATTTGCTGGACACGTCTAAGCCTTTCGTTGTGCGAGAGCCAAGACTTATTTCCTTCCACTTGATGTAAAACTGTGTTTCTATTTCAGACATGTGTTTAAAATATTCTGCTGTACTGGAGTCTCGGATCACAGAGTATTTGATGACATCCTGAGCGGCCAGTTGTGCCATTGAGTTGACAGGTACCTGTAATCGGGACACCGTCAAAAAGGCCGCAAGATTGGCAGTATATGTTGCCATGATGACAAGACAGAAAAACCAGAAGCCAGCGATGAGAATTCGCGTCGAATAGGACCGCGGTGTGATGCCTTCACCTGTAAAGAATTCAAACCTGTCTAAAGTTTCAATGATCCTGTAATCAATTGCAATGTGGGTAGATTCTTTCTGGTACTTCCTATCTTGTTGCCTGCAAAGTGGCCTAGTGCTGTAATGTAACATAAACTAAAACATTAGAGTCTGGTTCGCAGGGAACCTTTCCTCAGATCTAAACAATTTTCTTTTATTGTTGCTACCTGAACATTTCTGTTCATTTCACCCTAATGATGTTTTATATCTATAATTACGCGTTTTGTAACTGACGCACTGTGGGTTCTACCCTGCCTGCGGTGCACCTATTGTAAAGGGGAAAATATAGTAAATAAATTATTATTATTATTATTATTATTATTATTATTATTATTATTATTATTATTATTATTATTTTGGTCGTGAATTACTTTTGATAGATTAAGTAAAATCTGGTACTTTTTTAGATAATATTCTCTATCGCACTAGTACAATTCTTGATATGTTTATCACCAGGATTCAATTCAAATATAAGAAATAGTTGGGCAATCTTTACACGTCACCCAAGGCACTGATTGCCAACAATTTGAATAAGATACCCCCAAAACACCGAAAAATGCAGGACTTCTGTGAACATGATTTTACGGATTTATTGGTCTAATCAGTTTGGTGAGTTTTGCTTTTGAAGTGATTGTTGAAATACCTTAACCAGTTTCTACTGCGGGGATAACATAGTGTAAATTTTCTTTCAGAAATTGCAATTATGGCCGGCCTGGTCCGGTATTAAAAAACTGTCGTGATGGTTAAAAGAAAAAACTTAGATATCACATATCTAAACAATTTTACATCTATCCTCTTAAAATCTCTAATTGATAAACCCTTTCTAAAAGGATAGCTTAAGTATCAACAAATTTTATTTTTATCAAAAGAAAACTTGCCCTTCTTGGTACAGGATCCGATGACAAACCAAGTACTTTCCTTTAGTGTAAAGCGCTGGGCTTTAGACGCACCCTGAGTGTCATCTGCATCTCTGTTATTCCTGCCGCTGAGAGGGCTAAGTCGGTCAAAACAACAGATAAGTAAACTAACAACTATTATCACAGCCATTATACATGTCCAGACTGCGTCTGTAAATACTATTGTAAATTTTGACAGATTATTCTTTTCTTTTGGCCTCAGCATAAGAACTTGAATGCCCGCATAGTCATAGTACGGAAGAGTAAAATCCACTACTTGGTTCCTCTCTGTGGTCACCGTAAGCATGGCAGCTATCATGTCCCCCTTCTGTAGAAGAAATGACAAACATTTGTTTTTAAGTCAACAATAGCCTACTGATGGGGTAATGAGTGTGTCATTACTCCCAGGGGCATCCCAGTGAGTATTGGAAGTGGCTGATTATTATCACCACGTATTTTTTCAAAGTGCTGCACTACGCTCCCCCTTTAACAAATACTTGTCTGTCCATCAGTTACCTCAAATTACAAAGTATTTTTAATACTGAGTAAGAATTCCTGCTCTAATATGATTGCAAGATTTTACGTAAACCACCTAGAAAATTTCAAACAAAATATTAAAGTTCAAAGTCAACGACTCCGTCCGTGCGCCAAATGCACGTGGCTGGGGTTCCACATCAATGATTCCGATTCAGAAACATCGAGCCTTTTGCTTGCCTCCAAAGCACACCACGTTCTGTGTTATCTGCACTACACAACAGAGTAGACTTAACAAGGAGCTAGGATCTGCCTCGGAGGCAAGACTTTTACTTCATAGGAGCAAATTTAATGGTGGCTGGAGCAACAAATTTATCTGAAGCTTCTCTCCGGTGAATACAAAGTAGTTATACAGTGTCCTCACAGGGTGTAAGAAAAGTACACAGGACAGCAATTTTGAGCGTGTCAATTTTGATTAAACAATTACCAGCTCTATGCGACGGCTTGCTGCCTGGAATCTGGGTATAAAACACAGTTTGAATTATGGAAACAAATGCCGGCTGCCCAAATCGTCAAGTTTACTCGTACCCGTGGAATAGAGGACTCGAGACACATGCGCCGAAATATTTTTCCGTGAGCTCTTACGGTAACATGCATGTAAAAATGAAAATTAGCATCTCTCGCCTTGCCTTATGTAAATGGGACGGGGTGGCACCCACATTGGCCACTTGATTAAACTGTACTAACAGCCTGGGACCAGAAAGCAATGCCGCGCTTTCGAACGGAGTTTCTTTTTTGTTGTGTTCGGAGCATATTTGTTGTATGCTGTGCAGAATTTTAAAAAAATGTTTAATTTCAATTTAAAAGTTAAATAATTTCCATTCGTCCATGTTTCCGAGCAAACAAGATGGCACCACTCTTATCTCCAGAAATATAATAAAATACTGATTTTAATTTGTTTCTTTTTAGTGAGAAAAAATATAAACCCTTCATAATTGCAGACCAGGCTACAGTTTTTAATTAACTTTGGGGTCTACAAAACTTTCATCTCCCTGGAAATGGTTTGACCATTAGATTTCTTGTACAACCTCAGGGAGACCGTCTCTTTCTTTAAAACTCTTTCAGTGCCAACTGCAACTTAAGTCTAACCAGAATTGTTCTGTAGTATAATTAGGATGCTAAATTCATGTTTCTGGTAAAACCACCCTTGATTCAAGCGCCAGCATGCCAAAAGTTACAGGGAATATATAATAGCTCAGGTCAACAGCTTTCCTTGGCGCACTTTTGGGCACAATGCACCCAAAGCGCGCCGAGTCGAGCTGTTGACTCAGTCCAAAAATGGGGCACCGAAAGAGTTAACCTTCTGTTGGCTGGTGGGGAAAAAACTAAATAAGCAAACGACAAGAACAAACAGCTGACGCGTTCTGGTAATTTTACTGCGAAAAAGATTAATGCCATTGGCTCTATGTCCTTTGCGGTTGATTTAAACATTGAATCATAGGGCCACCCATACTCACTCCTTTGATCAGGTCTCCTATCAACCCGCTCCATCCAGAGTTCCTATGGTATGATCCGTATACTTTCTCCTCTGGTTCGATGTACTGAATGTCAAAGGGCACTCTGGCGGCAATTCTCTCCAAAACGTCAATGGTATAACCCGAATAAGTTGTTCCATTTTCATTGACTGTCTTAATGACAAAGGGAATTGCCTACAAATTGAAATATAAAGTGCAATTCCCTTGGATGTTCTTATGTTTCTACCTTAGCCTCTTGATGGTTTCTAAAATTCCTAAGATCTGGCAAACTCATTTTCTGTAAAGTTTCCTTCAATGAAAAATTGCTATGTATATTATAATGAACCAAGCATTAAATAAGGCTCCTGGTGCACAAAATAAACAGCAAAGCAAAAATGTTTTTGCTATAGTAACAAACACGTGGAGCGCAAAATCAGTGCTTCCAAAGTTACACATAAGAGCAACGGCTTTTTACTCGTGTTTAAAAATTACAGTGGGTGGAATGGACGTGATTCCGTAGCAGACAGGAGATTTTTGTGTTTGCAGTAAAGTCTAGTTTCCTAAACCAGTTTGAATGGCTTTAATATGTTATTTTGTATTAAATATGTCAGTGTATGTCTTATCAGTGCGTCGAACAATACTTCTGTATGTGTACATTGGCTGAATAACACTATTAAGGGTCCATTCCTATTTATCTTTACTTATATTGTGAAATTAGTCATGATATAAAAAGTATGGCTGAATAAATACTTGCAATTGCATGCATGTAAAATATAAGCAAAGTAAATTGCTTGATAGCATCACCGTAAACTCAGTATGATGATCAGATGCACTAATGTAAACATTGGGTCGAACAGGGCAAACCTGTTCACGCGGATGACTGATAATAGACTGACTCAAGTCACTCTTATTACCTCAAGCGTTAAAACCCGTATCCTTGGCCGTGGGTGAAAGCGGGAAAAGTCCGTTTTATTCAAATGTAAGCCTGTGTCAGAATTCCAGAATCCTATCTGAAATAAATGTCAAACACTTTACTCTTTAAGGAAAGGCCAAGGTGAATTTTGCCCAAAGAACCGCGCAACATTACCATGTCCCAGCTCTGCTGTTTAAAATATCCTGTAAAAGCTACAAATCCTACCTTGGTAACCCGCTTTCAGTAATATAATCACAGAAAACATATATCTTACTGCCAAAATGTAATGTATTTCTGGCAAAGATCCGCAGAGTTTTGTGTGAAGTTCCTTAAAAGCGGCACAATTCACAGAAATTAATAATTTTCCTTTTTGAGCCAGAAAAGACATGTTCATTTGCACAACAATTATATTGATTTTAGATTCAAACTACTCATAAAAAGACCAATCGTGATTATTAAGAAATCTGCATGCCTAGTCTGAAATCAATAGTACCAGAGGTTATTACGTTTAACAGCTTCCCAACGAATGATAAGGAAAACGTTTGAGGCGGCTCGCAGTCGAATACCAAGAGTTTAATAATGATTGGAGAAAGGTTACAAGTAATTTGATGTACATTCAGTAACACCAATACAGTACCCACATTCCAAAAATCCGCTGCATATTAGTGACAAAAAAATCTGATGTCCTTCAGTTGCAAGAATTAACCACTAGTTGGTTTTCTTTAGCCTTTGAATTTAATGGTGCTCAGCTGAAACGTTCGTAACCATTTCTGTTATCTTGCCACTCACGAGCTATATATTAAACAGCGGGGATCTTTTGTAATCCTGTCACTCAAGTACTATTAAGCACAAAGAGTTATCTACATTTAATTGCCCTTTTTCATTCCTTCTTTCCATTTTTCATTCTTTCGTTTTTGTTACTCGGGTTGGCAAAATATATCATTCTAAAGCCTTGCCGTTACATTTGGACAGCCAATATTATAATGCAAAATCGATATTTTGTTTACTTAATCTTGTAGACACGCGATGCACATGTATGCCTGTCAGAAATATACCAATATCACGACAAGTCATTTTGTGCATTGCTTTATTAATGTTTTATAATTATATACCAAATAATTTGCTGACCCTTTTCATGAAGTATTGCGGTGGTGCCAGCTGGACTTCGTACATTGTTAGTGACAAGCGAGGAGTGTTGGTCATTGTGCCGATTCCCAGTTGCCCAAGTATCCCTGAATATAGACCCTGGAACACAAACTGCTGCGTGTAAATCTCAATTATATGAAAAGCATAATTGTTATAGAATTACACGTTGTATCATACTTAATAGCATTAATGACTTTGAGTCATTCTACTGATCACAGGTTGATGAGACATTAATGAAAGAAATACACAGTTGCTATCAGTACCTTTGTCTGCATCAATCCCACAAGACCATGATGGAAGTACGATTGAATCTGCAACTATATCCATTATGCAATTGTCTCTTAGATCCATGACGAATGCGATTCCCTAATAATGTACACCTGTAGTTCCAGTAAGGCAGTATGTTCAATAATACTCTGGAACTTCCTCAATTGAACCGGTGGTTATCCAGCCCAGGTCGATTATTCATCATTGTGTCTGCCGCTTGACTTGGCATGTTATATCAGATATGAGTGTCAAATAAAAGGGATCTGAATTCAAACACAACGGAGAACAAAGCAATTGCTCTAGAAAGCACAGAGCGTCATACCATGGCGCGCTTAGTTTTAGAGGTGTATCGGCCATCCACAGTTTACTTTTGACATCTGGAATAACAATGACCGTACTTGCTGCCCAGAGTTGGAAGTTATACCATGGACGTTATATATAGTACGTCCACGGATATACTGACTGCGCACAGTTAATTCACAAACGTACATGTGCTACGTTTTATCCTATTTTGTATCTTTAAGAAGCAATCATAACCCCCAAAGATACACGGCATATTGGTGTTTAGTATCAACACCGTAAAATTGGTGAATAACAGTAGACCGCAACCATTACGTTCTGACTTTCACAATCCACCAAAGAAAGCTACATGCTTCAACTAGTCCCTCTGTCATACAAGATGATAAGCAAATTCCTGATTTGATTTTCCGAAGTTGAAATTTTGAACTTCTGCTTCCTGCAGCCCATTTAATGTTGACTTTGTAACAGTCACTTCGCCTGAGCACTGTGTATACTGATCATCTTGTATCTACTCATGACTCACTGTGACTGTAGCGGACAGTGCGTTTTGAACCCCTGCTTCCTGCAGCTCATGTAATGTTAACGTTGTAAGAGCGGCGCTTTGCCTGAGTACCGTGTATACTGATCCTCCTGCATCAACACTAAACTCACTGTGGCTACAACGGAGATTCCGCTAAAGCATCTGGTCCTGATGTCGTAAGTGCTAAACTCCTCAAAGAAACACCCAACCCCACCCATTAATTCCTGATCATTTGTACGACTATTTTAGTTATAACTTGCCAAAACAAAAAAATGCGTTTTAGCTTCGAAAAGAGAACACCCTTTCCCGCTGTATACCCAAAAGGCCTTTAAAAATTCTCTTCACATTTAGAGATCCGTGCTTAGTTGCTTTTTGCCTATGTGCCCATGCGACCTGGTTTCTGGAAGCTTTATAACACGCCTTGTTGGTTACAAAGGCATACGGTTGGAATTTAGTGGACGTTTAATTAAATAGATTAAATGATCATTGTTTCCTAAAGGCGGTTGGAAAGTTTTAATTTGCCGCAGGCGGTTTATGAAGTACTAACCAAACACGTTGTTTTGGTTTAAACATATTTTTTATTCGGGCTAACAATAATTTTGCACATGAAATAATATACAGCAATTGGGAAAAGGGCAATGTCCTATGTTAATCCCTCATTCAGAAAAGGGAACGACATATAAGCAGGACGTTACGTGGCACGAACATGTTACATGAATAGTCAATGTTCAAAGTTGCCCAGTTATGCAACAGGAAAACGGTAAAGAAGACGTTTACTGCGGAAAAAAACAGATAAAGGGGCATACATGTACTTCACATAATTTTTATCTAGTAATTTGTATTCATCAAAATTGCAAGTAAAAATGCTCATATATAAACTGAGAAATCTACATTACCTTAACCAATACCTCTTGGCAAAAAACGAGAAGACAAAATTATGTAATCTTGAAACGCTGAAAAATATTGAACATTTTCTGAAAGGGTTCAATCCGGAGAGCCGAATAAAACTGTTTGTAAAAAAAAAGAACATATTTTGAGACAATTTGTGTGAAGTTCTGCATTTGCCACAATATATAATGGGTACGAGAAAAGATAGTGCCATACAAACTGCACCGCACTTGCCCTTAGGACTCTTTCACACCAATTTTAATAAGATGGGAGTTCAACTGACTGCTGCCCAAGCGTAAATGGGTATGTAAAATAGAAGCATATCTGTTTCCAAAGTTATACAATTCTGAGGGCTAGTTCTGCCGAGAAGAGAATATTTAAGTAATTCAGATTTAAATATTGACAACGAAGGCGAATTGCGAATATGAAGAGGCACCTCATTCCAAAGACGAACTGTTGATGGGAAGAATGAATTATTAAACAGATCAATAGGAGCTCCAAACTGAGGTAGGTCAAACCTTTGACGATGTATTGTGAGTAGACGTTTCAGGATTGACAATCTTTGGAATTACAGATTGAAGGTAATTTGGGACTAGCCTGTTGACAATCTTTTACATCAGGATTAACTTAGCATCATGCAACGAAATGCCAACGCCTGCAATCCAAGTCTTCATGAAGTTTAGCATTTGAAGTACTGGGCATTGAGCCAGAAACTATTCGGGCTGCAGTAAGCTGAACTGCTTCGAGCTTTTCGGCGTCTGTAACCGTGTAACCATTCCAGACAGGCCTTCCATACTCCAAAATGAGCCTAATAAAGGGGACATAAATAGTTTCAAGAGTTCGGCGGTCAAGATGGTATTGTAAACTCTTCATAATAGTCAGTAATTTCCCTGTCTTAATAATATCCCTTATATCATCGGTGCCCCGTTGTTTTGTAGAGTTGGCAAGCATGCGTTCAAATCACAAACCATGCCATTAAAGACATAGATCATAGACATCGCATGCCAAAGTAGTGGCAACAGTATGATGTTAACTTGCACGAGAGATAATAGTTTTTCCAGATTTTACCTATGGGCATGCAAGGAACGCACTTTAACTTCGGGACAGATTAAAAGCATACGGACTTACACTTTTTACGTAATTGTACATCCATTGATCTGAACATGCTTAAAATAGAGGGTTATTAAGGCTTACTTACATTTTGTAATGAGATCAAAAATGACTTCAGGTACGTTTTGTGATTTGTTTGATGCTCTCGGGAACTGCAAGTTAAATTGTTTTTCCTGCGGGTAGGCCTATGATTCACGGTATGGTTCATCAACAAATAGACGGAATCATACAAGTAGGCAAGATCCACCTAAGAGCAAGACAAGTAACCATATCAGGATGCAATTCCACATAAAATTAAGGTATTTATAGGCGAATCATTCATAATATACAGCATATGGTTGAAAGAAACACACGATCAGGCAATTAAAATATCATTCCAATGGATGATACACACAGTATAATCGAACAAGCATGAAAACCACAATGGAAATTGAAAGACGTAAAGGCCTTTTAAAGACTAGCGGGCAACATGTTTTCTGACTGTGTTTAAACGAATGTAGGGTAAGTTAGTTGTGCAGCACTGAAGCCAAAATAAACACTACTCAGAACATTTTCTCATATGGGAATGTTTCAATGTAAAGATTATGCAGATCAGATCAGTAGAACGAAACTTATTTATATTGCTGCGTGGGTGCTGCCATCTTTGCAGTAGAATATCCCAGAATGCAGCAGTGACAATATTGCCACCTCTAAAGGTTAGTTTAAATTTTTTTACATATCAACCTCTGTGAACTGTGTATAAAATAACACCAAGTCACAACTGTAACAGTAAGTAACCCGGACCACATACAATCAATGAAACGATTTTGAACATCGTGACTTTAGTCTAAATTGATATATTGATCATTCGCTTGTAAGGACAAAATGTCATCACTGTTGCGTTATGGGTTTGATGAATGGCCAAGATGGCTGACTGCAGTATTCAAGCAAAATGTAAAAATATTGTTTTTCATTTGATCACAACTCATATTATATGGCTCTGATTTGCACCACTTTTAGATCACAATATTATTATTTTCGGTTGGGTTTACAAATATTTAAGTTTCTTGACAATGTTTATTTGGCTTTAAACACACTGGACTTCTTCGATAAATCT
Source organism: Hermodice carunculata (assembly GCA_964020975.1). Lineage (NCBI taxonomy): Eukaryota > Metazoa > Annelida > Polychaeta > Eunicida > Amphinomidae > Hermodice > Hermodice carunculata. The sequence goes on along the minus strand of OZ026613.1, from coordinate 95,078,364 downwards.
TACCCACATCATTCTTAATGTCCTGTGACGAATTGCAAGAACAGTCAATTATGGAAATGGAGCGCTGTAATAATATACACTATCAATATAAACCAGTCAAATTTGTGAACTAATGTTTCCATGCGGCCGGTTAATTTTTACCAACGCCACTCTTTCAGAAAATCTGATATTACCTGTTTTGGCGAGGAAATAGTTAGTGTTCCGAGAGCTTCAAATCTGTTCCTGTAACTGAGGTGTGGGCCGATCACAGAAATGGGGAATACGCCGCACTGAGAACATGTCAAAGGCTTGATGTCCTTCGTTACAAGGCACCATTGGTAAGAGGAAGTGCCCATCTGTAAGGTGGCCGCCTGTGGAGAAGGATAAAAGGGCTATAATGACATCATGTTTCAGTTAGCTGTACTCTTTCACTTCTGTGCAAAACTTGATTCGATTCGATACAATGTAATCGTATAAAACTAAGAAGTATAATTTAACATACATGTATGACGTTACAACTTTGGTATATAAAAATCGATTAACTCGAAATCTTCCGCATTACTTTTTATGTATGTATGTATGTATGGATGTATGTATGTATGTACGTACGTACGTATGTATGTATGTATGTATGTATGTATGTATGTATGTATGTATGGACACGCTTGATAGTGCAAGCCAGCTGTCAAATGAACAATCAACATTAGGTTACAGTTCAACATTTTTCTGCGTACAGACGTTCCACTAAAATGTCAGAATTAACACAGCTGGAACTAAATGAAACGTTTGCTACATTTGGTATATTTTATTCAAGTCTATGAATGTTCATGCTCCATGTAGGAAACGGCCACTGTACCTCTTTCAACAGCAGGCGAGCTGTATCAACGCTGGCCATCACAATATAGACCCTGGTTTTCACGTCTTTATGAAGAAGACGAAGCCGACTTTGTATTTTGTGGACGTCAAGAGGTATGGCAATGAGCAGGCCAGCTTCACTTAATAGTCTGTCCTCAGACAGGGGAAGTAGAGTGCCAACTACAAATACACATGCAAAATGTGTATATATGTATACATATATATATATATATATATTCAAATGCGCACGTGCGTGCGTGCGCGCGCGTGAGTGTGTGTATCTGTGTGTGTGTAACGTGGCGTAGGCCAAAATATTTGAATGTCTTGGCGTATTGTCTAACATTATGACGTGGGCCACATCAGCTCATGTTGGCTATACATTTCTTAGGGAATGTAGGACAGATACTGAAATATCTCACCAGGAATATACATGTCCCTGGTCTTACATTGTAGCGACGTATCTCTTTAGCACGTGATGACTTCAATTGTATAAAGGGATATAAGGCGAACTATTGTAGTGTCTTATATTATGGGCTGGACCACCTGCAGAACTCCACGACTAAACTTCAAAGACTGTGTAAATGACAAGACTCAAAGATTCAACACTCAAAACAAATTTATTTGACGAAGATAAACAATTGAAACAATACCCTTTTATCTCTGTACCACAGATCTTATTTAGAAAGCACACATAAAATAATAGAGTCATGCCAGGCTGTCTTCAACTGAGGATTGTGATCCGGTATCGCTTGAGCTACCTGTTGGACTATCATTTTTAACAAAGTACACAATAATTTATAAGTGGGGGTCTGGCATGCTAAATTTTAATTACAATATGAAGACATGCATGCACAGTCAATGTTGCAACAAAAATTAAATTAAAAAGTGAAATCAAGATATACCCAATTCATGAGAGGAATTGAACATTTAGATCCACAAAGTAGCCCTATTTGAACATATATGGTATCTTATGTGCTTTACAAATGCATCTATGTGATGGTATGAACAACTTTGCTTTAAATAACAACTTTGTTGTGTTCATATAACTATCGTACAATACGTTACTGATCATGACCTGGTCGTATTTTTTATTTAATGTATTCAATTAAAAACACGTACACTCATTCACACGATTCAAAAATATTACACTCACCAAACGTATTGTCGTATAGAACCACATAACCTGACGTTTTGTTGGGTTTTAGGATGCGATCAACCAGATCTAGCGCAGAACGTAAGTATAAGGCATCCCACGGTGTTATGGTCGGTGGAAGGATAAAGTCTTTGTTTCTGGAGCACGGTTTCTCTCTCAGTTGGAACGTTAGGTATGGTATATCCCACTGTTGTGCCATTTCGCCAAATACACAATCTTGCTTTATTCTTGCATCTAAGATTGCTGACCATGTAACAGGCTGCTGACACACTGTGTAAATGCATAGTCTTACATGAATATAATATAGAATGAAAGTGTATATCTTTATCGGACCATTTTTCAGGACAAGGACTGTGTTCACGTAAAAGTTTTCTTTTGATACTAGAATGCAAAATGGTTGTCAGAAATACAACAGAGCAGTACAACAATGAAATACTTAAATTGATTTAACTATCGATCTATGTCGATGGTTTTGCCAACAGAAATGAAAAGACAGCTGCGTTTGCTAGTTTTGCTGGTATTGCGTCAAGTATTTACAGTCAAACCCCAACCCAACTCAAATCAGCCAGATTTCTTGAACAACCACAGCAGATGGTATTCCCTGAGAGATTTGAAAGAAACAGTGCCAGATTAAGATTATATCGTAACGATTGCGAAACGAACGTGACGAACATTCTGGTCAAATCATACGTTCGGACTCACAGACACAATGGTTCACATAAATAGGTCTCGATAGCGACCCATTGGTGACAAAATCTATAGCTACCTGCTGCAAATGGGATCGTTGAAGTGTTTTCTCTGTTTGTTTTATTTTATATTATGTTCTTTGTTGCTGTTTGTTTGTTGTTTTGTTTTTTTGTTTGGGGGGGGTGGTGGTGGTGGTTGTTTTATTGTATTCTTCGTGTTTTTTTTCTTTGGAGCAGGGGTTCAGTTGAACGTTCTACTCGGGGCTTGTGTCCAACGTGGTTTATCAATCGGACAGCATCTCAGCATCTCGTATCAAAATATAGGGCCGTCTCCATACTTTCCAAAAGAAACACAGTTTGACAAATTAGTTTCATTGGACTAGGTCCATTACAAATAAACAAAATTAATTAGACCACGTTTGTATGTCTCCTATAAGTATGTCGGGGGTTCTCACGATCAAAGATATAAAGCCGCCTATCAATTCCCAAAGCTTGTCACGTAAAGTGGTTCATATATTGCAAATCTATGCGTGTGCCAAGAGCGGCAACTCAATTTCACAGTGAAACACCTGGCACAACTGTCACTGTCACGACAACAAAAGCGAAATGCGAGATGATTGACTGGGAGTATGGGTTGCATGGTTTCTGCCACCCACAGCCGTAAATACTTCCTCCTCGTGGAAAAACTAGCATTCACTGATTTGATGATGTCTGATAGTTTTTTCTGGAGAATTAAGGCATCCTTTCCTTGGTGCTTCATTTGGATTTAAAAGGGGATGTTTTTTCTTGGTAGAGTCACATTTATCCGTTAGAACATGTCTCATTGCACCAGTGCAGTAATGATATAAACCTCGAAGGAAATTCCTTCACGCACGGAAAAATGAAGAATTGTAGAAAATGAACAGACGGCAAAAGGTACCCTAATGGACTTACAATAATAGGAAAGGCCTAACCAGAGAACGGGATCGAACTAAAAAGAAGGTAGGAAACGAATGTGGTCAACGTTGTCATCAAAAATGTTTATTTTGACAACCCATATGATGCATTTGCAATACATTTTACGTGACTGAAAAATGTCTGTTAGTTGATTATTTACACATGTAATACAAATACGCATATGGATAACATTAGCATTTTTTTTCATTCTTTTTGCGTAATAATAACGTTGGTTGTGTAACATGTATTATTAACAAACGACAAAAAATCAGTTACGTGCATGACCAATTATCCCATTGTCCCTTAAAAATATGTAAATTAGATGACGTGATGTACTATGTGGTATGTATTAAAACGAGATCCACATTGATACTATATTTTAACAAATGGAGAATATTATTATAATTATTATTATTATTATTATTATTATTATTATTATTATTATTATTATTATTATTATTATCATTATTATTATTATCATTATTATTATTATTATTATCATCATCATTTATTATTATTATTATTATTATTATTATTATTATTATCATTATTATTATTATTATTATCATCATCATTTATTATTATTATTATTATTATTATTATTATTATTATCATTATTATTATTATTATTATTATTATTATTATTATTATTATTATTATTATTATTATTTATGCAACGACTGCTTGTTGTTTTTTTAAGTGACCAATCAATATCTTAAGTACTTTTCCTACAAGCCGATTGTCCCTCTACTAATTATACTTGCATTTACCTTTATCTTACCTTTTTACCTACAATATATATATATATATATATATATATATATATATATATATATATATATATATATATATATATATATATATATATATATATATATATATATATATAACGCAAGCCAGCTTAATAGACTATGCTTGCGTTTATACATACCAAAGTTCATGCTTGTGAAAAATATTTCAAGGGAAAACACACCTTTCTCTATAAGTCCGTATGCTGATGACGGTGCCTCAATACATCTGACACTTGGTATGCCAGACCCATTATGACTATTTTTGAAGTCTCTTATCGCCATCAGGACAACCGCTTGACGTTCTGTGCTGTTGTTTTTATCTAGAATAACCACTATAGAAAAGAATACTTTATATTAAAATAGGAAAGTAGGAAATCGGCATATATTTCAACATATAATAACTTCCATACACTTTTCATTAATACAAGAAGGGGTCTGTTGAAACGATACTTTCAGCTGTCACTGACATGAAAGTTCTGAAATCTACTGTCAACATCGCTCTTCCTGGAAGAGTACACAGCCTTTGTACATATTTGCTCACTTCTTTATGCCATATCAAAGTTGTTATGTCATGTCAAGCGGGGTATTTTGTAAGTGGTTTATCAGCTTGGTTTAAACATATTTTATTCAATAAAATATAATATGGAATATCTATGGTTAGTATTTATAATAATTGGGGAAAGGGCTTAGCCCTATACCAATTCCGTTTGCGGAAACTGACGCATTTCACAGAACAGTACGTGACGCACACTTCCACGAGTGGTGTGTTTAAAGAGGCAAGTTAATTAAGTTGGGATGGGGCAGCTCGTGGAACAGAACAAACAGATGACACTACAAAAACGAGACAGACAGAGGGGCTGCAAGGCTGTGTAACTAATGACTCAAACAAAATGGCTAGAAAAAATCTTAATTGTATTGTGGTCGCAGCCTTGAAACATTTAGTAGAGGATATATATCATGGACTACGGTAAAGATTTGAATGTTTGGGGCGATAGAGCTGTGTACAGAGCCGAAGAGAACCGTTTGTAATGTAAAAGGCGCAAGGTGAATTAATGAAGGATGTAATCGAGATTGCGATACAGTATAGAAAGGGCCACCTCATTCTCAATCAGTTTGACATTGTTTACAAGTTTATCAATTTGTGAACGAGGTCAAACTGATTGAGAGTGAGCCCATGTGATGTCTCATATAGAACCAACATCAATCAGACCAATTTTAAAAGTCCAAACGTTATACAACACTGCAACTGACGTCCCATTGAACATGTAAAATAACCCCGGTAACCAGATGAAACTTCTCAGTTTCTCTCCTTAGTCAACCAGTTTCATCTACAAAAAAATTAAGAGTACAGCCTATTGATAATATGCAGCACCGACACCGACTGTTCTCCGTTCAACTTGTAAAATGACCCCGCTAACCAGAATGAAGCTCCTTCCTGGATCAATTTCATGGAAGAAATATGACTGTAAAGCCTGTTGACAAGAAGACTCACAGCGTAAAGAACCCCTGAAGATTCAGTATGGCCGTCCGTGCTGAGACTTTAAGGTCTCCTCAGTCTTGACCAATCTTTGCTCCAGGATTAATTCATAGATTCACTCAGCTTTTATATGAATCCTGTATTCAGAGTTGGCTTCGAGAAGAATAATGGGTTCATGTTAGTTACCCTGTCTCTGCTGAATGATGTACTGCTTCAACTGCGCAGCACTTTTTATCCAACATACCAAGTCTAACTAGTTGTGCTATTACACCTTTTATCCATTCTGCTAACTCTCACCGATTGTGCTATAGCACCTTCAAGAGTAATACCCAACAGAAAATGCTGACTGTAGGTGGCGACACTGCTACATATCCCCAGGTTGTCACCCTTGTGTGTGGAGCCACCTGGAGCTTAAGAAAAGAGCGTAACTCCTCTCATTGGCCAGCTGTAGTGGGGTATCATGAAAATCTGTTACTACTGTACGTTAAAATCACAGGACCTCCTGTCACACACTGATAAGAGTGAATTATACACCAACATGGGTGGCGTTTGTTACTGCATGTATCCAAATAGCATTGTTTCATTAACAATTCCTTCTATAGGCAAATATAAGAACCATGTAATGGACTGCGCAGATAGGTTTGTGTCCAGTGAGGTTACTGCTCTTAATCACTCAAAAGTAATTTTGGTAGTGTTGGAGGTTTTATTTTTTATGTATAGGCTTTGTGTGATGCAATATGAAACGAATAGTAATTTCTCCTAACATTCTTTGGTTTGTTACTTAACTCCTAACTTTAGGCTTCATTTTGGGGAAGGGGCATATCATGGACAGTGACGTCATACTATGCTCATTCAAGTATTTATTTCATTAATTTTGCAGAAGCTCCCTAACTACATGTATGTTTAGGCGCAAAAAAACAAGCAAACAAACAAACAAACAAAAACACATTTAAGGTAGTGACCTTGACATTTGACCTGTCACGCTTACTGTCGCCATTCAATTTTGGTCAACAGTAGACATGTTTAGATAAAGAGAAATATAAAACAGTACTAGAGCTATATCAAACCTGGTGGTGTGACTGAAAGCTCGATTCACTCTCGTACACATAGCTCAAATCCTGCTGACCTAATTTTGTGAAGTGTAGACTGGCACTTCAAATATGACGGGCGGATATATTTAAAATACTCTCCGGACCAGGCGAGCTATATGGATGGATGGATAGTAGATATATATATATATAGAGAGAGAGAGAGAGAGATAGATAGATAGATAGATAGATAGATAAACAGAGAGAGAGAGACTGACAGATAGATAGATAGATAGATAGACAGACAGACCGATCGATAGATAGATAGATAGATAGATAGATAGATAGATAGATAGATAGATAGATAGATAGATAGATAGATACATACATACATAGATAGATAGATAGATAGATACATACATACATACATACATACATAGATGGATAGATAGATAGATAGATAGATAGCTAAACAGAGAGACAGACGGACAGATAGATAGATAGATAGACAGACAGACAGACAGACTGACCGACCGACAGATAGATAGATAGATAGATAGATAGATAGATAGATAGATAGATAGATAGATAGATAGATAGATAGATAGATAGATAGATAGATAGATAGATAGATAGATAGATAGACTTTATGTAGTCAAGGTTACAAAATTAGCAAGGTCCTAGTTTACATTTTGGCATTAAAATAAAATACAATTTACAATATTTCATATACATATAAATAATGTACAGTAATACAAATAAAATTCTGTACTATCTTACGTTACAGTGCATCAAATTAAAGATAGATATGGTTAAGATGAAGACTTGTGTCCCGTGTAGCTCTTCTTAAAAGTGTCAAGGGATGTTGTTATACCCATCGATCCGGGTAGTCTGTTTTCCATAATAGCGGACAGGAATAGGAGAAGCTATTACGATGCATGGCAATTTGGGGGTTTGGAGATGTTTCCAGGGATCTATTGGTTGATCGAGTAGTGTGTGTAGAAACATCCCAGAAAAAAGCAATTTATCACTCAAATATGTGAATATAAACTAAAACACACTTGTGAAATTTTACATTTTCCTCGAGTTTTCCACTGTCACAAATGGACATTCACAAGGGTATTGAGCTTCTGAAGAGCTTACAGTGTTCCTCAATACATTACACACTACGGAACGGCTGGACGGCAGATATAATTTCCATTCAACGTGTGTTTTAAAGAAAATGTGGAGCACATAATTAGTTAATGATGCATAAAAAAGGTAGTGAGTACACAGCTGATACATTCAACAAAATTTTGACTACATATGCAGTAAGTAGTTATTTAACATAATTGAAATAAACAAGACAACATATGACGATACCGAGACTTTGCATCCTATGAATTTGGCAGTCTTGTGACAGCACATCTTCACTGTAATATTTCGTGAAATTTGGAATGGAACAATTTCAGTGAGACACATTTTTATCCAGTACCAAGTGTATCATTCATGAATTCTCGAAAACGACAATCGCGGCACTTGCTTATCGAAAGTGCTGTTACAAGACATCTGGGCACTCATACACGTGTGAACACACTGATTAGAACCACCTGGCAGTAGATTCTGGATATTGTTTTCCCTTCTTTTTTTCTGACAGAGGATTGCGCAGTTGTAAACGACAGATGTACTACCTCCCTGAAAAATAACTTTAAAATGGATACATTTTGCATAATGCATATATTAGTGGCATTTGTTCATATATCACATCACGTTATTAAGCACTCAAAATCTTGATAAAGTCATAATGAATTTTAGTTTAAACATATTATATTCCAAAAGGCGATTGGAAAACAGACAGAGCCTATTTTAATTCCTCTCTCAACAAAAAATAAAATAAAATACACATGATATGAAAGACATGATATGTACATAGGGTAACATAACATAACATATTGAAGATAAGACAATACCGGACGCCAGTGATAGTAATAGGTGTCCGAGCTTGCAGATTACCAAATGAATTATGGCCCGCACGTGGCCACGGGTACAATGAATTTTCTTTAAAAAGATTTAACGCACAAGTCCAGGGCAATGAAATTGGTCAAATGCTGATGCTTCAAATGAGATCCAACATGGCAAAAGCAAAAAAACAAAAAATAATGTGCTTCAAAACGATCTTCCTGCAAGATGGACTTTCCTTTTTGCTGTATGACCGCAACAACCGTGCGGCCAAACAGCATTTATATTCTCAATGTAGTCTTTCTTAAAAACACTCTAAGTGCCTGACAGTATGGTTGATTATAAATTTTCAGTAGTGTTAATTTTCCGATGACTGTGATGAGGAACAAAACCCAGTGGTTTGTAAAGAACCAGTCAGCACACATGGTCTTAAGACTACCAGCTGTGTCAGAAAACCATGGGTTTTGTTAAACAGTGTTTTGTGAAGAACAACCCGTGGTTTTGTGAGGACCCAGTAAGCACGCGCGTTTTTCAGACTACAAACTGTGCCACAAGGTTGTGTTACAAAACCATGAGGATATTATTATTATTATTATTATTATTATCATTATTATTGTTATTGTTATTGTTATTGTTATTGTTATTATTATAAAACTCGGGGTTTTTTACATGGAACAATTTTGAATCAATGGCACATCTGCACAGGGAATGCGATGCAATCGCTGATTGGTGCTATATACATATTTATATCAGTAGGAGTTGTACATTGTTATTTACGAAACCTTGGGATTTGTGACGTCAAAAGACACAGGGTTTTGTAAATCATTGAACGCAGGAAACGCCGAACCATGATATATCACTACATTCTGCTGCTAAATGAAATAACAACAGCTTTATGAATTCTGATAAAATAATTGACAAATCCTTGGGTGTTGTTAATAACGGAACATTGCAAGCACAAAACCTTGCGTTTTGCTTACAAGTCCCTGGGTTTGTAAAAAAATATTAAATAACAGAGCTAAATCCAGAGCTTTGTGCACAAAATTCAGGATTTCATGTTAAAAACAGGGTTGCACAGCAAAACCCTGAGTTTTGTGCAACGAAACGCAGGAGTTGCACTTGAAACCATAGGTTTTGTGTGACTAAGATCGAGCGTCTTTAGAAGCAGGTCAGATTATTTGCAGCAAGTATACTTATACAAAAGTAATAAGTTGCGTATTTTTCTCTTCCATGTTAAATCTTTAATCAATTTAGATGACATCCTTCAGCAAAACTACATCATTCCATAGTTGTTATCAGAAATGGAAATTGGACTTGAACTTTATCGACATGTAGCAAATATATTATATTTTGGTGTAGTTCATAGTACATATAATATACAACATCTCTGATGACATGAACATTACCTAAAACATCATCCTGTCAACCAAATGTATTTCGCCTTGTTTACGCATTAGGCGGTCCCGCAAAAGCCTCTACCGTCTCTCTCTTTCTCTCTGTCTCTCTCTCCGTCTGTCTTTCTGTCTGTCTGTCTGTCTCTCTCTCTCTCTCTCTCTCTCTCTCTATATATATATATATATATAAATACACATATACATCGATATAATCGAGCTCAGTGCAACAAATCAGGGGCTGGGGGGGGGGGGCTGGAAGAATATGAAGTTGTTATGTAATCCATGATGGCCCATAATATAAGAGTGTATTTCAAAGGCTGCATTGATGAAGGTGAGGGTTGCGTTACATGTTGCTCTCTTTCCATCACCAAGTGTCAATAAAATTTTAACTGTTACAACTCTTTACATTTCTGGCATAGTCTCAGATCCGCCGAAGTTTTGGGTCTCATGTACTTGGTCGATTGTATTTGCAGTGAGCGGGCACTGATTCTTCATTTGCAAAATATGTTTCTCTTTTGCATTACATGATTAAGCCTCAAATATTTCTCCACTTCAAATTTCTGCTTGATCTCAATTTATGTTACTCATTGATATGCGTGTCATTTGTCACTCGTAGCCAGCCAGATCAACAGATGTTTTGTACTCTCTTTTTTAAATTTTAGTACCAATCACTTGGTTTTCATCCTCAAAGATTTATCCAAGTTTCCAAAAAATCCGTTCTTTCTAATAGCTCGGTTATGGGCTTCAGCCAACACTTTGTATCCAAGTTACAGAGTTCACAATTTTCCCGAGACATTTATACCGACAAGAGTTATCATTGCTGGTTGTAAGGTACAGCCAGTATTTTAAAGCTCCACACAAAAGATCAATCAGAATTGGAAAGCTTCTAGGTTTGTCTGTTACTGCCGCCTTTCATGACTTTTCTGTGTAAGCCTGACACAAATTTGCATAGCATAGTGTGGATAAATTCAGGGATAGTATCATCACATAACTACACAAACGTGTTATTATACAAGCCTTTAAACAGAGAGACACTCCACACTTTACTACAATGGGAAACATATGAGTGATTTATAGTAATGGCCAGCTTAACCTTGGTCAAAGGAAGCTGTCACACTTTATTGGCTTGGTCTCTTTGTTTGCTGAGAGCACACGTGGAAACTTGCATGTGATAAAAATGATTCTAGCATGGAGAGATTGCAAAATTCATCACAGTGCCCTATACGATATCTCAACACTCAGATGTCAAAGAGGAAATGTTGTGGACTTAAAGATGAGGAGTATGGCCACACAATATTATTCAAGCTTTTCAACATAAAACCTTTTAAGATATCAAAGAACCGGCGTTATGGACATAAAAGGATTCGTATACACGTATTACAGCAACAGTTTGAAACGTTTCATAAACATATGTAATAGTTGTTTGAAGGTCCAAACCTCTCTTAGTACAGACATCCAAACCAATCAGTAAATACATTCCTGGAACATTTTGATTTACAAGTGGACTCATCAACTGATACAAAATCCGAAGGTCAATGTCATGCTGTGAGAAGACAGAAACCACTGAGCAGCAGCTACTGACAAAATAGCCACTAGCTGCAGAGAAACAAACCAGAGTGCCAAGAAAACAGCTGGGTACAACTATGACAGGAAGGACAGAAAAGGGCAACAGCCTGGGACTTCTACCAGGTCCCAGAGTAAAAGTCGGGAAGAAAATGAACAGGGTAAAGCTAGCCAGGCCCATGGGGACCATGACAGAAGCCATACTGACAGTTAACCCAGCTTGAGTGCAGTCTTATATAGACTGGATCAAATTCTGAATGAAATGTAAAAAAAAAACCGATACAAAATACAGTATATTTACTAGGCGAGTTTAATCTGGATCTGCGGATATCAGAGTGGTAAATAGCCGTGTAATGTTTAAGAATTAACATGGAAGTTTCAGTTGAAGCACTTTCGTAGTACACCGATTGGATCGACTACGTCAGCAGCTATTCTAGATTTGATTTTTTTTTTTATTAGAACCCTCTTGTAATTGTTGTGGTTTGTCATTTGGCATTTCAGATCATGAGTTGAAATTCCATCAAGATTTTCTAATTTGTAAGGTCGGTCGTGGAAATTTTAGACAATGTTAATGATTACAGTTAGTGATACACATGGAAACACCTCAGAAGTCGAATCTGTAGAATCATTCAGATACCAGGGCTTATGGAAAGATAAGATATGGATTGGAGCTCCCACATGAATCACATTTCGACCAAAATCTCCCATAGATTAGGCATTCTACGTCGAGTCAGAAAGTTCGTCGGCTGAAACACTGCAGAACTGCTATTCAAAGCCATGGTCCTTCCGATATATGACGATGCAGACGTAATATGAAGAACATGTAACAATGTTTTACATATATTTACCTTTATGTACCTATTTTTCTACTTATTTTTTTGTGACAGGGGTTAATATAGGCTTTGTCTTCTCCCTAGTTACATTGTCAATAAAAATTGTTTAAAACAACATACAACAAAAGCACAGACTAGATTGGAAAGATCCCCAAAAGAGGTGCCCAAAATGAGCTACCCAAATACTTCTGGCGTGTGGGTTGAGGGACCGCAACTTGACTTACCTATTCTGAACTCTGGGATGGTTACCATTATCATCAGATTTTCCACCCAATACCTTTAATATACTAAAGGCACCCATAATTTAAGATATCTCATACCTATTCCATTTCTTTTCTCGCCCTACTATGTTACATCCACACATCACGAGGCAATATCATTAACTTCATGTTCAAAATATTAAGCCATTATTTATATAAACCTTCGCTAATTCTGGAGATCTTCTTTAATATCCTCCTTAAAACTCTTCGAGAAGCCCCAACCATATCTATTTTCAAGTCGCGATCTTTTAGCTTCTTTAAAACAACCATAGTGACTGTGTGAGAAGTACATAAAATCGCTTCAATCAAGCCGGGCCGGCGTTTTTCATCTCGGGTCTCTCTTCATATAATTATTCATTAACGCCCCCTATCTTTCATTTGGATTGCAAACAGACCAAGCCTATATTAATCACTCTGCATGGCACGGAAGTTGGCGTATACTTTCCTACATACTTATTTGGTGGAGGAAATAGAAGGACTCGCAGAAAACCACAGAGCACAGTCAGAATAGTAACTTTTTCTACTAATTATTCATTCTACACTCATACTACATACCACGTGAACGGATATACATCTTATTGACATGTCTATTTTCAAAATTTCACAAACTCCTAAATATTTTATATGACTCAGTTGACGTACGCAAAGCGGCAATTACGCAAACTTGGCTGCAATGTTTTTTTTGGGGGGGGGGAGGTTGCTTTGGTTTTTTGTTTTTTGTTTTTTGTTTTGTTTTGTATTGTTTTTTTGAGTTGTTGGTTTTTCTTTTTCTTTTTTTTTTGTTCTTTGTTTTTTTGTTTTTTGTTTTGTTTTTGTTTTCATTATGTGAAATAAAAATACATCCATTTCCGCCCACATATATTCAGAATTAAATTTAATTATGCACACCATAATGTGCGTACGATTCATTGGGATCTAATATGATTGGGGAAAACCTTTCAAGGGGTTAAAATATGCTTAATTGGATACTTGAATACATATCAAAAACCAAATCATTTCCAACAAGATTGATTCATAACTAGAACTTTCATATACATCTTTCAAAATACATGATTTGAAAGATGATTAATCACTTTTAGAATCATAATTCAATCATTTATTCTGTGCTCCAGTAGCATGAAACCTAGGTGTATTGAGGCAGATACTTAATGGCCCTGTGCTACACATTATGGTCTCTGTGTTGCACTTTTGACCCCTCTGTGTTAACGTTTTGGTCTCTGTGTTGCACTTTTGGAGCCTTGTGCTGCAGATTGTGGCCTGTGTGCTACACATTTTGGACTCTGTGTTGCACTTTTGGAGCCCTGTGCTGCAGATTTTGGCCTCTGTGGTACACATTTTGGTCTCTGTGTTGCACTTTTGGAGCCCTGTGCTGCAGATTGTGGCCTCTGTGCTACACATCTTTCTCTCTGTGTGGCATTTTTGGAGCCCTGTGCTGCAGATTTGGCTTCTGTGCTACACATCTTTGTCTCTGTGTTGTATTTTTGGAGCCCTGTGCTGCAGATTTGGGCCCCGTGCTACATATTCTGGTCTCTGTGTTGTACTCTTTACTATTTGGTCCCTGTGCTGCACCCTGTGCCACTGTGCTGCACTTTTTACCCCTACAGTGCACTTTTTGCCTCGCTCTCTGTCCTGTATATTTTTATCCCTGTGCTGCGCTTTTTGGTTGCTGCACCTGTATCTATTCTGTGTCCTTGTTTATCGGTTTTTTGCAAATGCAATTTTGAGATTTTGGACTTAGATTCAGACAGGACTAGGAATTTGTAAAAACATCTCAATCGATGTTCAATGTCTTTGTCTACAATCAACATGGATGTGATTTAATGGACGACGCCGTGATGTGGAAATGATAACACCAACAGGAGGAGTATGTATAATTTTTGCGTCAGTAAGCACATGCTATCCAACCATTTTGTGTACAAGCCGACACCATCCCAACCGGACCCCGGACAGGTGCATATGCGTGCTTACAGATGCATATGAATGAGCTAAAACATGCATTTGTATGTATATTATATCAGCATTATCACGTATTAGTTGTAATAGTGTACTTACAAATAGGTTGCTCATCCATTGAATTAATTGTCACCCAGTATATAATTAGGCAAATGCCATAGAGTAAACGTCTGCCCATTTCTTCAAACTAGACCTTTCGTCGTTTTTTGTACAGATCTTCCATCACAGTGTATACCAGACAGCCGGCTGTTGTGGTCACATGTGTCATCAGTGACCCACTGCGCCATACACGTGATTTTTATCATTTTATAATTATGCGTGTCCACAGTGTAATAAACGTGTAATGAGATAAACCTTTCAATGCTGTCGTCATAGTAGCACACCTTCACTGATTTCCCATGATATAGTTAAGTCATTCTTTGTAACAAGGATCGCGCGTGCTCAAGTGACGCAACAATGAATCGCTCTCACCATTCCAGCCATAATTCCTTTCACATACAGCTAATTTCCATTAGCTTAACCATCATTTGTCTTGTCCGTTCCCTGTATTACCAGCTCATGATCAGGTTGTGCTCGAATAATCTGTATTATCCACGTTAGTCCTCTATTTCTAGATGAGCGCTTAATGCATTTGCAATTGACAACAAAACACTGCTACCTAACTAGTTGTCGAATGTCAAGTAAATATTGAATGTTGTAAATTACTTCCACCGCGTATATTCCAAAGTGCTTGAGCAGTCAGCCATTGCATCTCTTTAGCGCTGATAAATGAGCGGCAGTGTATTTCCTCAGCCAACATACAGAGTTATGGGCATTTCTATTTACGCAACCCTGGTTTTTGCGTTTGAAGGCAACTGTTGTTCTTCAGAGGAAACGTTTTTAAAAATTCTGGGATAACTGGGTAGTATGTTCGTACGTACGTACGTACGTATTTATGTATAAAGATTGTATTGTATGCAACTCAGTTGACCTGTTTTTACTTCAGATGACTTGTCAGTGAGCTAAGCTAATGTGATGGGTCTTTGTCCGTTGTCTGTCGTCCACAATTGACATTATTGACCCCTTCTCCAAAACCGTCGGCCGCTTGAAACTTGCTGGGTCTCTAGCCTGGGCAGGTCTCTGCCAAGTTTCTTCAAATGGTCATGCTCTTGTGATTTTTGCATTTTAAAATGATTTTTTTTTTTTTTTTTTTGTTATTAATTAGCAAAATCTTCTTTCAAAAAACTTTGTTCTCCGAAACCGCGTAACAGAGTGGGTAGAAAGTCCACAAGGACACACCTGTTGAACCCTACATTATAGTCTGCTTCTCCAAAACCTTCGTAATGATAATGCTCTTTTGTTTTTTGCATTTTAAAATGATTTTTTGGTTATTGATTGGCAAAATCTTTCCTAAATAACCTTGCTCTCCAAAACCTGTGTGGGTGTAGTGGAGGACACGGTATGGGATATATCAGACGGAAAGTGTCCTTTATATAAAGATAGTCAGGAGGATTTAGCACATTTTCTATTTCTTTGCCCAGCACTAAATGATATAAGGTTAGAGGCATTGAAAAATTTGGAAAGCAACTTTCTTGATGAGCAATATAGACACGCATTTTCCGCCTCCTTGCTTTAAGATAAGTTGTGTTGGTTTCTTGGTGAGCACGCATACGAACTTGGGCTGAACATTGGTGAATTATTTGATGGCTACCACGCAAACTGATGTTGGACCCCATTCGCATCAAATACTACCATGGGCTCAACTATGATTTGCCTGCCAGCAGATTGTGTAAACAAATTTTTAATGAACTTCTGGGAGCCTTTACAGGCGGAGCTAAGCTACCATGGTCTTACTTTTGCGAAATTCGCCAAATTTTGATTACTGTTGGAATGGATCGTGCATTAACAAGCAAAAACGGAACATGGCTCCAGCCTTATCACAAGCTAAGTTTGGTTTCGACTAATGAAATGTTCTACGTTTGGTAGCACATATATTTCGATATTAGGAATTTCAATGGAATTACATTAAATTCCCTGGCCAGGGTCAGTTGCTTGGGGCTAAATGAAGATCTTGCCAGATGGGGGCTCGCAAATGAAATTTGCAGTTTATGTAAACTCGAGAAGGAAGATCTTCCCCATCTTAAATGCAGTAAAACAAATCATATAAGAACGAAGCATGTCTGTATGTTGGAAAACGGATTGAGGGAGCGCAATTTGAAGTACGTATGGCATAAGTACATAATTTCATCTCTGATAGGGAAACTGTGTCTTATACTCGGGGACCAAGCCTATTTATATCTGAACAATGTTGGGTCTTTGTTTGACTCTATTTGTAAACAATTTTTATCTGAAGCATGGTGTTACAATACATTACAATACTTTATTGCTTTATTTGTACCCAATGTCGGTTTACAGCATACAAAATTTTGTACAATAAAATATATACAAATAAAATGCAATCGAAGAAACAAAAATTGTTAAAATTATGCACACACAACTAAAATCCTACTACCTATCTAATGATTTTTTTCTTTCTTTTCTTGAACATATTGTATACACACTTGCCGACTGGCACCGCCACCTCGCAGTCAGGGGAAAAAATAGACTTAGGGAGAATTCCAGAGCTGAGACGGATAAAGCTGATATAAGGTCGTTTCTCTCATCTCCGTATAACGAACAGTGAAGTAAAAAATGTTCTTCTGACTCAATTTGGCCAGAATCACAAAATTCACATATTCTGTCTTCAACTAATTCGTGTTTATATCTACCAACTTCAATGCGCAATGCATAGCTACTTAGCCGTAGTTTCGAAAGGGCTTTCCTATGCTTAAAAGATCTGATGCAACTTAAATATTTTTCTTTTACATAATTTACCTTGAAATTTCTATATGTTCTAAGTTTGGCACCTGATCCATTTATTACATTGTCGTTGTACAGAGATGAGTGAAACAGTTGGGTGTGTTGGTCTTGCAGGCGTATTCTCAATTTTTTCAGAAACACATCAGGTATGATATCTTTGCCTTTGTTTTTCCACACATAAGAGAAACCGTTGTGCTCAAGTATTCTCCTGACGGCTGACAGCCACACTGTGTGGCCTGCGTCGTCTAAGGAAGAAATGTCATTTAAAGATTTTAACAATATACTATCCGATTCCAGGTTTGTAATTTTTAACCAATATTTTATTATTTTAATTTTCATGTCGATAGAGAGTGGGTATCTTCCCAGCTCGGCTAAAGATGCTAAGTTATGAGTTTTGTTCGATACTCCAAGGATGAATTTACAAAAATCAGTTTGTACCTTTTCTGATTCATGAATATTTATCAAATTTTGGTATGTGGGTCACAAAAGTACTTTCCTGTTTTCAAATTTTTGTAGGATGCAAGAGACACATATTTCACATCCATAGAGCACCACAGGCTTAACATAAGAATCAAATAAAGTGAGAGCTACATCAGGAGTTATCAGATTATTCCTGTCTGACACAATACTGCGTTTCAGCATGAAAGCGGCCTTTTGTGCTTTATCAGCTAGGTGTTTTTCCGCATAAGAAAACACTCCACTTGCTTTAATCATGATACCCAGGTACTCTACACAGTTAACTAAGCGAAAGTCTTTACTACCATATGTAAATTTAAAAATTTGTTCCAGTGATTCACACTTTTTGTTAAAAATCATTCCCATACTTTTGTCCAAATTTACATCCAGTTCCCATTTGAGACAGTAGCTGTTTAGATTATTTAACAGTTGTTGGAGTCCAAAGGAAGAATCTGATAACAGCATGACATCGTCAGCGAATAACAGTGAGCTTATTTTTCTGTCTCCTATATTAACTCCATATAGCTTGTCCTTATTAATACACACTTCAAAGTCATTGATATAGATATTGAACAGAAGTGGACTTAATGGGCATCCTTGTTTCAGACCAATAGTACTAGGAAAAAATTGTGTTTCACCATCAGTTAACTTATTGGACACCATCGTATTTTCATACATGTGTGAAACCAGTTGTATATATTCCAAGGGGAGGCCTGCCATATGCAATTTATAATATAATTTTTCCCTTGGAATCGTATCAAAAGCTCGTCTGAAGTCGACGAACGTTGTAAAAACCCGTTTTTTCTGCACAAAGTACTTATCGACAATATTTTTAATCATGAATACATTGTCTGTAGTTTGTCGTCCATCGATGAAACCAGACTGACCCTCGTAGAAAAAATCTGAATCTTTCAAAAACGAATACATTCGCTTTTTTTATCATAGAAGCAAATAGTTTACTAAATGTATTTTGTAAAGAAATAGCCCTATAGTTGGAGGGTCTGTCTTTCGGACCTTTTTTATGAATAGGTAACTCAGACTCAGACTCAGACATAGTTTTATTTGACTGATTACGAGATCATATAGGCAGATGATACCAATACAAAATTGTAAACAAATATATGACTTACATATAGGAACGGAAGAAGGTATTTCAAGACAAAAGTCAGGATGAACCCCGCTAAGGATATTCAATCCGCTATCGCGGGGGCCACCTTTGGGTATGGTTACATGAAGCGTGAATATATTTATATAGTCGTTAACATTATACAAAAACTGAAGTACAAATGAAAGTCAATCAAATATTTACCATAATATTTCACAAAGAAACTGAAGTGCAAAATGTAAGTCAATCAATTATAATTACAGACAAAACAATTTGCTATGGTGCAGATTTCAGAGTACTTATAATATAATTTTTTATAAGATTAAACACTGTTTCCATAGTGACGGGTAGTGTCTGGTTGCATGAACAGAGTTATATAACTGTAAGACAGTATCGGGTATAATTCCACAGATTACCTTCAACATTTCATTCCTGATACCGTCAGGTCCAGGCTCTTTACCATTTTTAAGGGCTTCTACTGCTGTTCTTAATTCATGTAGTTCAAAAGGCTTGTTCAATGAGTGACCTGTACTTACGGATTTATCGCTCAGTTTGGTAAGCAAATCATACACTTCAGGATCTACATCTTTACTGTTCTTAAACATATCCACATTGAATAGATTTTCGAAATGTGAAAGCCACTCGTTGTCAGAAATATAGTTTATATCATTAGCATAGTTGACCACACTTGAACCATTAACCTTATGGCAAGTCAGTTTACCTTCTTTATCACCCGTAGTTCTACCATTTAGCATCCTTAAACCTGAGCTTACGCACAATTTAATCAAGGCTTCACCTAGTGAATTTACCCCATCATCCTGTGACTGGCGAATTACAGCCCAGTCTGGATCGTAATCATCCGGTAATGGGACATAATCATTATGATCAAGTTCGATGAAGTCTTGGTTGTTGGCAGTTCTGGCATTTAAGTCACCCATTAATACTACAGAACCTTTGGCACTATACCTGGTTACTTGCGTTTGCAATATTTTTAAATATTGGTCAGACTTTTGCGGATTCAGCGGGATATACACACCTCCAAGGAAGATATCATTCAACAAACCAAAATAAACCTTGTCTAACTTTATCCATAAAAAATCCTCATGGCTTTTATCTACCAAACTTATACCTTTACGTAATGATTTTTTACAGAGTAGGACGACACCACCAGACCCCCTTTTTGCTTTTTTATGTTTGCTTGTTCTAAGAGACGAGAAAACATCAAATTTGCAAAGGATGGGGTCCAGTTTTTCTCGCATTTGACCTCAATTGAAAAGAAGGTTTCCTGAAAGGCTATTATATCATGTGATAACAACCTATCCTGAACTTTCTGAAACATGGGGTAAGTGGGATCTGATGCGTCATTCCCGTTTGGTAGTTTTTTCCCAACTCCATTCATATTCCAACTTACAAATGACAGGAATTCTCGTGTAAAATATTTATTTTTGGAACAGCCTTTGTCTTTTTTTGGCTCGTTACTTTTATCCATACATGTATTGACCTGAAGTAGATCTCTTACACTAGGTTTGGAGCGTTTACTGTGGTCATTCACCTGAAGGGCGGCGGGGCCCGTGACTTCCTAGTCTCTAACCAGCGCATTGTAAATGCACTTACGGATGTTCTTGTGAAACATCTCCACACCTTTATTGTTCAGATATAAACCATCCTTTGCCAGACACTCATTGCCAATATTGTCATTGTCAATATACAGCCAGTTATTGCGCGAACATATCATGAGTATGGCAGTATTTACTAGCCGGGTCCTATTTTTCATAGACTTGTCTCGTCTGTAACATACGCTTGACAGAGCAACTTGTTTCACTGGTGCGAATTTTAAATTATCGTCCAGTCTTCTCAGCTGCAATATGGCAGAATCAGCCGGTCTGTCACTCAGGTTATTTGTACCAGTATGTATTACAAGAAGGTCAGGATTTTCATCACCTGCAAGGGCCTGAACTTTGTTAGTAGCTGCCTCAATTGTTTTGGCTGCCGGAAGAGGGCGCTGCCCCACTTTATCCATGTCTACCTTCACAATAGTGTTGGGTGTTGTTTTCAGCTTACTGTGTTTAATACATTTCGAGAATGAGTCGCCAATGATTTTTATTTTCTTTGTACTTCCTTGGGTGAAAGGCTGCTCTCGATCGATCACAGGAGTGCTAGCTCTCTGGCTTGCCTGTGTGACTGTTGATACATTCCAGTCAGGCAATCCCGAACTGTTGGTGTCACAGTGTGAGGGTGTAATTATAGACCTATTGTTTTCCTCGTTGTGGTCAGAAGGATTGTTTCCCACGGCTTGTTTGCTTTTTTTCGCGTGGCCTGTCGGGCAAACCATATTGTCCATACTGATACTGTTTCATGAAAACTTTATTAAGCCGTATGGGGAGGAACACTTACTTGTTTCTCTCTTAACGAAGTCATTTTAGTAATTTTTACTTATTTTTAAGAGCGCCAATGGGGTGTGGTGCCGGGCCCTGGTTGCCGGTGTTGTCCACGCGGCAGTGCGGTATTGACCTCACTGCCGCGTGTGCATTGCGGCTGCCCGGGCCGGGTACAACGCCCTCTCATGACCGAAAAAAGGTCATATGTGTCACAGTACGAACTGTTTATAAGTTTCATGTTTGATTATAGTTTGTATTATTAATATCTGTGATGTATAATAATTGTGATATGTCATTTCGATGTTGTCATCTGCTGGTCACTGTGTAATATTTTCTCTACTTGTGTTTTCATATGATTATAATCTCGATGTATCTTTTAATTTCTCCATTCGTGGAGGTTTTAATAAAATTATTATTATTATTATTATTATTATTATTATTATTATTATTATTATTATTATTATTATTATTATTATTATTATTATTATTATTATTATTGTCCTGTACCAGCAAGTACATACACGTTCCTAAGTTCCTCCTGCAGTCTGTCACATTCAGCTTGTTTATCTACCAATTGTTTAATAAGCTCCATGTTTGTTTTTTGCAAAGTACGCACACTATCCCGTATCTCACTGACAAACTGTGGAAGTTTTCTGCATTGTAAGCAAGTCCTAGCAGAATTATCATCTTTTTCTCCACAACATTCTAAATGGCACCACACAGCACAAAGAATGCACCTGAACGTAACTCCATGTTCCTTACCATCATATAGGCATTGTTCTATACACAATTTTTGACACTTTTCTACGTTATGGACTTCCACTTTTCTTTTTCATTTGTTGACAGCTTAGTTTTTTGCGATGGAGGGATTGGCCTTTCTTTGTTGTGCCTTTTCTTTACAGGCTTCTCACGTTTTTCCTTCCCTTGTTGCATGGCAGCAGTGGCCTTACTTTTTAGCCTTGCGCTTTGACGCACTTTTTTATTCCTTTACTTTTTAGGGGTGCGTTTCAGTTCGTGTGGAATACTTATATCATTTTCTGCATTTGAGGGCTTAGAGGTTTTCAGATTCTGTTCTTTTACTTGGGTTATGGAATCATGATCCTGTTTCTGATTTTCGAAACTTGCATTGACAGACTGATTTTGTCTTTCTGTGTTTGCACTACTTGACCCTTTGCCAGTACCATGGCTGTCATTAACTTCTGTATTGTCTGAGTTGGCATTGATTCTCTTTCCTATTGTTTTTTTTATTTTGTCCTTCAGCTTAAAGACAGACGAAGATACAACCGAAATAAAGCTTCCGTTCGTACTATTACTTGCTTCTGCCTTTGACAGTTCACTTTTTACAGCTGACTCTTTCTCTGTACCTCCGTTATTAGGGGATAGTTTGTCAGCTCCAGGTTGTGACATTGTCCTTTGTGTTAAACTACTATGGCGGGAATAGTACCAACGTCAAACTTACTTGCAAGGCTTCTTATCATTCACAGATCTTCAAATTTTTTGGCTCAGTATTGCTGTAATAACTTCACACATATCCTGAACAAATTAGTCCTTTGTGAGAGTTATAATTCCCAAGATTTTGCGTTTCTCCATAGAGATGTGATTTTTAACTTCTGCATATAGGTTTTCTGCTCATGCTCTTGTTACAGGCGAGAGTCGCTGGACGACCTGTCTGAGCCGACCTAAGCATATTACTTTTTACTACAATCTACAGCCGATATATGTGGATATGTGTCGTCTGTGCTTTTAATTTGAGTTTTTAGATCAATGCCTTGTATATAATTACGTGTATTCTACCATAACGTGTCTGACGCACCGTGGGTTCTGCCCTGCCCATGGTGCCCCCGCTGTAAAGGGGTAGATTCAGTAATGAATTATTATTATTATTATTATTATTATTATTATTATTATTATTATTATTATTATTATTATTATTATTATTATTATTATTTTAGTAGAATTAGTTGTAGTAGTAGCAGCAGCAGTAGTAGTAGTATTTGAAGGGTGATTGTTTCAGTAAGCAGAACAGGAAAGATACATGGATTTTCGTAAAATACATTTACCCTGAATAATGCATTTCATCTTTGATTTTAGCCTTAAACAAAATCAATTGTGCCCAGAAAAAGCAATTTTTCTCAAATTTTCATTTTTGCATAGGAATCAGCGATCAAAAATAGACGGTGGCACACATGGGAAATTCGATTTATCATCACGTGCATACATCTATTTATTGTTTAATTTACTTGAAATTGTAGTTGCATACATCTTTCATATGAGGTGAAGTTTGTCAAACTACATTGATAGCGATCACACGACCATTTTGAAAAAAATGTGTTGTCATCAACATCTTTCACCTGTAATAACAAAGTGATCATTATATATAATTCTTTGAGTAGTACAGGTGTGTCAGCAGAACTGTATTCAGAGACTACTTAACCTACTTTTTTGTCTGCCGTCCCAACTTAATCATCATGAAACCTACATTAATAAATTTTCAGAAACGTAAACAAATATACGTGTTCAACGACTTGGAATAACATGTCTACAGACTGTCCATAGCTAGTCTACTTCAAGCACATTAAGAAAATCTAATTCGTTCATCATTTGGATATTGATATATACTCAGGAATAAGTTGGCCTGATGTCCAAAAATGAACTTTCCATTGAAAAAGACAACATCATTTTGCCCAGCGGTTAGTAGCCGGAATCAATCATGATAAAGCGGACAAAATCAATTAAAACAAATCGGAGAGCCGAGCATGTTGCTTGACTTGGCGTTTATTACTGATGCGCATTCAACTTCTGTGACGTAATGCAAACAAATACAAAGGCCACATACGCTCCCGAGAGTCATGCATGACAGTTCAACATTATGCATTGAATTTGTGCTGAAGGTGAAACACAGTTTTTATTAACAACCTATTCGCATGATCCTTCATCAAGTTGCAATAGAGAAAACCAATATTTGTCCCATATAAATATGCTAATATAGATTTAGAAAAAATAAATAAATGTGCAAAATTATCTCAATAAAATAAAATTATGTCATAAAATGTTAAGAGACAGCAAAAAAAAAAAGAAAAAGAAAGTTACATGGGTACCCATCACTGCCTCTGCCTGAATGAGCCCTGGGTATCGGAATCGTGATCTCCACATTATCCACTCCCTACACCTATTATTCCATCCTATTCCTCGTCTGACGCTAACGCTCTCCAAGTAGTCAAGGGTTCATTGGAGGCACATATGCATGAATTCCATAATCGACACGACCGAGTTCTTTGTATTTATTCCAGTGCAAATGACGCACTGTGTTCGGAGTTATGAAACGGTCAGTTTAGAACAAATACCTACTGTCAGTTATGAAGATCCAAAAGTTTCAACTGTTCATTGACTACCGTATTAACATTGGAAGCATTTTGCTAATTCCTTCAGATTGCATCGGGGCCAGAACTGCTACATCATGTAAATGTGGCCGTACGATAGACACCATATATCTCTACCAAAATGTCCCCTGACACCAAACTGAGCAAAATATCCAAAATCGGTTGGATTTCAGGCTCAATCAAGACAGTGTCAGGAAAGTTTTACTATCATTAAGATTATTCTCTGCATCAGGCCCCGACAACATAGGCGATACTCTCCTAAAAATACTGCTGACTCCATCACCAAGCTCTTGACTAAAATTTAACCTGTCTCTCAGTGTCTCTCAATTTCCCAATTCTTGGAAACGCTCTTATATCTACCCTGTGTTTAAAAAATCGAATAAACAAATCAAGAGTAACTATAATCCAATTTCATTGCTGTGTGACGTATCTAAAGTCTTTGAGCGACTGGTTTTTAATTTTCTTTATGAATATCTAACTGGCAACAACCTACTAACTGATAAGAACTCCAAGTTTAAAGCTAATTATTCAACTACTAACCATATAGTAAGTATTCTCCACAATATATACTATGGGCTTGAAAATTGCATATAGGCCAGAATGGTATTCTTGGATATCTCGAAGGCCTTTGATAAAGTGTGGCATGTAGGCCTCCTCTTCAAACTACGGCAACTAGGATTATCTGAAGGACTTCTGAGGTGGATAAGCAGCTACCTCTCAAACCGTTTTCAACGTGTTATTATCCACGGGCAAACCTCCTCTCGGCTTCCTGTTCAGGCCCGCGTACCTCAGGGGTCAATTCTAGGTCCCTTATTATTAATTGTGTACATAAATGATATTGTAGATGATTTATCCTGTGAAGTCCGCATTTTCGCCTACGATACTAGCATACTTGAGATAGTTCAAAACCCTACAGACTCAGCACACCACTTGAACACAAATCTCTCTATTATGTACCCCTGGGGTAAATTATGGCGGATGGTTTTCAATGCCATAAAATCCATTTCAGTTATTTTCTCGGCCAAAAGCAATAAACCTCACCACTTTCCTGTCCTTCTAGATGGTACCGTCATACCAGAGGAAGACACCCATACCCACTTTGGAATTACCGTACCCATCAATCTTTCTTGGCGTACACATGTCACACATATAACAAACAAAGCCAACCAGCATATTGGACTTCTTCGGAGATTTAAATTTAAGTTATCCCGAAAATATTTCAAATTAATCCTTTCCTATAAAACGTATTCTAACTTAACTCCTTCCTATCTATCCAACCTTATACCTCGTGCCGCCGACATTGCTGGTCTTACGCTACGCCATAGGGCCATCAGCAACCTTCGCCTCATCAAATGCCGAACCCAACGGTATGAAAATTCCTTTCTCCCTGAAGCCACCAAACTATGGAACAATGTCCCCAATGATATCCGCAACTCCCTTTCCCTGAAGATATCTAAGTCGAAACTCAAAGCCGCTCTGCTTGCGACCGACGTTGCTCAGGATTGCTACTCCCATGCTCAGCGACTTGCTAGGATCTGTCATACTCAGTTACGATTAGTTTTTTCTAGACTCAATTCTGATCTCCATAAAGTAAATATCATTCAACAGCCCACTTGTGCCTGCTCCCACCCAACTGTTACGTGTTAACAACACAAATATAAGACAACTCTTTGTGATGGAATGCACCTCATCAGGAGGAATTTGTGAGGCCGGGAGATCTTTTTCTGCCTTGAGCAGAATCAAAACATCATATCAACGTTTCCCAATGGGCAAAGAAAGGCCTGGTGCGTAGGCGCTCATTTCAATGCATTATGCACACGGGTTAGACCCGTAGCCACAGACGTGTCGCGGGTGTCGATCGACACCCCCATCAGCGTTTATGGATCCAACAATCCCCCCCCAAAAAAAACAACATTAAATCAAGTAAAACAAAATATAAAAACAACAACGGGAACTCTCTTTGATACTGGTTTATAGTAAAATTATTACCTGCATGTGGTCCTCATCAATAATTCATTCAACCAAGAGTTGGTCTACTCTACTTATTTTGATTGATTATAGCACTTGAAAGAACAAAAAACATTACAATCTTCACATTTTTTCAATATGTCAAGACCTGTTTCGACGTCCATGTTCGCATAACAGTCTTCCCATTGGAAAACACACTATTGATGGTAAAAATATCTCAGCAATGAAAGAAAATGTTGGACCTTTTACCTTATTTTCAACTGTTTTTTTTTTTACCTTTATTCCATTTATTGACGGTTTGTTAATGCATCTAACCCAGATTTAAAATGGTCTTAGACATAGAACTGAATGCATATTGATTACTTCCTTGTATTGATGGAATGAAAAAAAGCTGTTTCACATTCAATATTTGTTATGTCAAAACCTGGTTGTTTGATGTTGGGCCTTTAAGCTTTATGTCAAAACTTGGTGCACCAATACTCGTCCTTTTTAACATTAATCTCGCAAATATTGGATCTTTTCAATATGTTTAAAACAACTTCAAGTCCCCATTTGACAGCGTCAATGTCACTGAAGCAGCATTATTAGTATGTCAGTTTGACTGGAAGACTGCCGTAAAGAAACAATTTAAACTGATAATCAACAAATGAAATAAGGAATAAAGTAAAAGTAAATAAAACTTGAGAGCTTAAAATACCAGGTTCCCACTGCCGTTTTTTTGCTCGACTGCTTAAGATTATACGGTATTTTCTCGTTTTGGTTAAATTGTTCAAATTGCTTCGAATATGTTTTTGACATTATTTTTCGTAAGCTTAAGATTTCCTTGCCTATAATAACCATCACTATATATTTGATGGATTTGTAATTTTTGAACCCTGCCATGGGTCTAATGATCGTCCTACCTTTAGGCGTACACTTACAACTTTTTTGTTAGGGTACCAGTATTCAATGCTATTGTGCTGCTCTGGTTCCGCGAGGTATGTTTCGCGGTGATGTATGTTTGGAAGGGAGCTGAGTGTTTGAGCGCGAGGCAAGTTTCACGCGTGAAGAAGACCTCGCCGACAAGGAAGTTTAAAATCGCTTGCGAGATCTTGAAAGGGAGGTCGCTATAATGCTACAAGTTTGCAGTGTATTTCATTGTGGTATACTTCGTAAAGTAATAAAAGTGTTACAAGAGTGTTAGGGCTGTATCACTGTAAAGACGAGTTTTAAGGTAGTCGAGCTATGCCCCATTATACCGAAGAACTGTTTTTTTTATGTAATCGAACTTAGTCCACTATCCTCTGTCCGACTCCATGAAGTGAAAAATTCACATATCCACGAGCAAAGGATACATTATTGCAAAGGCCATGATCAACAGATCATAAATAATATAAAACAAAGACCTCTTCTTTTTAATTGGTGACAGAATTTTGCTTTGATCCGAAATTACGATATTACATCAGCATGCAAAAAATGTGGAAATAACTTGTTACCGGTTCAACCATATTATGTACTGTTTTCATTGAATAGCTCCTAACACGTGTGCAGTAGCCTGTGTATCCCAATAGGGATCCCGTGGGATCCAGATGTCAGAGCTCAATCAAGGAATGAGGTTTGTTTTATGGTACCATACCAAATAGACAATTGATGTTGTCAGTTTGTTTCAGTGGGCCGAAAGTGGCAAAAATTAGGCATGATTAAAGGTGAGGGTCATTTTACAATGATGACATTAAAAGCATGATAGATATTATCATGTTTGTATTTCTAATACGTTGTTACATTATAAAATGTGAAATAAGAGATGCATAATTTGACAGAGTACAGCAAATTCACTGATATCAACACACAATGCCTAATTTGGAACATACATTACATAACATTATAACTTTTATAAATGTGTGTTTATTGAGGAAATAAATATGAAAAGCATTTAGAAAACTGTCATTTGTTGACATGCGATGAAACATTGAATATGTAATGTCTGATTCAAAGATTCTGTGATTTAAATGTCTGTAAAACGTAAGTAATAATAAAATAACTTCATGAATTATTACATGATACCTAGTCTTGGTTTTTGTGTACAACCATTATGTGTCTTTTTACTAGTACATGGTATCACATGAACATACACAGAATATGATATTTTCATTGATCATGTTTACTTAGAAAAAGCAGGGAATTATATGCTTGAACAGATATTGTTTTAGGACGGGCAAGTCCATTACAATAAAATTATGACTACACCATAGGAATACGTCTTTTGAGAATAAAAGACGGTCTTGTAGATCATATTCATGTGTGGGCACATGTTGTTCTTAAAAGCTGGTGCCTGCATGGAGATTCCAAGCAATCTACAAACTTGAAGGACATAAAATATAAGTAATCACAAACAACAACACAATTCAATTTTAAGCACGAAAAAGTCACTGAAATACACGTAGAACAAAGTGGCATAACATACCTAGAATCATTTGATTTTCCTTGTGCATGTATGTATCTTTTTAGCGAAGTAGCAACTTCAGTGATATGAAATATTAGCAAATTTGCTTACTTTTCTGAGTCCACACACATGAAATGCAAGTTGGCTAATGTGAGATCGTCTAATGTATAGAATTTTGATATTTATGACCCTCCCATGAAAGTGAGGGGGAGGGCTATTGTTATACTGTTTGACTGACGCTTCACCAAATTCATGTCAAGGATGAACTGTATCATGAAGGAGTGCCATATGAAAGTTAAGCGACTTCTGTTCTTAAAACAGCTTTTGAAATATTAAAATCCATTTCTGTGATTTTATACAGACGACATTGCCAAAGCATGTTTAAAAATTGACTAGATTTTCCAACCTTTTTTTTTTTTTTTTTTTTTGAAAAGTGTGAGGAATTAGCCTTATCGGAAAAGTACCTATTCCTTGTTTTCATATTTTAGAAAACAAAATTGTACTTTTTCATATGATAGCTAGGTTTGTTGCGATTAACATTTTCTGCCATTGACAAGATGTGCTGGCACATATTCCGGCAATCGCTGTGTTCGATCTCAAATGAGAGATCTTCAATTGAGTCTTTTGTCTGGAACATTGGACAAGTCTTATTTGTCAGTATCCTATCCACTCCAGTACATGTATATGTATACTCTCTTTAAACGAACCTGTTACTGTCTTACTTGTTTATTCGTGAAGATATATAATAAGTGCAATTTTTGAAAGTTGAATAGCACAACATAGAAACAAATTTAGACTTACCCAATACTGTGTTTAACTTTACTGATTGGAAATGACACTGTCAGGAAATCCAAAAGTGATTCAAGTTTGGCTCCCACTAACACTGTCGATTGTAACAGCCAAAAAAATTCTGATTTCAGGTTAGTACAGCCTACTAGAATTATATTTTACCATCGTAAAAATGGCAACTTCCATACATTTTGGCACATTTTATTTTCTGTATAAATGTTAATTCGATTGTTTTACACAGACATTTTGAAGAGCTTGTACAGTTGAAGTTGATCTCGATGTACATTGTTTTAAGTGCATGTGACTCCAGCGTGCAGACACACAGTATCTCACAAGGACCACCTGGCGTGGCTAAATCTGCTGTGTGGTGAGCACAAAGGTGTAGATCGATCTACAAAGCTGTCATTATTAATGTCCAGATTGTAGCAAGGAGCAAGAGCAAGAGCTCTATGGGTAGATCAGTTCCATTCAGTTTGAAGAGAAACAAACAAAGTTTTGTTTACGTTTGTCAAATGGTAGCAGATCGGTCACTTTACGAGGAAGACTAGGTTTAAGCTCTCCTAATAAATAATAAATGACACACAGAGCTTTTCATGTGGCATTTCCTCTGTGAGCCTCTGAATAATTTTAACCATGTTCTGCACTGAATAACCCAAAATAAAGAATTCAGTCAAGCGTATTTCGCCGCGATCTAAGCGTCAACAGATATAACTGAATGATGGTATTATTACGTAGATTTTTCTGGAATTAATTATTGCAAACTTGTGTAAATACAAGTTTGTCAGACAACTCACTATCGCTAGGATATCAACATTTTGTATAAAACCTATGTCCATTAACGCATTGACCTTGATGAGAACAAATGGTCTATATTCGCCAGCTTCCAGTAAAATCGTGATAAATGATGAATGTTTGGTATTTACTGTACCTGCAAATGCAACGCACTTTTATTATAGCAGTTCCTTTGTTAAAGTTGCTGAATATATTTACTCAACCCTGCAATGAATTGGTTAGCTTGCTATCAACCTTTTCTGGATTGGGAAATAGATAATTCGTATCATATTCCTTGAATAATTTACAATTAAAGTGATGCTGCTATTTTAAAGCATATTCCGTGAATATTCCCTTTTCTGGTGACACAAATGAGCTTTCACCATTGTCACTGAAGGCAACGCTTCAAGATTTATAAATGAAAATAGTAAAATAAATCAACTGGCTTTAACTATTTTGGGATATTACACTTATATATATATATATATATATATATATATATATATATATATATATATATATATATATATATATATATATATATATATATATATATATATATATATATAGCTGCTATTTGGAATATTACCAGGAACTCTAAATTAAATGTCTCAACACTGTCTTACATAGATCCCGATAGAGAATTGCATCAATTCAGCCAATCAGCTTCTCTAGGTCCGGACACCACTGACCAGTTAGTCTGTCGCAGTGTGACTGGTAAAACGATGGGTTACAATAGCTGTAAAGCTGTACATGAGATGGGTAATTTGAGTGCAGTAAAAATGAACCTGCATCAAAACTTAGGCATACTATGGTTGTATGGCATCGTCAAAAGAATATTTGCTTGTATGAAAGGATTTATGCAACATACTTACTATTCTACAGATACGGAAAATTGGTATGCAAAGGATATACGATGCAGTAACCATCACAACATGTTAATTGCACTCGTAATGGGATATGTATATATGTATGTATGTATGTCTGTCTGTCTTTCTGTCTGTCTGTCTGTATGTATGTATGTATGTATGTATGTATGTATGTATGCATGTATAAATATATAATAATTGAATATATTTATTCTGGGAGTCTGATTCAGCAGAAATGCTGTTTTACAATTAATTTACACAGGGAATTGTACACAACGAGGGACATCTACGTTGTCTTTATCGACAACCCAGTTTCGATTTTCTTTCTCCTATGATAAAATCGGCTATTGTAATATAGCTTATATATACATTTATACATACATACATACATTTATACATACATACATGCATACATTTATACATACATACGAAATATTTTCGCAAGTCAATAGTAAACTGGCCATCCTTCGCAGACTTGGTTCTTTCTTACCTCGCAGCGTTTTAATTCGGATTTATAAATCTTACATCGTGCCTAACTTAGATTATGCTGCTACCGTCTGGGCCTCCTGTAGTACTAGTGGCGCCATATCATTACAACGGCTTCAAAATTATGCCGCCCGCATTATTTTGGGAATTTTGACTTTATAAATACCGGAAGCGTGGACCTGGTCAGGCAACTCAACTGGCAAGTTTTAGAAGACCGAAGTAACTTTCACACAGCTGGCCTTATGTTCAAATGTGTCAATAGTCTTGCACCTGATTATTTGTCTGACCAGGTGACGCTTGTATCTGATGTTGCCTCACACAATACTAGACGTTCCTGTTCATTAGATGTTGTTGTTCCTGCAGTGAACAAGGCAATTGTTCAATTGGAGGAATTGGGACTATCGATTCAAACAAAGAGGTGCATTGCTCTCTGCTCCTTGTCGCAAATATTGAGTTGTGCCATTTGCTGGGCATTCTTTAACGTCGCAATGCGCAGACGTGAAAAATAGTATGTTAAACGTAAATGTTCTTCATGTATACGGTATTCGAGGTGGGACGTCACAAGAGCGGGCGGTTTCAAATGGGTGTACTTCAGCAAATATTTTTTACCGTACTACAATAATCAATTTAGAGCAAAGGTGTCAGAAACTGCAATGCACTTTAGAATTTGAAGGCACCGATTCAAAGTGTACCACTGAAAGCACAAAATATTTTTGTAAGCCGCAGAGGTAGCTGCTTATCTTAATAATGATCACCATAGTCCAACGTATCAGAGAATCAGGTAAATAAAAGCAGTATAAAAAGTATTTACAAAACAGGTAATCAGCCACCACAGGTAGCGACCTGAATTTATGTACAGGATCAGCAAAAGTGTATTCAATAGCATTGGAAAGGTTGGACTATAAAAACATGTATCATTTTCAGCTCCGTGACTGGTGTAAAACGTTGCAACCTCCAGTGTGGCTCGTTCCGAACATAAAATATTAGTATTTGTCCATAATTACGCAAACTATCCATCGATAATTTGATAGGTACACATAAAGATGAGATGAAAATGAATTTTAATATCAAAATTTCTGAGGAGGACTTCTCTATTCCACTTTTGTTCTGGATACCCAAATTACATAAAAACCCTTTTGAATCTAGATTCATAGCTGGTGCTTCGAAATGCACAACAGAACAATTATCAAAGGAAGTAACATTGTGTTTGACTGCAATTAGGACACATTTCCGTTAATACTGTAATGTAATTTCTAGAGACTGAAATTAATTGTTTTAGGAGTGGTAGCAATTCTTCCGAAATAAATATTAATTCATATACAAAGGAAGCTTAGTGGTCACACAATAAATATTAAAAAAGTAACGTTAAATCTTACACTGCTGAAACTTTGATAGATGCTATAAAATTTCTTTTGGGTCATACTTTTGTTCAATGCGGACCAATGGTTTTTTTCAACAAATAAAAGACATTCGAATGGATAGCAACTGCTCCTCGTTACTCTCAGATATACATTTATCTGGTTTGAATTTAAAGATATGGATAAATTGATGACAAAGCACATTCAAATGGCTACAAGAGTATCAAACAACACAAGATATATTGGTGACATTGGTTGTGTAAATGTACAAAATTTCTGTGAAATTGCTAAAGAAATTTACCCAAAACAATTCAGATGGTTTCAGAGATGTGTTTCTGGACTTGGATATTCGGGTCACTAATGACAGGTTTTGTATTTAAGTCTATCACAAAATGGATTAGTTTAACTTTGAAGTAGTTCACTATCCTCTCCCGGACAGTAATATTTCGGAAGCTATTGGATATAATACATTTTTGTCACAAATTTTGACATTTGATCGTATTTGTTCTTAATTTCAGGACTTTTTATCTGGAACCAAATTTATTTCAATAAACTTGAGTCAAGAGGATTCAAAGATGTACTTTTGATCAAATATTTCTACAAATTTTGCTGTTAGAGATGATTAGAAAGTTTGGCTGCAATAATTTAAGAGATTCTTAACGTGCCTGTTTTGCTACTTAATTTCATCTTTTAGCATCATTCTGTTTTTTTATATTCACCTTTCAGATATTTTAGGCTGGCTTGTTTTTTGTTAGGTTAAACCCCCAGGGCCTATCAGTACCAAGCAGCCACCTTAGACAGTTATGAGTTTACCTAATTGTGCTTGATATCTCGTTAAGAAATATTATATTTTGATTGCATTCTGTTGACTTAAATACTAATGACTTTCATTCTTTTCTGACTTGCTGTTAATATCCAAAGATTATGAGAAAGATTGGCTATCATAATTTTACAGATTTTAAGACTTGCCTGTTTTGCTATTTACTTTTGTCTTTTGGCATCATTCTGTTTTAATATTCACTTTCAGATATTTTTGGCTTCTGTTAGGTAACCCCCCCGACTCTCGGTAGCAAGCAGCGGCCGACCACAGTTAAAAGTTTGCCAGGTTGTACTGAAAATCGTGTTAAGAAAAATTATGTTTTGATAACATGTTTTGACATGAATGCTAATGACTCGCATTCTTTTCTGACATGCCTAAATGCACATTTACTCAATATTAAAAATTACTCAAAATTGACAGAATTTTTTCAAATGTCACAAACCTGACACATTATGTTGAAACATTGACTCAGGGTTGGCACAGAGATAGAGCTTAATTGTTTGGAGACTTTCAAAGTGAGGAGTAGGTGTCATCATGGGTTTTGTTTTACATTTCTGGTGCAGGATGTCCATCGTTGCAGTATTTGTTAGGATTTCCCTTGTTTGTACAGGTGGTCTAGCTGCAACTATTTATTTTACAATCACTGGGACTGAATATAATGCCACAGTTTGTTTCTACTGCAGTTATACACAGGCAGGTGGTTTAACTAGGATAAGCTATCTAGCTGTAAAAGGAACATGCTGGTTCGGGGTCAAGTCAAATTGTTCTTATCTGAACCTGTGCTATACGAATTTAGTAATTATGTTTTGTTTGACAGGTATTCTTCTTTCATAATAAAGCTCTGAATTTATAAACAAAACTTACCATATTTTATTTAATTCATCATTTGCCACGTTCATATTTATTCTTTATTATGTGGGTTGTCTTTGCTGAATATCTAGCTTGGACAAGAAGCCGCTACTCAGAAACATGTACGGTTATAGGCTCCGAAACATATTCTGAGTAGTTGCCCGTCAAAGACCCTCTAATTTATTTTGGCTAATACAGCCTATGTCAAAATTCTACCGAAGAACGTGTGCAATATGGACAATAGTACTTCCATATGTATAAAGGTTAGACAATGACAGGTTAGCTTATGGAGAGAAAAGAGTCTCGACTGCCGAATAGGTTAATGACTACTACTAAGTGGTTCTGGACAAAAAGACAGAAATACAATCAAATTAATTTTGATTACGAAATAATTATAAGGTGGAAGTGGAGCAGAACATTAAGAAAATCAAGCTGGCTTTGGATCAAATTGGGCTCACCGTCACCAACATTACTCCAAAGTATATTAAAAATTCATTTAGATTGAGTTTTTGGAACTTTTTCCATCGATTGTGGTTATGGTGACTCATTCAAGTTTAGGTTCAAACATGGCCAGTGACTGGACTGGATATGGAGCGGGAAGGGATTTGATGTTGGAATTTTTCGATTCAGAACTACACGAAAGATAACGTGCCTATAATTAGATGATTTATTCGCATTGCATCAGACAAGTGGCGTGATGGAGTACGAGTCAGCAGTACCGTAAGCATCTACTGGGATGGAGCATCAGGTAGTACTACTCTAGACAAGTGTTGTGATGCTGTTCTTGGAAATACTTTTCTACGACTGGTGATGTTCGAAGTATGTGACAATCTGTTTAATGCATCACGAACATATGTCACATCACGGCAAAGGTTCCATAAACTAACTTCGTTGAAAGTTTGGAATGTATTAGAATATTCGGAACGGCATGAGACTTTGTCATAAGAAACGGAAACTCTACATAATGTGTCACTAAGCAATTTTTTAATTTTATTCAGTTGTGGTCCAATCATACACCCACAATATTTTGCAACATCTGCCAGACTCATGTATGATGAAGACAATAAATTAACCATTGGGAAATAACTCTTCATATATGCACTACCAACACGATAAAGCACAACGGCAATACAAAGGAATAGCAATGGTGTTCAACGCGAGATCCGTATAACTGTATGGAACATACATCGGATTTTTCATTTGTTTATCCATAAACCGTAGTCAGCTATCTAAACTTGGAATTTTTCATGATCCCTGAAAATCTGATATACTATTATATGATAAAATAAAAGATAGGAATTTGTCATCCTTCTGCTAGATTAGGTATTTTCCCAAAAAGCTGCAGGGTTTTATGTACATGGCTAACACTGAGCTCACGTGTCCCAAATCTACCGTATAGCTAGATAATATGGTGAATGTATACAGGTACACAAACGCATGCATTAATGTTTATGACAAAGAAGTTTCGGCACAGTCTACATAGATTATGTCTACTGTGACTGCTATGAGAACAATGATTTCCAAATGTATCACCCTTCAGTTGTAGATTCAACAAGTAATGTAAATACGCAAGGGTCACTTGCCACGCTGACATAATGTCTCGCTCCAAGACAAATAGATCCCTAAAAGTACACGTGGATTTAAAAATTGTTTGAGCACTTTTACCTTATATATCATTATCTTTGTTGTGATAATACCAGTTTTGTTAAAAAGACAGGTATATAAAAATGCAATTTACATCAATATCCACTTCAGGGTAAAGAACAGTGTATATGATAAGGTACATGTAGATCATGGTATAAAAAGTGTGCCATACATATATGGTCATTGTATTTTGTCTTTGATGTCTATCTGCAGCACGGTGATTACACATTGTTACCCGCTTCAAAGATATGCGACTTTGAGTCTTCCTGATCTTTGGAAACGTGGTTTAAGGTATGTGCGTCTGGGGATTGCTTATTTTCGGATATAGGCTTTGAACGTTTCCACATGATTTCTACGACCAAACATATAAAGCCCAGTACTGCACTACCACCAACTACATAGAAAGCACCAGAGACACTGTTCAAGTCAAGGCTCTTTGCTTGGCTCATCGGCTTTTGAGTTGACGGGCAATCATTTTCCGTTGTCCACCATTTAATTCGCCATCGTGACATTAAACCAGCCTCCTGTAGTTTGATGATACTGAAAAACAACGATATGACATCAATATATAATAAGCATACAGAAAATGCACATTGAAACATTATTTATTGACACACTTAATGATGCTGACATTTCACATTTTAAGAGACAAAACGATGAAAATCGCATTCGCTTCATTTAAAATGGTTCATTTGCACAAATAGGCAAAAATGTGTCAGTTCTTGGAGTCTGAATTAAAATTTCACCTGTATGCCAAACACGTAACTTCATATGTACGACATCCAACATTGTGGCCATGTGAATTTGGTCATACATATAGCTAAAGCCCCACAAGTCTTCTTTTGTTGATTTGCATAACTCGATTAATAGATGTGGTTCAGATTTGTACAGCACAGGCATGAAAGTATAACATGAGGGAAACACCGCTTTAGAGGAAGGCTAGCTCTAATACCCCTAGTAGATGAAGGGCCAGTTCGAGTACAATGGGGCTTGGGTTAAGTTTTTATCTGTTCCTTGGTTTGCACATAATGCTTATTATGATGATAAGGACAACGGGTTGACTACCATAGCCGCCATACGGTACACAAAGCAAATGATTAACATCAACTGTTATCTGGTGCTGGGTCGCTAATTAAATGCCTCTCCACTAAATTGTTTTTCAATAATAAAGCTGGACTACATGCCGTGCCTGAACATACAGCTACTTGTTCCAAGTTCTAAGGTAATGTTTCCAGCATGAGGCATACAGCATGGCTGGTCACGATGACTTTTATATGCGTAATTAAAATGTTGAAACTCTGGGAAATATCACGAGAATACCCCATGTCCAACTTGAACCTTTCGGAAACTGCAATACCGTATGTGTACACACTCATGAGATTTCCAATGAATGAATGAATGAATGAATGAATGAATGAAGAACACCTACTTGGTCGATATTTCATGAGCGTAAGGTGCGTTTTCTGGAAGGGCAAATCCAATGCTAGCCTTATTAAAAGTTTCATCGCCTTGTATGAATTTTCCGCATGACAGCTTAGTCTTATACTCGATCTGGGAATTATCTGTCATAAAAGCATAGTTTCCATTCTCTGTCATTTGGTATGCAGCATCTGTTTTAACAGGTAAATTCTCTTTCTTCAAACGCTCCCATACTTTAGCGTAAATGGATCCTGGGATGGCAAACTGGAATAAAATTGAATCAAACTATATGTGAGACGATATTGCTAGACAGGCATTAACATAATGATATTATTGGCCATCAATGACAATTAATCCACATTTCTAGCAGGATATCTGTTCTTTGCCAAATCATGACCTAAAGGCAACGCATTTAGTCCTCGCAATAGTGTATATTGCTGAAACTTGGAAGTGATAAATACTTCCTTTATCTATTAATAATATATATCTGTCAACCCTTCATGCTTATACCGCTGCTTATTAGGTTCCCAGCCAGGTTTTTTTGACCTGAAACTTTTTATGACTGACCTCTGGTAACTTGCAAAAACCCGTAAAGGCGCTTTCGCCACAACTTCCGGTGTCTGCGCTTGCTCACCAGTTTCTCTCCTCTATCATTTCACTAGTGGGGATGGGCTGGGTGGGTTTTCGAATGATTGAGAGACAAGTATTTATAATGGATAAGGGAAGCATTTATCACTTCCACATATGAATGGGATAATGCTACCCTTTCAATCACTCATGCTGATATACCAGGAGAGTGGAGGAGGGTGCAATTCCTTTTGGTACATGTATACTAATAACCCTTTAGGTTAGCTACATGCATTAAGTATGATGCCATAAGCACCCTGCATTCTGCCTGACCAATCTTAACGCAAGAAGGAGCAGAAGTACTCAGTGAAAAAAGCAGAAAGGCATG
Organism: Hermodice carunculata; assembly: GCA_964020975.1. Taxonomy (NCBI): domain Eukaryota; kingdom Metazoa; phylum Annelida; class Polychaeta; order Eunicida; family Amphinomidae; genus Hermodice; species Hermodice carunculata. Next base: position 95,039,011 of record OZ026613.1, on the reverse strand, counting down.
TAGATTGAGCAGCTGCCCAATTCCCTCAGCCTACCACAGTGGAAGCAAAGCAGACTCACTTGCCTGGTCAGTTGGATTTGCTACTCTGGATACACTTTTTAGGTCTCCAGGGCCCCCAGAACAGGCACACATTGAAGCTACTTTGCATCATTGTGTATTGTGTATTGCCATCAGACCCCTCTGAAACTCGGTCAGGTCTTGTAGGTAGAATGAAGTGAACATTGTGTGAGCCCACCTCTTGCACATCCACAAAATGTTGGCAAGGCCAACATTGGGGATAAGGGACCATGGCACAGAGAAAGCTGTGATGTCATGTGCCCTTACCCCTTGGACCCTGAGAATATCCTCTGACCTGGAGGCTACCTGGTAGGCCTTGCAGACCACCAACTTCAACCATGTGGCCTTGGTATTGGCAGCAATTTGGCCTGACTTAGTTTGCTTCAACGGAAGAAAAGGGGCTCTCCAACCTTGATGAATCTATTTCCTTTGGTCCAAATACCATTTAAGTTTCTAAACGGGGCCCAGTGTTATAACGGGTGCCAATCTTGGTAACGTCTTGGAAAGTGCTTCAATTGTAAAGCCCGTTAAGGCAGTGGTGGGGTCTGTAGCAACATGGTGCTTGGCTAAGAAGTCCATGTGTGGTTTCAGTGTGAGAGAGGTTTAATCACCTGACCACCCAATGTCACTAAATTGCAGCACATGGATTTCACTCCTTCTGGCCCCAGAAGCAAGAAAGAAAACTGTCTTGTATGTCAGCCATTTTAACTGGATTATTTTTGAATACTTCCCTTCCCATGGTGGTCTTGTCATGGCCAAAAGGACGGGACTGAAATCCCAATAGAAGAGGTACTTGTTATGTTGGCCTACTTTTGCCATTTGACAAAAACGGGTCCTGTTCCACTTGGCGTTCAGGGCCATGTTCAGTGATTTCCTGTGTAAGTGTCGCAATGAAACTTTTGAATCCATTGAGGGCATCATACCCAATAGCGATAGCCATTTTTGACCTGTTTGCTGTGCGAACCTCAAGAACCTCTTGACTAGGCTCTGTAGCCTGTGCCATCTGTTCTCTGAAGGATGGCACTTGGAATCAGACAAGATAAAATTGAATGCCTAACAAGACAAACACCTGTCCAGGTGTGAAGGTTCATTTGGGGATGTTCATTTCTAGCCCTAAGTCTTCACAAAGCTTCATCATAAATTCTCTATTCTTGATAAGCTCTTGAAGAGCTAAAGCTCGGACAAGTCAGTAATCCAGATACACGTGCATTTTTATACCCTTCTTGCAAACACATACCAACATGGCCTGCAATATATGAGTGAACACTTGTAATGCCATGGCCAAGCCAAAGGGAAGAGCTCGGAACTGGAATGCTGGTCCATGTATGTGAACTGTAGCTATTTCTGACTGCCCTGACTCAGGTATGTGGAGATATGCATCCTTCAAGTCCTGGGAGAAGGTCCTGCCCCCGAATCAGAGAGCCATCATTATTGATTCCGGTGTTTCCATGCAAAAGTGTGACATTTTTCAAGGATTTGTTCAGATGAGACAGATCTATAACTGGTCTGCAGCTGCCATCCCTTTATACAACCAAGAAAAGTCAGCTGTAGAACCCTGGAGAAGAGTGATCTCTCACTCTCTCTATGGCTCTATTCGCCAACAGCTTATCGACTGCCTGATGGGAGAACAACCTCTGTGGCTTTAGGGCTGGCCGTTCAAAACTCCAAATGACCCACGACAAGGGCGGTTGCTCTGTTAGCAGGAGCATACACCAATTTCCCAGGACACCAAACATGAATGAGTCATCCCTGGTGGAAAGCCAGTGACTGCAGAAGTAAGCTAACCAGCCCTCAAATTGCTGACATGTGCCCCAGACCCATTGCAGAAGTTCCTGGTGGGTGTGGAAGACTGGCACCCACCTTCAGTCTTTATTCCCTTTATCAAAGCTGGGCTTCAGAAAAGGCCACTTCTGCTTGCCACTGCTGGAGGATGGTGTGTCACCTGAACCGTGCTTCTCAGGGTTTTTTGTTCCTGGATCACCTCAGTTTCCTTCTCTTTGCAGAAGAGTCCTTGGCTCCCCATCTGTGAGCCTTGGTGGTAGCTTTAGTGAGGTCAAGGATGGCTTGGTTAGCCTCTTCAGCCTGTTCTTGTTTTCACCACTTTAGTGTGGTCCCATAAGGAACCACTTGGTCCCTTATAGTAGGGACAGCACCTGTGAACAAGTAGTTCAAAAATAGACACAGAGTTTGATTGCTTGCTGTGCACTCTACGGGAGGCTAGTGACCTGCAAGCAAGTGTCTCGCCTTGCCAACCTCAGGTTGACTTCCATATTGATGGCCTACATGTGAAGGTGCATAATCACCATACCTTAGGATGGTTGAAGCTGGGTGTTTAGGCTAATCTAGTCCCTGGCTGGTTCTTGGACCAGCTGCGACAGCAAAAGCCACTCCATGATTGCGGCAGATGTGGCCACGGACATGTCTAAGAAGGAAGCAATGATCACTATCACTCTTGCATCCTCCTTGAGTGTACGCAAGACCTCTTGGGGGACTTTGGGAGTTTGGGGATCCTTTTGCAAATGGCCTCCCATTTCACATCTATCTCTGTAGCCCTGGTGTCATAGATCTTGTTGGGTACACAGTACTGAGCCACATTACCACTAGGCTTCCTCAACAGTTCCCACCCTTCAGCACATGCTGGGTCGGGATGCTAGACAGCGACCTGGATGCCCTGAGCTTTTTGTCCAGGCTCTGGTACACTTCATCCACAAAGGTGGAGAAGGGGAACCCAGCCTACGTGTTCTGACACAGATGGCAACTCCAGCGGGAACACTGCCATTGCTCATCTCTTTGTGGTCAGTGGCAAGAGGGGAACCTTCAAGGTGTCTCAGAGGAGAGCCAAGATTGACTCCTTTGTCAAGTGAAAGAGCTGGAGGGTTCATTAACCTCAGCTGTGGCTGCACTGCCCTCAAAGGAAAACTGTTGGTGGAGCAGATTCTTTAAGCTCAATGGCCAAGGTCTCCTCTCTCTCTGACACACTCTCCTAGAAATGTTGGGATTCGCACTACAGTTGACACACTAAGTGCTCTCCACTGTCGTCCTCATCCTCACCTAGGAGAGAGTCCTGCAAGGATCCCTTTCCTTTAGAAAAGGCTCTTCCCACTCATCCAAAGCACTATTCAGTTGAAAGAGCAGTGTGGGGAGAGAGGGAAGTCAGCTTTCATTTGACCAGTCCATCCGGTTCATCACCAGAGTGGTCTGGTTCAGTCCTAGTTGCAGTCAGTAGGGAGTCAGTAACCACCAGATCAAACATACCACACAGGTCTGGACTGGTCCAGGAAGTATTTTGTACTTCCTGGTGTTCTATGGGCAAGAGTTCAAGACACACCTCTGTGAGCACTCGGGCATCCCTTGTAGGAGAACTTGTGGCTCCTTCCTTGGTACCAGTCACACCCATTCCCTCCGCAAAGAGACTGGGTGAACTGGAGGAGGCCAGTGCCTCCCCATTGTCCATGCTAGTCTCCCCTGAAGGAGCACCAGTCACACACGGACCTTGAATTTCCCAGAGGAAACATGGGTTTGCTGGCTTACATGTGTCACAGACACGATTGGGCCAAGAGTGGAAGCTTTGTGCAAATTGCACAAAAGGCTGCATGATGGTGGCCGTGAGCATCTATGTCTTTTGCATAGCATCCAGGATAGCCTTGAGTCCGAGATCCAAGGTGCCTTCTTTACAGAAAGTTCCTGGGCCCTATCCTTCTCTCTCTTGTGGGAATGCTCTCTCCTCTTTGGGGTTGCCCCTGCAGAGTCAGAAGGACTATCCAACACCTCAACTTTCTGGAAAAAGGAAGACATGGTCACCATCAGCCTATCTGGTGTGTCCAGATTGCATGAGCTTTTCCAGATTTGCGACTGTTTCCCTCATCTTTGTTTAACAAACTCTTGCAGTGTTGACAAGGTCATGACCATGAACACTGCACAGCAGTTCCAATTTGCACTTTCCACATGGTGGTCCCACGTACCCATCGAGTGGCCAACTACGTCCTGCTTCTGAGAAGTGTGTATGCCTTCCACTGATCTGGCAGGAACAGTCGGTGCAAATATAATGCTCTCTGGGAGTGAGCAGCAATAGGCCCTCCCCCAGAGCTGCTGAATAAGGAGATGAGATGACTATTGGCATCTCTCACGCGCCTTGTGGACTACATCCTTGTCCACCATCTTGGTGCAAAAAGGAAAGTACCATGTCTTTGAAATCGAACTAAGTATAATAGATGGGTAGGAATCAAGGCTGCTTAGTCCAAGAACAGTCCAATGACTCGCCACCCCACTCTTAACTCAATCCTCAGACAATGAGTTACTCCAGCAATGATAACTGCTTAAACATGTACACAGCGATTTAGGGGACTCCTGTCGTCACCCCAACAATGTGGGCCGAGGCCAGGAGAGAAACTGGTGAGCATGCGCAGACACAAGAAGTTGTGCCAGAGGCCTATTTTGCTCCTTTGTGCATGTAACCACAGGTCAGGCATAAAACATTTCAGGTCAAAAACCTGGCTGGGAACCTGAAGCAGGAGTATAAGCATCAGTGATTGAGAGGGTAGTATAACACCATAGATATGTGCATTGATCAGTGTCTACATCATTTGAAGCTATCACAAATACAGGCATAAAAATGAAAACAGCTATATTCTTCTGTGAAGTGTCTCCTGTATGGGGGTGGGATTTATCACATGCATTAACATGTGACATAATAGGCTATACTGGTCTTCTTTTAAAGCTTAAACATACATTCTGGAGCAACAGTTCACAACAAGTGTTAACATTTTCTTCCAAAATTTAGAGCTTCATACACTTTTTTTCACATGTTTCATCACTGTCTTATTACAGATACATCAACATCGCGTCTATGTATGCTACTAGATTTAAGGGGGGGGGACTTTTGCACAATTAATTTTAAAATGTACAGGGCATTTTCAGCATGAATGCTATAATGTTTCTTTGCATATTCCACGTTAGTGCTTTATGCCAATATTTTAAGGTCGTTAAGAAATTTGCAAACATACAGCATGTATAACTTATAACCTTATAAGTGATTGATTTACGTATGAAATGACTCTCTTTTTTATACATCTGGTGATATTTTTTTGTTATTTGTTCATTGCAAACAAGTCCAAGCAATCAGAATAAATATATTGTTATCATAATATCCCAGAATCCATATTACCCTAAAAAGCGTTTCCAGATTGGTTCCCTGCTTGACAAGTGGCTTCATGGTGCTGCTGGTGGCCAGATCATTGAGATTCCTGACAGGTTTTTCATTCAGTGTCACCGTGAGAAAGGCGGCTAAATTGGCAGTGTAGGTAGCTATCATTATAATGGTAAACATCCACCAAAGACTCACTAGAATGCGACCAGATACTGCTGCGGGATAACTCTCACCTCCTGTGATTAGACAAATATTATGCCCCAAAAATCAATGAAAAACAGGACAACAAAAGATGCGCATTTTATTAATATTTTCTTTCTATTGCAGTCTGGAAATTATCCTGTACAATGTTATGTTAATAAACAGTAAACTTACATATTAAAAGAAGCAACAGCTTACTGCTGTGGCATTATATTTTAATAAAGTAAATATGAACAACTTAAACTTTGAAAAAGAAAAAAAACTTGGTCCACATAAAGAGATAAATATTAAACATCAGTACAAAGGGCATGCTCAGGCCAGTAAATTGAAAACCTAACTGTTATTTAAACAGCCATTACCCTAAAACGATATGATCTGTGCTGAAAAATTTTTGCGTGTAAACCTGTTCACTGAGATCTGGTACTGAAGTGCAAATTTATGATACAAGGTGTATGAAATAACCGAATAACCCCAACACAGACAGTATCGGTATTCCTGGGAAGCAGGAGGGGGAGACAGATACACCAGGGTGCAAAATAATTTTACAAGTGAAATATTTGTAGTGGTGCGTCATACCCAAATGTAACTTCATTGTGTCTTACCAAATTAAAGCACACTTGTGCAGCATTGATAGTTTATGATATAAAATAAATGCACCTCGAAAGAATGGACCCAAGCCATCACAAAGGTCAAATTTATTTAGTGTTGCTCTAAACCAAACGAATTAAATTTACAGTATTACAGTTTTCACAGGCTTTTATCATTGTAACGTGGGGACTCAGTCACGGGTCATTGAGTGCAAATGGTACCAATTTTGACAGCCTTGTAATTTTAAAGAAATACTGTAATTGTTTGTTTATCCCATCTTATGATATACATTTTTTACTGTGCTTGATTAAAGATAAGGTTAGTACACAGAGTATCCAAGGGTTTTCAAACTATATAAAATATTATTATCCTGCAAAATATGAAAATGAATGTCATTTACCAAATTGTTACGTTTGAATTCTGTAAGGTGATTTTTTTAAAAGCGGAGTGATTTAAACACACAAACTACAGACTCAAATAATATGTTCTTTTAAAAAATTAATGATAATATATATTCCATCAGCTGATTTTCCTGACTGGAAATACTGGCAGAGTGTTTTATAGGGCACTTGTATCGAATAATGCCTTTTAAGGCAAAAAAGGTACATATAAGGAACACTTGAAAACAAGGTAACAAATGCATATCGGACTCAGACTATGAGCTTTTTACTGGGATTTTCTTTCAAAGCAGTTTACACTGTATGACGTACTCTCAGCTTACTAATGGCACCATCCATGTAAATGACGCCACTCAAACATGGAATAAATTACTGGCACCATATAGATGTTTGTGTGTTTCTTGTCTTTATGGAATCCACATACACACATGCTAGAGTCTGAGCTTGTTGCCATGGCAGTTTTAGAATTCAATTGCTTTCGGCAAAAGCCACGTTGTATATATATTAGCCGAACATGACAAGAAGCTCTCATGTCTGTTTTGTTGCAAACATTATGTAAATGACCCTGGCCCTTGTATATGGAAGAAGAGCTCCTCAAATAGTAAAATATGACTTCATATTTCATTGAGTAGGCCTTCGTGCCTCTGTGTAACGCAAATCCACACGGCCAATATATTACCTGAATTCCGCTTCACGATAAATTAACTGACCCTGAAAGCAATTATTTTCTGACCTTATATTGCATACACCTAGCATTATTTATACACGTAAACATATATATATATATATATATATATATATATATATATATATATATATATATATATATATCAATACACACACACACACACACACACATATATATATATATATATATATATATATATATAAAACCCTGCATCCATTTTCTGTGTAAACCTCAAGGTTCTGTATCTGCAGACAAACACACTCAGGTATATATATATATATATATATATATATATATATATATATATATATATATATATATATATATATATATATATAATGGAAAGCCGTTTCTTGATTCAGTCAGTATTTGATCACTTGATTCTATGATTAAACATTTGTTCATACGAACAAATTGATTTAATCATAGGAACAAATTGTTCATATAATGAAATACATTTGTGAATTTATTCATATGATCAAATCCCCCTAATCATATGAACAAATAGACTGCATTGGACCATACAAAACAACCTTAAAATGACTAAACTGATGCTCCCTGTCGTATTTGATGATTTGTTTATATGATCAAATATTTATTCACATGGTCAAATCACATCTGTTGCACATGCGCAGGTCAATTCCCTGATTAGTTCATCTGATCATATACTATTTGTTCAAATGATGAGATACTTTCTGGTACGAATGCCCTTGTCTACTTTCCGTGTGTGCGAAATGGCGAAGGGCAATACTAGTGCAGCAGCTGCTGACAGCTGAGAACAGGAACAGTTGCTGAGATACGAGATTTTCCTACCTAGCTTCCGGCCAGGAAATGCTTATTATTTGGTAGTAGACCAAGTCCTATTACATGTATTGATATGAACAAATAGATTTATTCATATGAGCAAACACTTCCGTTGCACATGCGCAAATCACTTCACCAATTGGTTCATCTGATCATATACTATCTGTTCATATAATCAAATACCCCCTGTTAAGTATGTGCTGTCTACTTTCCCGTGTGAGCGAAACGGCGGAAGAAATTTCAAGTGCAACAGCTGCTGACAGGTCGCAACAGGAACAGTTCTTGAAATACGAGAACCCCCCTCCTAGCATCCAGCCGGGGAGTACCTATTATTTAGTGGTAGACCAAGTCCTATTTATGCATAGTAACAAATCGATTTGCTCATGTCAATACATCATGACATGTCTTTTCCTATTTGATCACATGAACAAATAAAGAATACTGTTCATATGATCAAATCCATTTCATATGAACAAATACAGGTACACATACACATATTTGTTCATATTTTGAAATAGATTTGATCATATGTTTAAATGTTGGTTTATATAATTGAATATATAGTCATATGACCGACTTAGATCACATACTGAATAAAACAAAAACCTGCTTTCCTTAATGTTACATTTTTTATTTTCTTTTAACGTCCAGTTCAAATTAAGTCACTACCAAACACCTCACTGCACCATGATAACGCAGCAAAATACTGCAGATTTAAATGGTGACAATTGTTTTTAAGTATCAAGAGAAAATAAGTTGATTGTTTATCTTATGACTATAATATCGAGCCTTTCTAAACATTGATCAATAACAATGGCAATAGGTAATCAGAAATGCCTTTGATGAATATCTCTTCTTCAATGTGATTAATACTTGTTAAGTAAAACAAAGCATACAAAAGGAACATATTGACATTAAACGTAAAGGTGTCATCATTTGTTTTCTTTTCTCAGATAATTACCAATTATATCAATACCCGCCGGTACTTTAGGACCTTTGACCCAACAAACCCCCTTGGTTCCTTTGCCCAGTGCTGCTAATTAATTCATGGGCTGGGGGCACCACCCACAAGTGACAATTGGTAACTTCCATACATTGTATTTACATTTTCAGGTAATGTCTGCAGAACCCCTCGATTAGTCGATTTGTGTACTATTGGGCTATTCAGGGTGAAATAAATATGTTTAAACTAATGCTCACTATGGAAAGTCCAATTATATATTGTACATCACGTTCAGCCGACCAATTAACCTTCCTATAACACTAATCACACGTATATTTTGAATACTACCTTTTCAAAATATTTAATCCGGACTAACCCAAACGGACCTGGCTGCTATTCTGAAAATTGTGGATTCCGCACTGAATGGTTTGTAAATGATGATATTAATGGGACGATCTTGTGAAGGGGGGGGGGTATAATGTATGAAACCAAAAGCATATCTTTTGCCAATACTTCAGAGCATCAACAATGATATGATTTATGCCTTTTTATGGTGTATGTTGTTTATTGAGCCTCTCAATATCTACCAATCCTAGCCAGGAAAATATTCATAAGCCAGACCGTAAATAAACAACGATCATGAACAAACACAATAAGACCAGGAGCCAAGCATTTTGAGATCGAATACGATCGTGTGCAGACCTGGGTATATTTGACTATGTTCAGTCCACTTCGTTCATTTTTCACCCATGCACATTGCAAACAGTGCTGATATCACGTGGCTGCGATCCCATTTGATATCCAAATCAAATGTACTCTTCTGCGATTGCTCCTCAATACGTTGCACCATGTTCAAAATGGCGCTCACCAATACCTACATGATTTGCTAGGGTGTCTTGTCGCATTTGGATTTGTAATTAACGATGATGACTGTTTCAGACAAAACTGAGCGGGCAAATTAAAGTTTAGATAGTAAGTCATGTTTTAAAAATACTTAAAGAACCGTTTGCCCTGGTAACTCGGACAACAGACACCTGGAACCTAGCGAAATATTATGATAACGATCAATAAACAACCAGGGCTATGCTGTTTCACCGAACAACCATGGCTATGCCGCTAGGCTGTTTCCCCGGCCCCAGTTAACCCTCCAGACAAGTTGAAGTAAAGTGCTCTATTTTAGTTTACTTTACTCCAAAATAACGGCACACGACGGCCACTTTCTCCATAAAATCTTTCAGTGTCGACATTTTGTATTAGAGAAGGGCAGCTTTACCCTTGTTCAATATGTGTCATAGTATTCATATAGGTTCGGGCCTTTCCAGTAGGGTCGGTCGGGTTGCCAGAACCACACATATATTTTCGTTAGGCCTGAGATAACTTTTAGAAACATGTTTAAAATGCATGTTCTTTCCCCTTTACACATGACCTCCTTAGATGTCAGTTAAATTTGTTACCTGGGCACAGCTGTACACACACACACACACACACACACACACACACACATATATATATATATATATATATATATATATATAGTGGAACCTGTCTCAAAGGACCACCCACAGAATGTGTCAAAATGGTCCTTTATGACAAGTGGTCCCTTAAGGCTGGTAATATAAAACTAAAATATGCTGATAGGTGTGTTGAGACTGGTCCCTTGGCAAAGTTAGTCCCTTAGCAGAGGTAGTCTCATGGGCAGGTTATATATATATATATATATATATATATATATATATATATATATAACTATGGAAATCCCATTTTATTGTTACATGTTACAACATAGGAGGAAGTAAGTTGGGGGTGTAGGTGAGCGGAACTTCCTCTCACGCTTCACCTCCGCACATCTACTGGCAGGAAAGCGCCGCCGCGTTTTTAAGTGTTCTATGTTATTTTTGCACGTTGATTTGATTCAGCCTTCGGTGAGATCGTGATAACTAGTGTGAGTCTTGTGTGTTATCATGTTAGAGAGGACTTTGTCCGTTTACATTTTGAAACAGACACACACGCTCACTTATTACACACGTGTATGTGTGCGTGTGTGCCTGCATCATAGTGAATTTTACCATGCTCTGAAAGGCAATAAATTGTAACAAAAATAGATTTGTATATATATATATATATATATATATATATATATATATATACATTTGTGTGGCTGTGGCTGTGGCTGTGGCTATATCTGTGTCGGTGTCCATGCCGCGATGTAAAATTTTGATATAGTCAGTGATCTTCATGATACCATTATTTTTGTTAGTGGCTGTCCGATAAGACGTCAAAGACCAATCACAACAATATACTTTGTTTTACGCACCCACCTGTATAATACTTGTCACCCTTATTAACTTCATTCAGACTCACCTTGCTCCATATAGCCAGAATAGGTGAGCCACATATTTCCCGCCAATGAGACTTCATCTTTTGTGGAGCCTTCGAGATTCTTTCGATATCCACTATACGGACTGAGTGAGTTGATGGCAAACAGAACCACTCCCACCACAAAAACCGACACCACAATCAGGAGCCACACGGTATAGTGGAAAGGCAGGAATATTTTAAAGACACCGTTGCTACTTTTACCGGCATTACTGCGCATTATGAGACCTATTCCTTCCTCCATGAATGGTTTGGTAAAGTCGATCACTTCGTCTCGAACAGCCGTTATTGTAAATGGAGCAACAGCCATGTCTACCTCCTGCAAGGTAAGATGACGTTCTAGCAAAGTGATCAGCCAACGGACGGGAGTTAATTTGGCAGAACCAAGAAAGCATAATGGAAACAGTCCTGTGTCCTCTGACAAATCTAATTTAGTTGTTTGCCAGAAGTTTCGAATATTTTCACTATTTACAGTGAAACAATAATGTCTACACTATTTTTGGCTTTTACACTCACAATGTTCATTATCCCAGGGATAACCCCAGGGATATTATCCCTGCGTACCCCTGTTTCATTTTAACAGTATTCTTTGGCTAATTTTGTTAAAAGTATTGGACGGTAAATATCACTTTTTTTAGCCAGTGTTCCAATGTACATATGATGGATTACTCAAGCTAAGAATGCTATTTCACGTAGTATTGCTGTTAAAAAAAAACTTTCCCGTTACAAATACAGTATTTATTTCATCCTGCTGTGAGTTATCTGCTGTCGGCCGACTTGCGGCATCTTGTCGTGCTACAATAACAGTGCAATATGCTGGCAAATCACAGTAGTCATTCCTACAGTTATACCATGATCAAAATCAATCACTTTCGTCTTAATTTCTTACTCTCACTGTAAGACAGACAGCAATGTAGTCGATGGTCTTCCTGCTTGTTATCAACAGATACAGATGATCCATATTTGTATCTAATGTTGTTGCGAAAAAAATGATATATCATGAACTTGTATTATGGTGACAGGTATCTGAAGTGTAGGTAGAAGGTAAATGAATAGTTGTTTAATTTCAATTAATATCACAGGACAGTTTGGTCTCGGACTTCATTAGTAAGAGGTACAATTTAGTTTTGGATGTCTAGACCCCCCCCCCCACTCACCCCGTCAAGCAGCATCTTTATCATACCATTCCAAACACCGACGTCATTTTTAGACCCATACTGGCCGTCAGGTGGCTCTTTTACTACATAACTACAATCAAAAATAAGATTTAATTAAAACATTTATTTATAAAACACATACAGATTTGTGCGAATGTTGATTAATTTATCACAATATAAGCATTAAGTTGACCAGCATGTAATTCATACATGCGCCGAGCTTGCAAAAGTTAGCGCAATTGAATTTGAATAGCGCATTGCCATACTCTAACAAATACTTAGGGGATATACGCTGTAGCATAGAGCACATACCACCGGCACCTCCTGCATTTTCTTATCCTTCTTGTACCTGGTCAAAAGCACTTATGGTGTGGTGCGTAACCACTTCTGCCTATCTTACAAGTTCAAATGGTGACGAGTCGAACAGCCTTAATACCACTGATCCACTGCATGATGGTTTCAGCTTTCACTCTTATGGGCCTCAACATATAAATGTTTGTAAAAGCCAAATCACAGCACATCACATACAGAAAATAACGGCAGAATCAGTTTGGGGACCAGAACCTGGTTATTTCTACCATAAATTAGCTCTATAACATATCTCAGGATAAAGGCGTATACAGAATGCCGGTGGTTTTTGTATCGCTATTCACCACATTGGTGTCAAATTTAAATTCTGGGAAACAACAGTCACGCCGCGAGCAATTTTTAACATTTTCAGACTCCTTGCGATCGTCCCATTCGTAAGAGATAAAGCGACTCTAGCACTGGGTGGCTGTTACAGACAGCGTTTGTGGCACAAGGTTAATGGACTGTTTGGTTAAAGCGCTGCTTACCGAGGAAACATCAAAAACAAGAGGATCGTTAAAGTCTTATACTCAGCTGACCTTGCACGTACAGACTGATGAGGTTCTGTGACCTTTGGAATCATAGCAAGGCTACCTTTTCATCAGTACACCCTCAATGTTAGCAATATTAACGTCTGCACTCACACAGGTCTGGTATTAACATTTTCAAAAGAAACGTGAAAGATCCATAACTACCAAGATGTGAGGCAGTGTGGCAGTTTGACCTTTTGAATGGAACGTATTTTTTTCTACTAGTATTAACATGGCGCTTTCGCCGTTTTCTTTGCTATTCGAGCAACAGGGAATGAGTCGCAACAATGATGAGGAAAGGTTGGTCACGACCGGTAGTAGATAGAAACGGTAAGCAGGGTCACAGAGGAAAGCGCTAGGTATGTGAGAGAAAAAAATGAACGTAAGACTAACAATTATGCAAAAGTTAAATGAAGATTCTCTTTTTGCAATACACTCAATGTCTATTTTTCGCTTCGAGACAAAGAATCAGACAGGATGAAAAGTTGGGGAGATACAGCTTATGTCAAGTTTCTAGCAGTCGAGTCAGGCTATGGCCGAAGATATATTGTACAGGTTTGTTGAAATTATTTAGATGAAACTTGATTTATTTTACCTCCTTATGAATCCAAGGGCAGATGTGTGATCTAGAACCATGAAGAGATTCAGATTGATTGATACTCAACGTAATTTGTTTCCTGCTGTACTTACTTGAAGTTTAGCCTGGCTGCCAACTCGTCCAAAATGTCGAAGCAGAATCCCTCAAATCTAAATGTATCGTTAGCACCTACTCTCTTGATTACAAACGGAAGAGTCTGTAAATAAAGAAATACATCTGGTTCTTAAATTGTTTATATATATATATATATATATATATATATATATATATATATATATATATATATATATATATATATATATATATATATATATATATATATATATGTATACAATGCAGCACATAAGGAACATAAGCGTTAAGTTTTCCTATACAGTCAGTATTTGGGTAGATGATGCTTGTCACATACATAAATTAAACCCTATAACAGGCTTTGGACAGCTTCAACCAAGAAATAGCTTTCTTCTGGAAGAAAGAAATTGATTTTTGGCAATAAAGCATCGTTCAATGAAACTAAGAAATCTTAAATAAAGCAGTGAATCACCAGATAATTCTTTGCACAGTAGATTCTGCACGTTACAGAAGTAGTTAGATAGAACATGTCACAATCTAAGTACACATATGCCAACTCTAAACTGCATACAAACTGTGGACGTACATGTATGAATTTGAAAAGTTCCAAAGGGCACCTCTCTTTCTTAGGTTCAATGAGCAATTCGTCTGCATATGTGGTGATTAGGATAGGCGAGCGACTCCCCTCCCTGACCGACATTCAGAAAGTTTTGAAGAGCTTAGATTTAGTATTTGAGAAAGCTTAATTAAAGTTCACCAAAAACAACGTACATGTTACACATGTCATCAATAGCGTTTTCAATTTGTATTTTGAGAATGTTATTACCAAATTTGTTAGAGATGTACATTATTTTTACGTCTTTTCTCATACCTTCCCCACTCAAAAAGGCAAACTTCAGGATATATTTCTCCCGACTTGTAAGCATATCGCCAATTCTTTGGCGGATCAAACCTGACATGATATTGGTTACTGGAAGTTGCACATATTGACATCACTTTGCGTAGGACACGCTTGGAAGGCAAAAAAGGTTATGTACTCAACGTAACAGTAAGCGTCAGTGAACATGCTCCATATAACATTAACAATCTTATTTTTAGGAGCAATGAGCAGTTCGTCACGATATATGGTGAATAGGATAGACAAGAGAACCCCATCCGTGTGTTGATTGCCAAAGATGCATCCCTAAAGTCAGCCAATAGAATGTTTACAAAAAGTGCATATTTTTTTTATCAATTCCATTTGGAAATGAATCAGCTGTTAGTAATTTAATGGGATATTGGAGGCTTTCGGGCATCGAGGACATGCACTGTGCATCTTTCTCCATCTATCCAAAGAACTTGATACCGTTAATCATGCTATACCTCTGACAAAGTTCTCCTATTTTGGTATAACATGTGAACCACTTCACTGATTTTAGACCGATTCAGACAGTCATTAAGCACAAATCCATTTACAAAATGACAACTCTGACGTATTAAGGTTTTTACAGATCACTTCAACGTCCAATTCTGGGCCCTTTATATCGTTAGTATACATATGATCTATCTCGTGCATGTCCAGTTTTTTTTTGTTTTCAATTTCTAATGATAGTGCAAGTTTATTTTTCATTGCAAACTATTTAGGTTTATTACTTCAACATGCACACATACAAAATAGTGATTTGCTATTTTGTGTACCTTGACTGTAACATATCATCCTAACTTTACTGCTTCACTTCATGCACATAGCGACAGTTCGATATGTATAGTTTAAGTTCTAACCTGGAAAAGTCGACTTCATTTTAGGCCAAATATCAAAGAAACATGCATCCTTGACATAATTAACCCGTGCCCTCAATTAACAGCACGTTTTGCAGAATCAGATGGAACTCAAAATTCAAAGTTGCATAAACACAAGCGTTTGGAGTGAAAACATGCTTTTGATAAAATTTTGGATATTTCTGGAAAAAATATTCAAGATAAAATAGTCAAATTTGTGCTTTTATAAGCTCAACACATGTATGTGCAAAATGTAATCAGGGCTTCTTCACAACTGTACCTGTCAGTTTACAATAGCCATGCAAAAGCGGTTTTTGTGAAATTAATAAAATTTGCGTGACTGATCATTTTGATACTTTCTTAGATTAAATCAGTTTTTATATATTGAAAATCGTAATTACATATAAAGATAAAACTCATTTTAGAGAAATGTGCATGTGAAACTGACACTTTAGAGGAGATACCTATTGCCACTAATCAAGGTCCAAAGGTTAATACGGTCCATTGACAACATGTTGACATTGAAAGTATATTTGTGAACTTCTTCAGATTGACCTGGAAGCAGAACTACTGCATTAGGACATATGATAGACAACATGTATGTCTACCAAAATGGTTCCTAATCTCATAATGAACAAAAGTATTCAAAATCGGTTTGACACCACCTTTATATCCTGGCAGTAAAGTACTGATTACCAGTTCTTCACATACAAAGAGCTGCTTACACACACACACACACACACACACACACACACACACACATATACATATATATATGTGTGTGTATGTATGTATGTATTTATGTATGTATGTATGTATGTGTGTGTGTGTGTGTGTGGCACACAGGAGTGACAAATACGAGAGTAATAAAAGACAAATGCGTCCCTGTTAAAATAATGTATCTAAAATAATTTGTCAGAAATAAAACAGAATAAGCAAGTGTCTATGCTAATTAGGCCTGTTTATGTTTTTTCTGGACTGCATGTCTCTGTATTCCCCCATCCATACAAATATATGCCAACTTAAAAAATCAGAATCTCATAAAAGTTACTTTGTAGAATTTGCCCATGCTTTGTATGATAAAATGGTACGTAGTAGATTTCTTTTCTTTCCAGACGTGATCAATCATATCTGTCACCAACAAAATGACAAAATAATTCACCTGTCTTGATGCAATCCGAAGAGTGCGATTTTGCAATCCATAAAATGGACCAGAAAACAAACCTCCGTTTTTGGTATTTCCTAATGTAGTAAGTCCTTTTACGTTGTCCCACACGGCCGCTCTTTGAGGTTTCACTACTTTTGTGATGGTTTCTTGCAGCCGGATTAACTCCAGATGAATCCATCGATTGCGTCCGAGAGGACTGAACTCAAGATTTCGGGTGTAAGAATAGATTTTGATCTGAATAATGGATGCAAAACAGCAATTGATGAATGCACACAATACATTGTGAAGCAACATATTTTGGCGGTATAAATAGAATGTCTTCATTTGATGTTATATTTTTCCAAAATTAAAATGCACGTTAAGAACATGTGAAAACCTACCCAGCCACCCTTGTCTCCCCGGAAAACATATTGCTGTGAAGACGAGGGACTAATATAACCGAATTATTCATGTTCCTATATTTTGGCAGTACTTGACTATCTTTAACATCAGATCATAACATTTAAATACATACAAGTCACAACAATAGTGAATCCATTTGTTATTTCATTGGATGGAACATAAAGCTAGCAGTCCAAGGCTTTGGTTTTATTAGAACATGGAACTTTCCTCACATTGCTCGAGTTACACGTATACATACCAAACAACGTAATCGACCGCGCTTTTGCCGCGAATTGAATAACAAGTGTAACTTCCAAGATTCTTATCCAGGCCAAGGCGGCCGTTTCATATCTTTGAGTCAGTACTTTTACATAAGTTGAATGGAGCACGTCCATATCTGTTCGGCCTACTGGAATCTCGTGATACCCTGTTTGGAAAGGTATATGTATGAGGTATGCAAGTAATGGTGTCAGCTACACAGTTGAGAAGTGGGTTTTCTGAGCTCATTATAGGCATTGAGGACTCGGCCGCATCAGATGTGAGGGCATTAAAATCCACACATTCCAGAACATCTGTTCCTTGCAAGTGTTATGAAATCTCTGTCCCTAAAATGTTAAAGTAATTAACATCGACTGCGGCATACGTGGAACCTTCCAGAGGTATATAAACACATCCGATACGTAGATTTTTCTTTAATCCAAATGCTGCATATTTACGTCTAATCACACTTATATATCGTGTGAAATAACTTTTACTGCTATATCATTCCGTATCAAACGTCAATACCTCCCGATGCTCTGCCAGCCCGGGCATTTTGGTCTTTCCGTACGACGTTAAAGAAAGTATGAGAGGCGATATTAATGGAATATTCAGCCGGTTTCACAGTTTTCAATAGAACTACAATGTCACTTTAGAATAAATATTGCTGTACCTCATTGTGATGGAGTTTTTGACTAATGCCGCGAATATTCCATACTGTGCACTAAAGAGGTTTCTTTTGGCTTCTGGGTGCTTCTTTATTCAATACGCTGTGTAATAGTGCTACGAGGATTGCCCTTGTTAGGAGAATTGATACCGGAAGTAGGCTTTGCCCAAGTCATTGGGACTTGGTTGACTGGATCGATCAGGTGTTTTACTCTATTCACCAGCAGTTCTCTTGCTCGGTTAGTAAAATGTATGTCGTCTCTTTTGAAGTGGAGGTCAGTGTTGTCTATGTAGACTAGGTTGGTGACATGCTACATCGGCGTCTTGTGTAAATGTTGAGTTCTTCTATTTTGCTGTCAGTACCCCTGATTCGACAGCAGGCCAGACCAAATATGAGAATTTTGTTTCCCGGAAAGGTAGCCTCAACATAATCAATGAGTCTGTCCATCTTCGTGGTTAGGGAGGGAACTGGTTTAGTGGATCGAACATTTATATCTCCAATATGAGTCATGACATTGCCTGGTTCCTCGTCTCTTTCTGATATAAAAGACAGCAGCCTTTCCCTTATATTTTCTATTTTGGCGCTGCTGAAACCAGGGAGGTGTATGTCTCGTACACCTCCCTGCTGAAACACATGCCAATTGAGTCGGTGTTGGGGGGCACTGACCAGTGAATAATGTGAGGTCAGCCTCTTGGTGTTGATGCTATCAACAATAAGCAGCTTTTTGCCTTCTCTGCCACCGGCACTAGTTGCCTGTGGCTTGGGTCCCAAGTTCTGTTGCCTTCTAGGTGAACTTTGGTTTTTAAGGGGTGTTGTTACAACCGGGATGTTGTGATCAGTAGGATCAAGGTTTACAGGGTATGAAGCCGGTTGTTTGTTTGCTCTTTTGCCTTTGGAAATTGCATCAAGGGAGTTACCTGGTCTCGTGTTTACTTACACCTGCGGGTTTTTTTTATTATCATTTCTAGCTCTGGTTCATATCTGTTCGCTGTAGATTGCAAGGTCCTGTCACCCAGACTGTTATATTTTGCTTAAGCAATGTTTTGCTCATCCCATTTTCACATTACCTCCCTATTCTTTCTCTCTTTGTCACTTTCTAATACTGCGCATTGTTTTCGTAGCTATTGGTGTTCTTTTGTTTAGTCCGTCCATGAAGGTATTATAATACCTTCATGGTCTGTCACACCCTGATGTTTTTGAGCGATGGCTATTTTTTTGTGAAGCGTGAGAGTTTAAAGGTTCAATGCCTTGGTATTAAGAGCATTTTTCTTCATTTTGTAGCCATTCAGTTCCGCCATAAATCAGCTGTTTCTGCTTTTAGCCGATTCAGTTCTGATGTTGTTTTGGCACACACTTGCCAGCTTGTTCCACGATTGTCAGACTGATATTTGCTAGAAAGATTTGACCAGCGTGTTGAGACCACTTATGTCGCCGTATGAAGTTTTTGAGCTTTCATTGGTTTAAGAACAAAGTAATCTAATGAAGGAGTCGTCTGCATTTTCCTTGGTAGCTTGGTCGGGCTCTCTGGCTGTCCCAGCAATAGGCGACGGTGCCGACTGTGTTTTGAGTGCATAAAGTGCATGCAGGGCTAGTCTTGCTGGAAAAGGGGTGCTGTTTGCCAAAGTATCCTCATCCATTGTGTTAAAAGGTCGGATGTATCTGTTGCACATGGGCTTTGCTGCTCAGTTGCTGTTCTTTGAGACTGAGAAGATTCCATATTTTTGTGTTTTTTTACTTCCTCTTCAGGGCAGTTTCCCTGGTCTGTAGCTATGACGATTGTGTTCTGTATGTCAGAGTCTAATGTGTCAACGAACGTTCACCCCAAAAGCTTTATTGAAAGATACTTATTTATTAAGCAGGGTGCTACAATACAGTAAGAGGGTAAAAGTCCGCCTTGGCCAATCATGATGTTAGCTTTATATAGGCATAAAAAGGTCCAACTAGTCAAGGTATTCCTATGATGAATCCAACATGAGGGTCAGGATCAAGGTCCGTCTCAGCCAATCGTGGTGAAAGCTTCATGTGCGGACAAAATTCCGTTAGTCAAAGTACTCGTTTAAGAAATCAATCATGAGGGTCAGGATGAAGGTCCCCCGCAAAGATATCATTGGGGTACATGTTTTAATTGTCAGTAGTTAGCTTTAGGACATGAACATATATACACACACATGTAACATAGGCTTTTAATATTATCAATTGCATTTACAGATCTTACGTTATTGGGCGACTCCCTTTACAGGGATATGTGGCGTTCTTTCCCCAATAAACTAAGGTGGTCATTTGTGTAATGGTTGTACCTCTATTAAAAGATATGTGTGTTAAATTTTCTAAATGATATTGTGTGCCAAGGATTTCTCAGAAATAGCTGGGGGTCGCACAGTGCGATCTCGTCAAGCCAATGTAAGTCTCGAGTTGAATGTTGTGTGGTGCATAAGTGCATATTAAATCACAAAATAATTAATTTTATGCACACATACGGCTATTGATGCTGGCGGATAAATCTTTTTAAGACTGGTCCCCGATCATTAGATTTTGATGCGTCCATTTTGGTATGGGGAATTTTAACATTACTTACTGTAAGATTTGATTCCTTGTTAACGACTACTTTGCTTACGGACTGTGAGTATTGAATAACGGATCTTGTGGACATTCTATATTCTGGTAAAAAATCTTTCCAAATCAAAAATGAGTGACGACATTAAAGTTTTAAATGGTGCAGAGGTTGCCTCGAACTCTGCTTTAGATATTGGGTTTGACCAAGCATGTCACTGTTTCATTAAAAGCAATGAATTCACCAGTAATATTACTGGCAAAGTTTTTAAATTAAAATCCCCACAGCAAAATCCTTTAACATTAAATTGCAACTCCAAAAAATGTTATTTATCTACTTGAGTGCATAAAGTGTAATAGTCAATACATAGGAATGACGATTTAAACAATTAAAGCTATATTTAGTCAACACAAATCGAGCATTGTTAATAATAAGTTAAATACATTCCTTTGCAATCACTTTCAATCGAAAGATCATTCACATCTCGATTGTAAAATTCAAATGATAGATTATATTGAGTCTACAGATAATGCTGATAAATTGACATTGGCACATGATTTAAGGCTAATGGAAGATTATTGGAGAAAAAACTTTGAATTCCGATTATCCTTTTGGTTTAAACGACAGATTAGTTGGTTTTGGTGATATAAGAAAAGTTGACTTGACTTGCTTAAATTATCCTAGTACTCCTTTCTTCAATAATTCGGCAAATTTTACACGGAGTGTCATGGACACAGAAAATCAAAAAAATTTAGAATTTGTAGCGATCTGAATACTTCTGAAGTAATTGATATATTACTAATACTTTATAATAAGGGAAGAAATTTGTCATATATTGCTCTCAGAGGACTGGCAAGTAAAGATATATTTAAATTAAATGAACGTATTGGCTCTAATGAGGAAGTAGGCCTTAATACACCTTTAGAATTAAAAAAATAATTTATTCCTATACTTCAATACTGAGAAATGCTCTAAGTACAAAAATAAGAAACTCTGACCGATTGTTCTGTAGTATAACTTTCATACATAAAATTATAGACCAGCTTAATATTCAATCAATTTTCAAATTTTAGTTTGTAAAAATGATGATCCCAACCAATTGTAAATACAAAAAACCTCCAATTATTCCCTTTAAATATGGAAAGAATATTTGGTAATCAATTTTAAACTATAAAAATACACTGTTAAATGTTTCAGATTTTGATATTTTTGTAAATAATATGTGTGACTGTTTAACAAATGACAGGTACTGTAAATTTGTAGATTCATTCTATAAACATGTTTTTACAGGAGATTTAAACATGATTGATAACATAAAATTAAGAAATTTAATGAAAAAGGGTACCAAATTCAGACAAAGTCACTCCTTTAACTTTCAAAACGTTTATAAAACTCTCTGCGAATCCATAGACATTTTCTCGGTCAGATGGGCAAGAATGGAAAGAAAAATGTTTCAGAATTTAAAGGTTGGTCAATAAATGTAAAAAAAATAATTAAAGATAAATTATTCGCCCTTAAAACAAAAAATAAGAAATTTGCATCAAGCATTTTTTAAAAAGGCAGTGGTCTCTATTTATTTGAAAGATTTTCATGAAAGATTTGTCATTTGTCCTATAGACAAAGCAGGTAACAATTTTGGAATTATTCATAAAAAATATTACTTTGACATTTTAACGAAAGAACTAGGTATAAACAAGAATTTAGGTATAGAAGATACTGATGTTTACTTACCAGTGCACCAACATAAGGATGGCATATTAAATTTTCACGAAAATTTCTTGTTACAAAATTGCAATATCAAAATATCTGATAAAGATCATCCACTTCCTTTATTATTCTGGATTCCTAAGCTGCATAAAAATCCTTATTGATCTCGATTTATAGCAGGCGCATCTAATTGTACCACTAAACAATTATCAGTGGAAGTAACTCTTTGTTTAATTACCATCAGGAAAAAATTTCATAAATACTGTTCTGCAATTCAAAGGTACACAGGTATCATTTTTTTCTGGAGTATTTATAATTCTATGAAATTTGTTTCAAAGATAAAAAATTTGAAAGCAAAGAGTATACATACTTTTGATTTTTTCAACACTTTATACCAAATTATTACCTCTTCAAAAAGTTAAATTACTGTTGGAAAAAATAATTATCAAAATGTTCAAACATTCGGCTCACAAATATATAAATATCAATATTTTTTAAAAACATCATTTCGGTCCGAAAAAATCAAGAAGGAAAATGATTGGAAATCTTACACTATACGACAACTTATAGATGCAATTCATTTTCTTTTGGACAATACATTTGTTACATTTGGTTCTCACATATTTCAACAAATAAATGGAATCCCGATGGGTAGTAATTGCTCTGCTTTACTTGCTGATCTGTATTAAACATGGCTTGAATTTGAATTCATGCAAAATCTAATGAAAACAGCTTTTTACCTAGCAAAACAAAATGTCCTTCATTTCAAGATATATTGATGATATTGCTTGCCCAAACGTTGAAAATTTCTTAGAAAGTGCAAATAAAATTTACCCTAAAGAAATTCCTTTAAAGAGCAATGATGTCGATCCTTATCATGATGTATTTCTAGATTTATATATTAAGACAATTGATAATAGTTTTGTGAATAAAATTTATCACAAAATACATGATTTCAATTTTGTGGTTGTTAATTATCCTTTTCCAGAAAGTAATATCTCAGTGAAATTGGATTATAATACTTTTTTTATCTCAAATATTACGTTTCAGTCGTGTTTCGGATAAATTTGTTGATTTTGCATGTAGAGTTAAATTAACTTACAATAAACTCATGTTAAGAGGCTATGAAATAAACTTTTTGAAAATATATTTTCACACTTTTTGTTGCAGACACCCGGAATTTGTTTTAAAATATGGCTTCTTCAATTTTAATACGTTCTCTATTACTTCATAAATGATTTAAATGTCAAAAATTTCTTACATACTACACAGTTATATTTGTCCTATGTCTTTCTTATTCGCCAGACAGGCCTACCTTACTTAAATTCAGGGGTTCTTTTTAATAAAAAATTTTATGGTCTCAAAACTACATGCCTGGTTTGCTCTGTGTGGAGTAGAAACTACCTATGGGCTCAGAGAATGCCTCGAGCTGGGTCCCAGCCACAGAGGGTATCAGACATATGTATTCCATTATTATTATTATTATTATTATTATTATTATTATTATTATTATTATTATTATTATTATTATCATCATCATCATCATCATCATCATTTATTTATTTATTAATTTATTTATTTATTTATTTATTTATTTATTTATTTATTTATCCCCCCGCCCACGCTTGACTTAGCAATTTAGATATCTGCATAGAACTGCTCATTTGTTTAGATTTCAGAAATAATTAGTAAGGTTTTAGTTAAAATAAGAAAGTAAAAGGCGCATGAATACATGAATAGTTGCTCCAAAAGGTACAGTACCCCCTACCGCTCAACCCAACCCCACCCCTAACCCGTAATGCATCTAAGACGATGTGAAACTAAGAGTTAACATGCCTAATGACAGAAATTTCAGTTGAAGGTTCCCCAATGATGACGCGTTTATTAAATTTATTTGGCTCTTTAAAACTAGAATTTTCAAAACATTTTCATTAAATGTGATGTAAATTGATGTTTTATAAATTTTTATTACTGAAACAGAGCAACATAGATCTGACCAGTTTTCAGGTGTGACGCAATTAATAACGTGACTCTTTTACGTCACATCGTTACATTTGCGTTTCACTTGAAGTTGAAGAACTGGTCTAATCTATTTGATCTGATCACTCTGTCAGGTAGGCCTAGTCGGGTCTGTTGTTAGACCAAGCGTTGTAGGCAAGTGTGGGGTTAATTGTTTTATTATTCAATTTTGGTACGCCTAATCATGAATGTTAGGTGTAGTTTCATTATATTTGTGTCATGTGGGCTACGTTTTTAAGTAGGTCTATTAACAAAGGAACATCATGTTCGCTTTATTCCGTAATACATTGATCAGCTCGGGATGTTTGTATTGGAAATGCAAACATGGTGCTGCCAGTTTGGAGAATGACTTGTCCGGGGATTAATGGCACCGAAACAAGTTTTGTGCTGGTTCTCCGATGATGACCCGATTTTATAAAGGCTAATAATGCCTAAAACTTTCTTATAAAAATTTCAAATTTTATGAATATGATTTGTTCCTTTTATAAATTAATTTGCTATTATGATTTAGAACTATGCAGTTTTTTCATAGTTCTAAATGATAATAGCAAATTAATTTTAAAAATATTATAATGCTACGGAATAGGACTTTGCTCTTAGAATATCGGACTTAATAGTGTTCAAACGGTACATGGGCTTACAGAATAAGGTTTGTTAAGTTTCTGTTTGTATCTAATACAACATTGAAAGAGGCGGAATCACCAGCTTGGCCAATGAGAGACTTAGAAATATTTGGTGCGGAGCAGCTTGTAGCGGGTCACATGGTCCAAATTCAAATCTTAGAAAGAGCATTCAAACGTTAGTTTCAGAGGAGACCGGTTAAATCACTGTTCAGTAGAAGGAGATTTCTTGTGGAAAAAGTTCTCCCACTTCCTCCCTCAGCTTCACCATTGCAGTTTGTAATTTGGTAACATAGGGCGAGTATAAAACAACTATTTTTGAGTCAGTAATTATGTTTTTAATCTATAGAAGTTTGTGTTTCCTTACACTTTTTCCACCTCAAATTGAGGCTGTTTTTAGTGCAGAGGAAACTATTTGAAGGGCGCAAGTGCAAAAGGCTTCATATTGTGAAAAGATAACCACTTTTTGTAAAATTTAGTAAAGTTTCTTTCCTTACGCTTTTTCTACCTCCAGTTATGAGGCTGTTTTTCAGTGCAAAGGTGAGAGACTACATGGAAAAGGGGCGTTCTTTCCGCCAATACAGTAAAGTGCTCATTTGTGTAATGGTTGCAGTTCTATTAAACGATATGTGTGTTAAGGTTTCTAAATGATATTGTGTGCCAAGGATTTGTGCAGTATTATATATACCTCAGAAATAAATCTGAGGCCGCAAAGTGCGATCTCGTCAAGCCAGTGTATGTCTCTAGTTGAATGTTGTGTGGTGCACAAAGTCCCTTTCGGTCCAGGATTCAGTATTTATACCTGAAATAATAACAGTTCCTGCGTCTGTCCCTTCCCTTTTTACAAAGCCATTATTATCACACATTGTTTTTGAGTCAACATACGCTGGAATTACAATTGCTTGCTGTGTTTTATCGTTGTTACTCCAGTGCACTTCAGACTTTTGTATGTGTATACAGGCCCAACTGGGTTTTCATCTCTCATGTGTTACTGGGGCTTATCTTGATCTACCCACTGACTTTAATTAACTTCAAACTTCAAATGCCCTTTGGCGAGTATTTCGTCCATTAACTGTTTCCTGTAGTAATGTCCCGGGAGTACTGCCCCATTGCATTGATCCACACTTGGGAAGTAACACACGTAAAAGACACAAATATAACAGAAAAACTAGAAGAGAAGATTTGCTTCACAGCAAATCTGTCTGGGTGCCTTCAAAATGAGAACAGTTTGAAATGCTACACTTTGCCATTGTTCAACATAATCTCAATTTTGTGTATTGGCCTAACTTGTATAAATTAAAATGCTACAACTTTGGTTCTTGGTTTATTGGATGTGGCTATGGCACAAATTTAGAAACTGAAGTTTGAATGATACCACTATCTAAAGCAGGGGCTGACCAAGCACACTGCACCCACGTAATCGCAATCAGAGCGTAAGACAACAATGGTAAAAATCAATTGATCCAAGTGTTGTCTCATTGATTACATAATGCTAATTAGACTGGATAGATGTGCACTCTTTGAAGTCGTGGTCAGTGTGGCATCCCATGGCCAAGCCGTGGGACGAGAATTGGGGGGTCAGATCCACCCTACGTTATAGCCCTGGGTATCTTAGAGGACGTGTTCATAGCATGATTGCTTTTGATTCAGCTTTTGACACCAAACCTCATATTACATGTCCATGTTTGGACAAATAATAGATCTGCGGAAGGACAAGATAGGCATTTTCTTCATTAGACTAAATAAATAACATGCACATAATCATTCAGTATTTATAAAGTCAACATTCCACAATTAAAAAAATATTAATAAGGCAATTGTCAATGGATTGAAACATCCATTTCGTCAGACACAATTTATGAATAGAAAAAAAAAATATCTGGAAAAAAACTAGGCAAGGCGAAAAAGATAATTACATTTCGCAGGTTGTTTTTTACGTGGGTACCAACTGGCCAGTCCGTGACATTTGTTCCATCACATGTCTGAGACGGAGGGTCTGACCACACGCCGGCTGAGTTTCCAATGGCTGTCATCAACGCTAAAGAACTATCGATGAAATAGGCCTCT
The DNA here is from genome assembly GCA_964020975.1 of Hermodice carunculata. Classification (NCBI taxonomy): domain Eukaryota; kingdom Metazoa; phylum Annelida; class Polychaeta; order Eunicida; family Amphinomidae; genus Hermodice; species Hermodice carunculata. The sequence goes on along the minus strand of OZ026613.1, from coordinate 95,011,909 downwards.
CTAAGCTGCAAAACACGAAGAAAAGTACTGGCTTGGTAAAAATGACAAAAACATATCTGCCTCGACACTAAGACTCATTAACTTATTGCTGCAAAACGCGCAATTGATGAAAGATTAATTCTCCAAACATGCAACGGCAAACTTGTCCAATTCAATATAATACCAGCATTTCAACTCCGATCTTAGCATGACAACATCACTGAATTTCTCCCCGTCAAACCTGCCCTGCATGCCTGCATTCCGCAGTTATTTGTTTTTTTGGAAGGAATGTCGCCACTACAGTACCAAGGCCTTAGGAATATCAAAAGTACTGTAGATCGAGAATTTGTAACTTTATTTTAAATTTCCCAGCAGCCCTTCCTGGTATTTTGCATGAAAAACATGCCAAAACGCGGAAGGGACAAAAAGTGTAAGTAACAAAATGTCGCCTTGAATTTAAATCCGACAGGGCTGCAAAATGTAAACAAATGTCACAGAAGTTCCCCCAAAAGTACTCTTGAATTTTTTTTTATCGCTTCATATCAGGGCAGATTATAGAGTCACAGAATAGATTCTAGTTACAAAAAAAATGCGCACATAGTTCATTTTAATAATTTCAGTGACATCCATATGTCATCAATTGATGATTCTGGTCTATCATGCCATATTTCTGGAGAGTCTATTCTTTTTATGAGATCAGCAAATTGAACAATTAAACTGCATGACGGAACGACATTTTAAAATTTGTGGATTGGTGTTATTGGGTATTGATTGTAATCACAATAATGTGACTGTGACAAAGAGCCAGGGAAGGTCCACGATACCCTGCAATCGTTAGAGTGGTTCTTTTTTGTTTGTTTGTTTGTTTTGGTATGTTGTTTTCCCTTCAATGCAATTTCAAAATCACTGAAAAAACAGAGGGCAGAGAAACATTTTATTCAGTAAACACTGACCGACAAATCAGGTGGAACCATCGACGTTCTTAGGTTATTGGCTGTCATTTGGTGTTGCCGGTGTCGAAGGATAAGGACATTTTTAAAGGCACTCATGTTGATAGAGATATCCATCCCGTTGTCCATATCCCATGTCTCTATGATAAGCCAATAATGCTTAGAATCCCTCAAGCCCAGCAAATCAGCCTGGCATAAAATAAACAGTTAATGATTAAAGAGAAACGTTACTTCGTATCTTTACTTCGTTGAGAGTATATATATTTATGTGTACCGCTTTTTAGGGTACTCTCTTCGGTAGAGTACTTTATTGTGATCTATAAGACTCTGAAAAGTACACAATAAACATGTTATTTACTGAAAGATGCTGTAGCTGTTTTCACCATTTGCTAAACGTTTGCACCTGTCTGTGCTCTGCCAGTCAGTGTACCCTATGTAATATTATGTTGTTGTGTTTTTTTTTACATAGAGTATGTTTTAAGCTTCTATGTGGTATAAAAATCATTAGTAATTTACAAATATTTGAGCAATAGCAACTCACAGTGGGCTGCTTTTAATTGCTTTGCCCCCCCCCCCCCAACAACGAAGATTCTTGTCAATTCCCGTATTAGAAACAAAGGTTGTGAAAAGATTTTCCCAACATCAGCATTAAACAAATCTGTTTTTGACGGGAAGGCTTAACGAAAGACCATATAAATAAATTTTAAAATCATTAATACAAAAACTCAATAAACGCAATAGGACACTAGTATATAAAGAAACACACACACACACACACACACACACACACACACACACACACGAAAAAATAAACAAATGGATACAACACATTTAAAAAATCAAACAATCAGGTCTTGTTTTGTTCCCCAGCGTCTCAGTTACGAGGGTAATTGCCGGTAAACACATATTTGGGTTCCTTACGCTAAGCAAAACGCACACTTTTCAGAGAACGCACCGATTTTATATTTTGATAATCCCAGAGACCCTAGCTTTTAAGACTTTTCATAAACTGATTTCATGTTTATTTATACAAAAAAAATGTTTGCCCCGCTCACCCACTCCGAACTTTATCTGTGTGGGGTTTACAGTTGATATATCGACAATAAGAGCATTGTTTTTACAAGGTCGTCACCAGAATTGAAGTGACATGTCTTGCACAGATCACCTGCGTTCGTCCAGAAAAGACAACTTTGTTTAGCTTTTACCATAGAAGTACAGCCGTTCGTGAGGCTTACATCCATACCAACCTAGGAATCACTCTCAATAGTAATTTTAGCCTGACATACTCATATAACTAGCATTGCTAGCAAAGTTAGCCAGCGCATTACTCTAATAAAAAGATTCAAGCATAAATCCTCCGCAAAGCCGTTTTCCATAATCAAACCTTTTCTTGAATGAAGTTGTGTCTTCTAGGATAACTGCGGCAAATGATCATCTCACCTTCTTGAATCCATCCTCAATGAGGCACCCAAAATATTTATTGTTGCTCTAAAACATTTTTCACATGCTTAACTTTTTCAGAAACTCGGCTGGCTTGCGGTTGCTGACAGACGTAAATACGTCAAGCTGATTCTCTCTCTCTCTCTCTCTCTCTCTCTCTCTCTCTCTCTCTCTCTCTCTCTCTCTCTCGCTCTCTCTCTCTCTCTCTCTCTCTCTCTCTCTCTCTCTCTCTCTCTCTCAATGTATCACAAACTCCCTGTATATCTATCTAACATCTTACCCCTGTGTTTCACTGCTTGGACTTAATGCCATTCTATTCTCGTTCGACTTCTAACATACATAACTCAGCATTACATAGAACTGTTTTGGCTCGATACTATCGAACTATAGAACAACCTGCCCGCTGGCATCGGAGAATCTATTTCTATAAAAATTTTCAAATCCACACTCAAAGCTACTATGCTTGCTGTTGATAATGTTCCTGACTCTCATTCCATTGCTGATCGTGTCTCCAATGTCTGTAAGACCCAACTGGTGCTGGAATTGTCCTGACAAAATTGTGACCTGCACAAAAACAAAATTATCCCATTTTCATAATGTTAATCATCCAATTAAAAATATAAAATATTTCTGTCTCTTTTGTCCACTTTTCTTCTCTGTTTGTAAAATCTTCGAAAGACCACTATACAAACCTATAATGGTTGCTGGTGATCAGCCTACTTTATTTGTCCATATTGCCTGTGCTATGGAACTACGAGCCACTTGAATCAAGCAAATACTTACTTGTCTCAATAGATTTTCTGTTGTTTTCTTATCACATATAACTATGTATTTTGTGGAGTATCCTTTTTGTAGTTGCTGTTTGAGTAATTCCTTAGTCCAAGATCTGAGGAGATAGTTGATACTTCTTACTAGCTTTGAGGCAAAGTACTTGGCCACCAAGTCCTTTATCACTGGAAGAAATAAGGAGAAATTAGTTTTGTTTTGTTTTGTTTTGTTTTGTTTTGTTTTGTTTTGTTTTTTGTTTTTTGTTTTTGTTTGTTTTTGTTTCTTTTTTATTTGGTTTAGATGTCGGAAAACTTGATCTAAATGATCGAAATGTTAAGTTATTTATACTCATTGGGGAAGGTTGTCACATAAATGATAAGCCACATTCCATTCTCTAATTTTATGTCTTTTGCGACACACACACACACACACATATATATACATATATATATATATATATATATATATATATATATATATATATATATATATTTATTTATTCATATATATATATATATATATATATATATATATATATATAATAGACATATATATTCGTATTTGATGTTTTTGTTTTTTTCTATCATGCACTTTCAATATCATTACCATAAGGAAGATACCTGTGTTTAAACTTGATATTTGCAGATCGCTACCACACAAAATGAGCTTTTAATCTTTAAATCTTTAATCAAATATTATCATACGTATCATATATCATGTTACGAACTTTGATTTTGCAAATTTGCTTCGGCAATCCAAGCAAAGTTCAACGTGAATGATATAAGCACATATTCAAACCTTTTAGTTTTAAGAAATTACTTGTATTTAGGCTGTTGTCCTATAGAGAGCTTCTTCACATGGAAACCAAGCTTTGAATATGGTTATGTGAAACTTTTTTGTTCCAAAAAGTAGTATGCGCCATTTCAATCCCTTTTAGAACATGTTCATAAGGAATATTTTTCACTTGCTCTTTTGTCTGAATTTGTAATACCACATATATACTCATCCTTTAAAAGGTAATTGGTATGTAGGAATTGGTATATTGTATTTTTGGATGGGAAAGACAATGCGGCATTTTACTATTGCAATTTTGACTTTTGCGGAATAACTGTGTATTTGAATTATTTGGGTTTTTTTCCTTTTTATCTAATTTCTGGGCACAGCACTTAACCCATACAAACCAAATTTTCACAGCATATACATAAATGCATACGTGCCCATACATACGTTTGTGTGCGCCCGCTTGATTGTGTGTGTGTGTGTGTGTGTGTGTGTGTGTGCGGTGGGGGGGGTACCATGGTTATTGACGTCTCAAAAAATACAAGATTACTCTCGAAGATTTCAAAGTAGTTTAGCTGCAAGTCTTCGGACAGTAAGATTATTTTATTTTGCTTTGAATCCATGGATTAATTTTAATTTGCAATGTTCTGTGTTTTATAAATAACTTTTTTAATAACTTTAAATTATTATTTAGTATCTAGATATTATATCCAACACGTACATGGCACAATGCATAAGTTTTTATGGTATGCACTTACTTATGGCGTCATCACAGAAAATGGTGACGTCGGTCCACCAGCTGTACTGTACTATATCGAAGATGGCTTTTTGCAAAAGGTGAATTGATGGAATAACCAAAAATGTGTATCCTCCTTTCAGTTCTTCTGCGCATATGTATGACGATAGTGCTATGTGAGGTAGGTTTAAAGGCACGAGCTTTGATTCCAAATATGGTATTGTTCTACAATGAACCATAGATATCACAGCTGACAGTCCATTGGCTAGCGCATTACACACTGCAAAAATAAAAATGTTTATTCATCTTGTAATTTGTTGCTGTGGAGATATCTTATTAAAGGCAGGGTCAGTTCTCTCAAGGACCCAGAATACACTACAATAACATTCAACACAACTGGTAGCAATGCCAATGCTACTTTGCACTAATATGTGCATGCACAAAGTACGTCTTAAAGTCAAAGGTCAAGGTCATTTGGGCCTTTGAAATTTTCATCCAGCCGTGACTGTCAATTTTCATCCAATTTTAACCATGTTGGACCTAAATTGTAGGTATTACAACACTGCATATTTTTGTAATTTACATGTGACCTCTAAAGGTCAAAGGTCAAGGTCATTTGGATCATAGAAATTTTCATCTTATCATAACTGGGTCAATTGTTTATCAAATTTTGATCATGTTGGGCTCAAATTGTAGCTATTGTAACAATGCATATTTTTATAATTTACATATGACCTCGAAACGTCAATGGTCAAGGTCATTTGGTCCTTTGATTGAAAGTTTCATCTAGCCATAACTTGGACAATTTTCATCTGATTATCGTTCATGTTGGGCAAAATTTGTAGGTATTGTAACACTGCACATTTTTGTAATTTACGTGTGACCTGTAAAGGTCAATGGTCAAGGTCATTTGGACCTTTGAAATTTTCATCCGGTCATAGCTCAGCCAATTTCCATCCAGTAGGAAAGGTCAGAATTGGCTCTAAGGTGTGTATTTGCCCCAATATACAACTGAACGAACGTCAAATATTTGGAGGGCTAAAACTGTAAATTCTTATTATTTATTTGTTATAGCAACCTTAGATAAACCAGTCACATCTGTAGCTGTGGTTATATGATTTTTGTGAGGTATTTCGTTATGCATCTGGATTTACGGTCCATAATTTGGTGTTTCTATGTGCAGTTGTTATCAAGTTTTTAAGTTGCAGCTTACAATGGAAAAACACAACCCTAGCCCTCCACTGACTGCAGTGCCCTCTTGTAGGCAGTTCTTAAACCTTCTGTTCTTGTCCTTGCGTATTCTAATCATGCTGGACTCACATGGTAGTAATTGCAACATTTCATTTTTTTGTAATTGACATGTAAGCTCTAAAGGTCAAAGGTCAAGGTCATTTGGTGCTTTGATTGAAAGTTTCATCTAGCCGTAACTTGGTCAATATTCATCTCATTTTGGTTCATGTTGGACTAAAATTGTAGGTATTGCATCACTGTGCATCTTTGATAGTTTACATGTGACCTCTAAAGGTCAAATGTCAGGGTCATTGGACTTTGTACTTTCATGCAACCATAAGCTTAATGGAATGTAAAGTACCAAAGTACAAAAGTTGTAGCATTTAATATTTACAACTTTTGAAGGCACACCGACACATTTGCTTTAAAGCAAATCTTCTTTCCTAGTCATTCACCCTTCTTTTGAGCTGCCCGCAGTTGTCATTGAACCATGGATTGCATTGGAATTTTCTGGAATAAAGGTACTTTCGTTTCTCAAACAGAGGGTCTCGCCATATTCTAAGTATTTGAAGAAAATGTCACAAGCAGCATCTAGTGAGCAATCTGCGTCTAACATACATACAAAATCAGACTAAATGCCATTGGCTATGTCTGAAGAGAGTCTTTCACGGTAAGCTTGTAATTTAGTCCTATCGCATTTATAAGCAAACCCACTTTCTTTGTTTCCACGTGAGTCACCATGACTTTTTTTATCTGCGACTCCTGTCGATTTTGTTTGTACAAAGCTCAAAATAAATAGGATAGTGATCGGATTCTGCCCGGCAACGATTCGATCTGAAAGTTTGCAATCTTACCAAAATAACAGGGGAAAGCAAGAAGGTAATCGACCACGCTTTTACCGCCAATTGTGTAACAAATGTAACTTCCAACATTCTTATCCTGTTCGACAGGCCGTTACATATCTTTATGCCAGTAGATTTATATAAATCCAATAAGGCACGTCCATATATGTTCGTCTTAATGGAATCTTGTGATTTCTTGTTAGTAAAGGTATGAGGTCTGCAACTATCGGTAGCTACATACTTGAGAAGTCGGTTTTCTGAGCCTATTTTAGGCATTCAGGAGTCGGCCGCATCAGCTGTGCGGGCATTAACGAGTGTTTTGAAATCTGTGTCTCTAAAATGTTAAAGTAATTATCATCGACTGCGGCAGAAGTTGAGTCTTCTGGAGGTATATAAACAAATCCGATACCGTAGGTTTTTCTTGAATCAAAATGCTTTTTAATTACGTCCAACCACTCGCATATATCATTGTGCGAAATAACTTTTACTGCTATATCATTCCGCTTAACACGCCCATACCTCCCGATGATGTCCGTGCCCGGCCATTTAGGTCTTTCCGCGGGAAGTTAAAGAAAGTATGAGAGGGAATATTAACGGAACATTCAGCCAGTTTCATAGTTCCCAACAGTACCATAATGTCACTATGGAATAGATATTGCTGTACCTCACTGTCATGGAGTTTTTGACTAACGCCGCTAATGTTACACGCTGTACACTTAAGTGGTTTCTTTAGGCTTCCAGGTGCCTCATTATTAAATATGCTGTGTAGTAGTGCTACTGGGATTGCCCGTGTTAGGAGAATTCATACTGGAAGTTGGCTTTGCGCAAGTAATTGTGACTTGGTTGGCTGGATGGATCATGTGTTTTACTTCCCTTACCAGCAGTTCTCTTGCTCGATTAGTAAAGTGCATGTCGTCTCTTTTGAGGTGTAGGTCAGTGTTGTCTATGTTGACTATGTTTAGTGATGTGTTACATCGGCGTCTTGTGTAAGTGTTCAGTCTTTCTATTTTGTTGTTAGTATCCCTGATTCGGCAGCAGGCCAGAACACATATAAGAAATTTGGTTTCCGGAAAGGTGGCCTCAGCACAATCAATGAGTCTGTCCACCTTCGTGGTTAGGGAGAGAACTAGTTTAGTGGAGCGAACGTTTATATCTCCAATATGAATCAAGACATTGCCTGGTGCCTTGTCTCTTTCCGATATAAGAGATGGCAGCCTTTCCGTTAAGTTTAATATTTGGGCGCTGCTCAAACACATACCATACATGGTGTGCGACAAGGGTGTGTACTGAGCCCTGTCCTCTTTAATATTTTCATTAATGATCTCCCCAACATATTTAATGAAGTATGTAACCCTATCAATAATTATGAAATTAGAAAAGGTATTACTCGCTTTCGGATCAGCGCCAATAATCTTAAAATCGAAACTGGGCGGCACAAAAGACCAACAAAAACTCCTTTGGAAAAAAGATTATGCGAAACATGTGGACAAATTGAAAGTGAAGAACACATGTTAATATCTTGTAAAACATTCTCAACACATCGTGATAACCTTTATCAACAACTTACTAAAATATTTCCCTTGTTTTCTTCCGTTTCGGAATAAAAAATGTCTATTTATCATGAAAATGGACGATAATGATTTGATATATTACACTGCCAAATTTTGGGGTTCCGTTAGCGCCACCAGAGGGCAGTTCTGACAGCTTTTTTTTTTAACTTAGTTTGTATGAGCATCAACGCACATAGGTGCTTAATGCTCGCCTATGTAAGGCACCTTTGTCCTTTATTTGTGTGTATGTGTGTGTGTTTGTATTGACAAAATGTCACAATGTATTATTTGTGATACAGTCAATAAAGTTTATTTCATTTATTTCATATTTCATACCAATTGAGTCGGTGTAGGGGGCACTGACCAGTGAACAAAGTGAGGCCAGCTTCTTGCCTCTCCATTACTAATGTTAACACTTTGTAACCATTAAATATTACAGTCATTCCTTGGCAATTGGAGAATATATCCCTTGAGTTTTCTTTATAAGTGGGCTTTATATAGACTTGCAAACATTGATCCGGGTAACTTTCACAAAAATTGATAAGATTCACTGATGTAATGATTAATAGACAACGCCTTGTTTTAGAAGATCATTTGGTATCCGATCAAGTTCACGGGCTTTTGGCATGCTTTAGTTTCGTTATTTCTTTAGGCTCATATATGTTGCGTGTACTTGTTAGCCGCATCATTAATTCTTAGAGAAAGATAGCTATTCTGATTGAGGCGTTTAAGCATCCGCCAATAGGCTCCTGCATCTTCAGAACATTTAGCTGAACTTCTAATATTTACATGTATCTTATCATTCACTTTTTGCATTGAATTCTCTCGTGCATCTTCCTTTTCATAATGAAGTCGTTCCATAAATCCTGAGGAATTCCGCATCAATCTCACCACTTTTCATTGTGCAATGTCTGTACAAACGTTTGACCTGCTTTTGGCTATTAATCAGCTGATGAATTTTATCATCCAGCCGATAGTTTGTTCTACTGGTATAGTTTTTTCCTTGTAATACATTGCTCTCCCGCTGTCATTAAAGTGTCTCGTGAGGGAGACCAGGCTTCATTTACCTTTTCAAAAGCATTTACTTGGCACGTCTTTAAATAAAGTATTTTTTATAAGTTTTATATAATAATAGTTATGTTAACTCATTTTGTTCAGAACATGGTCGTGTAGTGTGACATGAACACCCATTAAATTGACCTTGAATAACAGCGGCATTCTTTTCACTGGTTGCATCATAAAATCCTAATTAGGCTGTTCTCACCGTAATTGTGCATTTAACCAAACATTGTGTTGATAATGTGTAATCAAATACTAATTTTAGATAGCCAGGTATAACACCCTGTAAATGACTTACGGCAATAAGAACCCTTGCCTCAGATATTTCAAGCAGAGTAGAGAGACTCTCTCCACCCCCTTGGATATTTCAATTAACTGAGAAAGTAAATCACCATTTGAACTGCACAGCCTGGGATTTCTGATGCATCTGCAGTTCCGTGGAAAGTCAATCCCCCAGGCTTTTAGTGTCGTGACCTTGGGTTTTGTGTTATTTGGGGGGGGGGGGTCAGTTCCACAGTGCAGTTTTTAACTGGCTGCCTGCAGCACCATATTTGGGAAACAGACCAAACCTATCTTATAGCATTTTCCCATTCCGAAAGTTTACTGATCTCCATAATCTTTCGAAATCATCTTGCGAATTAAATACTTTATGATCACATTTAGTTACATCAGAATGAATCAGGAACCCGAGACTAACTCCTGAGTTTTGTTCCTATCCTTTCAGGTCTTATCTACCCACCTACAGTCATCGTGAATGTTTTGAGCGGCTCCGTCACCCTGATGAAATGTTTGTGTTATACAATGGATTGCAAAATGTTCATTTTGTAACAATTACCTATATTACGTAGTTTTGCCAAGTCTAAGCTCTGAATATGACAAGGGGAAACAGCGAACTCTTGTGACTTCTCTCGATATTCACGTGTCGGACCAACTCCATGAAGACGCGGTATATCTTGGGTGGGCTACTGACATTAATGGCAATTTTTGTTTGCCCTGATTTCTATTCAGTTTTACAGTGTTTGAACATATGTCCTTTCTAGCCACAGCCTGGGGAAGTTACTTTGGCACATGAAATTTCATGTCTCCATAGTGATTTATTGTGTCCAGGTACATTGCAGTACAAACACGAGGCTGTTGTTTTATTGTTCTCGTGAACACGGAGATTAAACTTCTTGTTCTGGTTCGCGCTTGTTTCCTTTCACAGAAGACAACTTGTTTTATTCTTCTCCTTCAGAGCCATATCAATGTGGTTTGTTATTGATCTGTTTGTTCCTATGGCTCCCATTATATTAGACAAAAGGCACAGAATAAATGAAGAATTTCCGAGCTTACATACAAGAATGGGAACCACTGCAGTTATTTACATTCAAATTAGACATAGTTTCGAAACAGAAAATTCGACACACGTAAATCATTCAAAGTGGTAAGATTTGTCGAAAATACAAAAAAATGTCTGGAAAATTGGCAAATCGTGCTAACTAATTACAAAAAAAAAGAAATAACATCTAGACCTGTTCACATATGACATGGGTATCACTCAACCAGCAAGCATAGATTTCCGCATGGATGGATATTTTTCAAATTCAAGACAAAGTCTTGGGAAAATATAAAAGAAGTGATAGGAATTCTGGCATAAAAGACAGCATTTTGCTGGTATCGAGTATTCGAGTAAAAAATGGCAATGTATTTAGCTTTAGCACAATGAACATGCGACAGCTTGTTGACCATTTCTCGTCACTTGTTAACCAAGAATATTCCCAGCAGCCAAGCTGATGATTAGTTTATTGTGAATTATACTAAATGGGTTGTATGAAGAGTCCATCTTCACCTTGCGCGGATGCATTCAAACCAAAAGAGGTCCAAAACTAAGTTGAGCGGAATTGGGCTTCTGCTGCAAGTTTAACTGGGCTAGAATGACAACACATGAACTAGCTTAAATTGGAGCTTACAATACCGAATACGAGATAGAGATAGAGACCCACCCAAGGTACATTTTCGTGAAAGTTCTTAATCTGGCCTCCGTTTTGAAAGAAACTACACATATATGCAAGTACACTGGTAGGCTGTGCTTACCATGCTGAGATATAGTTGATCTTACGTGATTTAAAAATCAGTTAAAAATCAGAAGCTACGCGAATACACATCGCAATGGGGGGGGGGGGGTCGGGTCGAGCTACGTTTCTAAAAATGTTTAAAGAGAAATCAGGCAATGATTTGAAAGAAATCGTCAAAATTTACAAAAAACGCACAAAATTAGCAAAAGAGACTGAAGAACAATTGCAGCACCACCTGTTAGAAAAAGGACCAGAAGTGCACAGAAACGTGGTGTAATCTCAAAGCAGTTGGACAAGCGATTCAAGAGAATTTGTTTTGTCAGATCACCCACACCCCAAAAAGCCGAAATTAGATGATGTAATACACAAATCACCGGTGCATGAACAATTAAAAATTGTTACAGACTCAGCTAAGGTACACCCAGTATGAAGTTGATCTGGTGAACAGTTTTTGGACATAACAGATACATTCATGTACACTTGTATAACTATAACAACCGTGTTAAAATGTACTCTAGCAGATCATTACCTCATTTAAAAAACTATCTTAAAATCCAGATATGGCTGTGCACCTACCCAGTGAACAACTTTCATGATCGAGTCGAGCTTTATTTGTACCAAGTTTAAAGCTAATCTGTTTGAGGGAGTAGTCCGACATGAAAAAAGGAAGAAGCTCGGCTGCAGTACAAATTAAGATCCGCAGGTACCTAGATGTGTTCCTGTGTAATATCAAAGTGACAGGCATAGCCTTTTTTTCGCAAAAAGTTAAAAAACTCTTACAAACTATGAAGAAATCCAAAAAAATAAAAACACTGGACACCCCAAGTTATGACCCCACAAAATTTGAAGACAATCTGCCGCATGGTTTTGGAGAAGAAGACGAAAACATAATTGTGAACAGAGAACAGCCGGACCATTCTGTGACGTTCGCAAGTCAGCCCAAGTGGAAATTCATCATACTCGCATAATTCTCCTGATTAGTAAAGGGCATATACTCACCCAGATTCATGGTTTGGAAGATATTGGTGTGATTTAGCTGGACTAAGACAGTTTCGTAGGTGACATTATGGCCTTGTGTGTGATTTAAATACGACGCTGCAGACTGTATAAGCTGCTTCTCGCGACCAATGTGTCTGTCTGTGATAACACCTTCAAAAACAAACAAGTAGATTGTCAATAAATGAGGCAGCGGAAATTTATATCGGTTTCGGTATAGGAGATATAATGCAAAGAAAATATAGACCATTTTGCATATTTATAATTATTCAGCTCAGCGCTTAATGACTCCAAAGACTAAGCGTTTAGGACTTTGGAAAAACGACTGTCTAAATCTACAATATGAAGATGTATAGAATCGTTTTTACCGTCTCTTGACACAATTGTGAATCATGCTAGATCCTGTGTGAACACGTTTATATTTTTGGATAAAGTGTTGTGGAATCCTTTGACAACACGTGTCAAATTTCTGGTTGAGTCTTGGCATTATAGGAAGCAGTCAGTTGATGAATCTTCTCTACGACTCCCCTGTTCTTTCCACCTGAATTTTTCATAATGTTAGTAGAGCTTACATACTATGGCAATACTATTAGTTATTCACTGTTTTAGTGTGAAATACAGGAAGTATCTCCCCCAAAGACAGCTGTATTACCCGAGGCGAAGCCGAGGGTAATACAGCTGTCTGGGGGGGAGATCCTTCCTGTATTTCACACTAAAACAGTGAATGACGATTTTATCCCATTTTTGATGATGTAATTGCATGCCCAAAAAATACACATGTTCGATCCGCTGCTGCTGCAGTTCACTTCACAGTCCGCCATCATGTTGTCGTCTGCAGCGCATCAAGGCTTGTATCGCATGACAGAGACTTCCGGTGGCTGATGGATGCACTGACCAGATAGGGAAATACAGCGAGAATACCGCTGTATTCCCCGGCCAGTTACGAGAATACCGCTGTATTCCCCGGTCAGTTTCAGGAATCGCGCTGTATTTCACCTTTGTAGTAATTAATGCACAAATAAGGGTAATACAAAGAGTGTACCATAGCTATTAACCAATCAGAAGCCAAGGATTCTATCAAAAAATGGGATAAAGTGGTATGTGTGTTATACATGTACTTCCTTCTTGTATATGCCAGTATTGGGCTATACTTATTAGGAGGTCTATGAGTTTAAGCATGTTAAACATTTTGACACTAAGCAAAACTGGTATGTGTACTATGTTGTATGAAATATGCCACTGTTTGGTTACATTTACGATGAGGTTTATGAGAGAGTTTAAGTATGCCTTTTGAAACTAGCATGATAGGTGTATTATACTTTATTGGGATTGCCGCCTCTTACCTATTTTGACGTGAACGCTTTCAGACCAATGACAAAGCGTCAACAACACGAAGAAGGTTAGAGTTTTCCACATTTTGACCATCTATAAATACAAAAAAAAATGCAGTTGCTCAACACGATAAAATCCCGACCAGCAGATTATCAACACAGCATGTTAGAAGCGTGACTAAAGAATGGACAAACAAACAGAAGATTCAGGGGGAGGGGCTAAGAAGGAAATATACGAGCGATTCCAGAAAGAATGGAATAAGGAAGCCAATGATCCAAAAGGAACCAAAGTATGAAAAAAGAAATAAATGAATAGGTACACAGAGAGACTGACACGGATAAAGAAGGGTGGATGGATGGATGGATGGATGGATGGATGGATAGATGGGTATACAGATGGATAGATAGACAGACAGACAGACAGACAGACAGATAGACCTCTTAACCGCATAAGTCAAAGTATTACAACTAAAGTCCACATTCATTTGCTACATAATTGTTGATAGTATTTGTGTGGATGTACGGATGTTACCACATTCTGTTATAGTTTCAAGACATTTAAGACATAAATTTTACATATTTCATTGCATCGCTTTCAACATCTCTACTTCCAGACATAGAAAGATGCATTTATTTTCATGGAGCCACCATGATGCTTAATCTGCGTGACATAATTATTATTAAATGTCTAATTATCCACTGGCGCGATGTTTGTCCATGCATTTGCTTGTGTGGCATAAGAGACTTCCGGTTGGTAATGGTATGATAATGAGCAGAGTGGCATGTGGCTCAAAATCAAGAGAAAGAGGAAAGAGCTCTTGGCCAAATTAATGGTTAATTAAGAGATATTAGCCATTACACACTCACCCTCCATATTAGTCGTGTGTTTTTACCGGCCAGAAAGAGTACTACTCCCAAGCGACAAGTTTTAACACCACACAGTTAAACCGCATTGTGCAAATAATTTCATGTTGTTTTAATTTTCTCTTGGAAACCAGTTTGTATAGTAAATCCTTGCCTGTTCGTCATGCAAAGATTCCAGTATTCCTACTCCACGGGTGAAGAAGGGAAAGTGCAGAATTTCTTTGTTTAGAGAGCAATATCTCGAGTGTATACTTTCAGTTTACATGGCTTTCTTGGGCTGCCCTGGTGCATGCCTTTTTTTTTTCAAATGTGACCATTTAAATATTTCACATATGCCAGTCCGTCTTTTTGACTGGTTATTACGATACTATGTCAAATATATGATACTCCTGTCAATTTTAATTTTGGGCAATATCCAGTATTTTGTTACTTGTTTTTACTGTGACGTCAAATTTTATTTGTTGTGATGTTCAAAATATTTTTGTCCAGCTTACATTATTTACTGTGATGTTATTATAATTCATTTACATGTTTTACAAACGTATTATGTATACTTTATTCCGTTGTAGTATATTATATGCAGGTATGTACCGAATAAATCAAGTCAAATCAAATCAAAAATACAGTTCATAAGCATAGTAACAATGCCTCATTTGAAGATAACTGTGTTTCAGAGAACTTTTTGTGTGTCCGGTTTTCTTATTTTATTCATTTAACTAGGTTATGGTTTGCTTTGTTACATCAACACAATAAAGGCATATGTTTTCCTTTATTTGTGTTTCTTCACAGTAAATGGTCACATGTTTTTTCAAAGTCATTACGTGTATGGATTATACTGGCTCATTAACACAGAGGTATATTATGCTTTCTCCACAATATTTGATTATCATACACTTCAACCCATTTAAGAAAAGTTTATTCCTGAACGGTATTGTCTGAACGCTCTAAATAAGTTATTTCATAGGTTATGGCCATTTGTAAAATTTAAAACTGATGGACACATGCTGAGAAGTAAAGATAGAGAAGTTCTATAAATGGGTGCCGCCAGAGAACAGAACTTTTGTCATTAAAATGTGGATACGCCTCTGGTGGGGAGAGCCTTGCTTATTTCATAAAAAATACTGAGACACCGCCAGTGAACAGTGTTTCCTATACCACTGAAAAGTGGTCACAATTGAAAAGAGGACAGACAGTCAGTGAAGACAGGCTTGCATATGTCACAAGAAAGTGGATTATACACGTTCTAAATGAGCGTACAACTGACAGGATCATATAAATTATTCTAGTACGATGAAAAGTCACTTAGTTTTGCCATGTTTGAGAATTTTACAAGCCTAAAGTATTCGGTTGTCTCTATTGCCTAGTCCCCGCAATAATAACACAATAGGCAGTTTGCGATTATACTGTTACGACTGCGAAATAAACACACATTCTGGTAAGTCATGTTTGGGTTTACAAAAATAGTAGCTGCTGTACGTCAATAGGACTCATTTGGGGCCAATCGCCATGAAATTTGATGTGCCTAATGTCCAATTTATATTTTTCCACAACTGTCTTAAAATATATTCTAATGTGGCTCTCAAAAGTGTCACAAGAAGCCAAATGGCACTGTAGCATATAAGGACCACAAAAAATAAAAAATAAACTCGAAATTTTGAGAGTTTGTTCCTCGAAATTTCGACTTTTAGATCTCGAAATTTCGAGATATAAATCTCGTAATTTCGGGATCTCTCTCAAAATTTCCACTTTTATCTCGAAATTTTGATTTTAAAAAGTCAAAGTTTTGACTTTTTCCTCGAAATGTCGAGCTTTTAAAGTCAAAATTTCGACTTTTGTTAAGCAAACATTTCTAAGTTTGATTTTTTCTATAAATTTCGACTTTTTTGGAAATTGCGACTTTCAGACTTCCGTAAAAAGGGGCCATTCGAGAAAAAAAATGCTATTTTTGATAGAGTGAAATCCATTCCATAAGTCACCCCGTTTACTGCGATGATTCTTGAATGAAATGTGATAGTATCTCCAAATTTCGACTTTTAAATCTCGAAATTTCGTGATTTCAATCTCATAATTTCGGTTTTTGCTCAAAATTGCCACTTTTATCTCGAAAGTTGGACTTTAAAAAGTCAAATTTTTTACTTTTTTTTTCGAAAAGTCGACTTTTTAAAGTCGAAAGTTCGATTTTTGATACATTAAGAAGTCTAAATTTCGATTTTTTTTTTTTTTTGGTGGATATGTCGAAAATTCGACTTTTTTCTCAAAATTTCGACTTACAGGCTTCCGTAAAAAGGGGCCATTCAAGAAGAACATGCTATCTTTGAATAGAGCGAAATCCATTCCATAAGTTACCCCGTTTATCGCGTTGAGTCTTCAATGGAATGTGATAAAATCTAAATAATTTTGTGTCCAAGTATTTATAACCTCGGATGTGTTCAAAAAACAGCATCCCCTCAGCCCATCAAAAATATAAGTGAAAAGCTTCACATTAAATCACCAACTAAAGGGAAACATTGTATGCATGTGTTTGACACACGTCTGCCACAACCCAAGCTTGTCCAGGAAAAGGAATGCCATCGGCTTAATTGATATGGATACTAATGGAATTGTGATGTAATTCACCCGCAAAAGCCAGTGACTCATGCCCGCCTGTAAAGCACCCACCAAACGACTTTTCAGGAAACTTATTCCCACTGAGGCTATCCCGCACCTTTAAATGCAAACAAAGACTCTGAAAAGGCAAAATCGAAAAATACGACGACGTAAAGTACACATATATGAAATTGCCAATGTCAATTTTACAAGTTTGGAGAAATAGGCGTTAATATTGCTAGTCCATCAAGGCACGATGAGACTACGCACTGACGACTTTTTTCTTATCGTTAGCTCATACGAGGGAAGGCATCTACGTGGACAACAGTGTTAGACAACCAAATGAAAGCAATAAAGTAGATAAATAAATAAATAAATAAATAAATAAATAAATAAATAAATAAATAAATAAATAAATAAATAAATAAATAAATAAATAAATAAATAAATAAATAAATAAATAAATAAATAAATAAATAAATAAATAAATAAATAAATAAATAAATAAATAAATAAATAAATAAATAAATAAATAAATAAACAAGCAAACAAACAAATAAATGAATAAATAAACCAGGGCAGGCGTGAAGTCCAATAAACACGAGATGCGCTGCAGACACTCACAGAGTTTTAGAGAAACAGAAGCATATATATGGCGAATTAGCATTGCAACTTTCTACTCTGCACTGTACTAAACGAGAGTTAGTCTGAGTATAAACGAGCGACGCTTGTAAATTATCATCAAAATACGAACACACATGGATATCTACATGACTCTTTCCTGGGTATATTCGGATTTGCCTTGATATAACAAAATTTTCTTCGGATCTATCACAAAAAAAAAAGGTTACAAAGAAGAAAACGCAGTTTTGTTGACGAAAAAAACCTCTTATTATTACAAAAAGAGGGGTTGGGTCATTACCAGGAAAAGGTTACTTATTAACACCGGTCAACTGCAGTACCAGCATGTTATATATAACCAGGGTAGTTGAATAAACACAAGCCATACGTGTAAGTGAAGCATACGGCTCTTCGCAATCTGATATGATGTTGGACCCGTTACTAATTCAGAAGTTCACATAGAACCATTAAGTTTCATGCTGATTAAGGTATTCATCATGTTAAAACACTCACAATTCAGGCTTAATATTCAAAATTTATGAAACTCAGGACATGTATTTTGCCAATGATTTTTCTCGCTGATGTCTCATGTGTGCATTTGGTATACTTAATTCTTTTTTGCCAAATTATGTTGTATTCCCTGGGAAAATTTCCGATGGTGTGATAATCCTATCAAGATGTTTTGCCAGGAAGAATATGTTCATTTGTTGACTTAGTTTCAAATTAGTTTTGAAGGATGCATGTTTCTCATTTCTTAAAGCACCTTCGTGCATGCACAGAATAGCAAGTGAAGACAACAAACGAATAGGGAGCGCCTTACTAATCTTATTATATTTACCTGCCCCCCACCTGTACTGAGAAGGTACAAAATATGTGTGGATATGCAACGAAACAGAATGGCACATAAAAAACGATGACAAATTTAAAACAAACCATTACGTTAAGTTAACACAGTTCTTAAAATAACAAAGCTAGTTCTGAAACAATATTAAGTGCTCTGTTGTGCCTTAGGTTCTCACGGTTTATTCTTTTGATCAATCTTATAAGCTACTTATACGTACTTCTAAAAATATGGACTAAGTGAACAGTGGTAGCTCTTAATTCTATTTTTTGTTCACGTTTTTAAATCCCATGAAGTTAGTCTCCAAATGACACCTTCTAGAACCAATAGATACAATGTGGATATTAGCTCCCTTCTGTCAGTGAATTTTACAGGTAACAGCTGTAATTGCCTTTGTTGCTGTAGCATAGTAACTTGGGGGTAAAATAATAGATTTTCTTGAGGAATGTTTTCAGTATAGGTACACTACAGTAAAGTCTGCAGTGTATATACACTAAAGTCTACAGTGCAGACACAGTGAAGTTTAAATTGTAGATAAAGTAGTCTTCTCTCTCCTCATTCTAATTGCAATCCCCTGGGAACTTTGATAATGTATTTTAAATCTGATCCACAAAATATTTTGGAGATACATTGTTTTTGGAATGATAAAATGCTCACAATCTCGCGTCTTTTGAACTAAGATGAAACTGTGTAACCATCCACAGTGATGCTTGGTTTAAGCAAATTGATTACGCGCTCATAAGGTATGGAACATTGGGATGTTTCTAGATAATTCTAGGTCATGATCAATTAAATACTCCCCATGTATGAACATAATTGTAGTGAGCGGACCTGAAAATCACTATATGTAGAGACGATGTTCCGTTAAAAATATCAAATGTAAATTTTCTGGTACAAATACTTATTATGTGTAAGGAATTTTTCAGAAACATTTCAGTATAGTACGTCCGGTGTCGGTATATTTTCTTTCAGAAATAACTCAGCGTCGTTTACCTACCAATACAAAAGGACGTCAAGATGTGTTCCTGTAAGAAACTTGAAATCGATTCTCGATTAAAATTACTCATTAAAAGTGACTAAATGTATGTTTGGGGATCTATTAAGTAATTTACGGTAGTTTGCAGAACTCAGTACAACCTGTGACTGAAATAGTCTATAGATCCTAACATAAAAATGTATATACTAAACACCTGTCTTGTCATATTCACTCTTACTAATGGTCACGGTTTTTAGGTGTGTTGCCACTTTGTCCGACGCATCCTCTGTGGTAAAAATATTCATGGCATATGCCGTGCCTTCTTACCCACTTCTTCGATGCACGCCTACCCTCAAAACTCCAACTTTCAATTATTCTTTTAAAAAATGAAGAAGTACACTTTACCTATTTATCATAGGGAATACTGTCCTGTCCCGAGGCAATTATCCAACAGGCCTTTCACGCGAAGGAACAATGCAAAGCGACATCCATTACGTAGGTGTATAATTGTCGGGTAAGAATACGACAGGCATTGCCTTGTAGGAAGACAGAGCAATGTCAATTTCTTCTACGGTATTGTGTTCAGCTAGCAGTATTCCGCATCACCAGGCACTTTTCTATGTTATGCGTGAGCATCATCATCTGAAACAGGATATGATTCTGATGTATTGATTACGATTAAAGAGAACAGCGGTTGCAACTCATACAATGAACATAAAATATGGAAGTTTATGACCACTTGAATGTGTACTGAAGCGTAAATGAATTTGAAGTATTATAAGGCACCTCATAAATATAATTTTAATATGCATTGTGCAGGTACTATGAGGTGAACGAAAATGGGTCAATAAGAATATTGTTATGGTTCAATTAATAGTTTTGTCACGTCTCAAAACCACATATAATCTACAAAATATACTGGTAGATTGGTACTTTGCAGGAACACATTGAAAAACAGATAACATTTTTGTTAAGTGTCCTTTTAAGTTCTTTGAAAGCAATTTCTGAATCCATGCTGAAAAAAAGTTTGAGGATTTCATTATATTGCAGGAAGCTATTATCTAGTGCAATACATTGCCTTTGGCACACCTGTGGAAAACAAGGACAGACAGAAAGACTCTGGTTCGTGGATATTATTCAATTCTCCTTATATGATATTAACAATGACGAAAATCGTGCAGAGTAGCAATGCGATATTAAAGGCAAAATAGAGTCTGGGAACTTTCAAGGGCCCCTGCCAACTAGGAACCTGATTGGCAGGGCAAAGGGTAAAGACGACTGTGCATTGTGTTTGTCAGAGACCTTGTTGCATAAGATTAGTCCACCCTTTGCTTTAAGTGATGGATTTTAGGATAGTTTGAAAATTGCGGTCGTGTTCTGGCTTCACATAATATTCGTTGTAATCTGCCAAAAAGGCTGCAAGCTTGGTAGTATTGTATATTCAGGAGTTAATTTTGCATATACATCCGCTCAACATATGTGAACTCTTTCCGCATCAATCACAACAAACGTTGTTCTGATATGATTTAAAATTATGATTTCGGATTCAAAGTCCTCATTAAAAAGATCGTCCATTTAATTGTCAGTATTTCTATATATTTTCAGTGAAAATAATGGTACAGGTAAACAGCATTAATGTAATGATGCCATTTTGAAACTCATCACTGAAACGATTCAATACACATTTTCTAAGTCCTAGGATGTGTTATTATGTCTATACTCTGTAACATTATATTACACAAGCATACTTCTTCCCTAAAAATTCCTATCAGTCATATGTACAAAAACGCTTGCTCAATGATAATAGCAAATAACAACATCAGAAGAAAGAACAGTTTGACTTTCCAAAAACCTAGAGTGAAATAATAATACACGCTTTCAAATCTCAAATATCGCTCACAGTACATTTCCTGAGACAGGAACACAAACACGTTTTGTTCAAATGTCTTACATCGGAGGATATGGCAAACAAGATGAAAAAAAAAATGAATTTCCTGAAAAAAATCGATTTACATATTAATCAGCAGTCACACATATATGCCAAATCAACAGTATTGATACCAAATGAAAAGCTTACATATTCCTTTATAAACGTGTGATATTTTATCATTTATACCATACATAACACGGATAATTTCATTCAAATAACATTTTAGACATTTTTTTGCCAGTGTGTGCCAGTATATTTGCTTTTTCACTAAAGATATGAATTTAACAACCAATGTTTTTAAAGTGCAAGCTTAGGCCATGTAATTAGCACCAAATCATTGATTGAACACCTTATGTTTAGAAAACAAATTTCAAATAAAAAAAAAAAATAGGTCACAAACCTTCGCTAGATCATTAGTTTAATTTTGACTCATCTTTTTGCTTCAAAAACTTCAGTTCTTATGGACATTTTAAGTTGAATTCATCTGTAGATGGCACTTTCAAGGAGGTGCCAAAATCATTCATAACGTGTATTTAGAGTACGTTGTACAAATGTGCGAAAGGTTAATTGATTTAAAACGTTTTACCTTGAGACTGGTCTACACTAAACATTAAAAAGTGTTTTCCACATTGTAGGCTTGGTGACTTGAAATAACTTTACTGTCAATTTGGCTGCCAGCTCTAGTGTTTCAACTGATTATCATATCGATCAGTCTATAGTGCCTCGGGTAATATTAAGTCAAATTTTACACGTGCCAAGTACTGTATTGTTGATGTAGTGCCCTGAAGACGCCATGCAGATCAGGTCTTTAGACACATTTTAGAATTTGACAATTCAAAAGGCTTCATTCTAACATGTGACTTCAAGCTTTCCTAGTGGACTGGTCTCTTGCTTTCGTGAGTGTACTTTTCGTGCTGCTAGTTTGCTTTGGCCTGCTGCAAAGAGACCGACTATGGTCGGATTAGGTCTAACTTGAAACATGCCGCATAATCAATTTTATGTGGAAATGTCTTTAATTATTTGAAGCATGTTCACAACCCAGAAACCGCTTTTACCATAATAAACCATTACTCTCAGTAGCGGCGAGGATATCTGTCACCAAAGGTTGCATGCATACTCTGCGACAGGCCCATTTGTACACCAAGACACTTCTTTTTACAGGTATTCTGTGTTTTTTTCTTGATGTGGATTTTAACGTTTCCAGAAATAATCGATTTGGCTGGCCTACTTATTTTACATGCTAAAACTACAAAAATATTGCGGACCTTCCGAAACCATGGGTGCACAAATTACTTGTAAAGTGTTTTCAAATGTGAACAAGTATCAATAATATGATTTTGGCCTTATCTCTCAGCCTTAGCAGAGAAGAAATGACTCGCCTATGAAAAGAACCAGTGATGAGAGCGCGTTCCATTCTGAAATATAGATATCACCTGCTACTTTCATTAATTTTTTCAGAGCTACATTTTGGACCAGGTCAACAGCTTGCCCAGGTGCACTGCAATGCGCCCAAACAAGTGGACAAAAGCTGTTGACACGGACCATTATATTCTCTGGAACAACTGGAACGTTGGTACTTGAATGAAACGTCTTTTCACAAAGAATATAAATCTAGCATTTTTATATTAATTGAGAGCAGTTCATTTAAAGTAGTTCGAGTTTAGTTACAGTCGGAATTGAAAGAGTTAAAACAATACATTTGTATATTCTTCAATCCCAGTAGTCTTGAAAATTTATGTATGCCTGGATATAATATATTGAGCTAATTATTGACCATGGGCAAACGTCCATATTCACTTTTTCTGTAGTGTGAGATGTACTTGTTGAAGTTTTAACTTGACGAGCAAGCAATGAATACCATGAGAGGTGTGATCTAAGTACGACCCCAAGCTGAAAATAGGAGTGATCTCTTACCTCATTGTCAATTTGTTATTTTTAGATATGTCCATTAATACCATTATTAATTTATCGGATGCACTGTAGTATTAACCCTGTTCGGTCGGTGCCCCCATTGTAAAGGGTAGTATTCCTAATAAATTTATTGATGGTGTTTATAATACAGAGCACAATTCGTCGGAACCAATTGATGGCATGTTTTGATAAACGACATTATTGAGTAGGTCTTCATTCAGTAAATTCCAACATTACGACCAGATATGCACCTTGTTCTGCACTGACCAGTTGGGAATTTACGTAGCGGGTGGCCGTGAATGGATATTAACCCATACCTAGGTACACCTTTCGGCTACCCGCATGTACATATAACCCAATCAAAAATTGAAAACCTATACCGGCACGTTTTATTAGTTACGCATTGATAACTGAGAATACAAACTTGAAGGATAAAGTTAACATAAAAATACACAATACAGAAACAATTTGCTATACGGACAGACATCTGACGCACGGTCACTGCATATGCTTGGGTATTTTTATTAAAATTCCCAATGCATCAGTTTTTTGGGGGGTTAGCAAAGCTCGTTCATGAAGTAATTTGTTATTTATCTTGATAAATGACCTTGGTTCGTGTTTTTAATCTTTAAACTCGTCTCCTTCGGTTACCATCAATGTCTGCAAATCCCAAATAAAATTACACAGCTTGTCTGTCACCTACCTGGTTGTCACTGATGTGGCGTCCGTTTATGCCAAAGCTTTGTGGTTCAGTTGATTTTGGTCCTGTTTTCTTTTCCACGTTCAAATGAGAATTTTTATTATGTTTTAACAAATTACTGGTTGCTTTCTAGATTTGTTTTCATTGTTGTTTCATGCACACGTGGTGCAGGCTTCTTTGTTTTCTAAGACAGAAAACTATTTGTAAACGATGCTCGCTTCCAGGCATGCCTGGCGATTCCATTTTTATGGTGCCTCTAGTTTGTTGCAAATTTGACATCAAACATACCTTGCAATTTTACGTCGCAAAATAAGGCATGGCGTTACCGATCTGCATTTGATTCTAAGATAAAAGTAAACAAGAAATGGAGTCTAAAAGAATGTTTGCGGGAATCCGTGTTCAATATTGGTACCCGGTACACACCCAAAGAGCCTTTTACATCCCGATGAAGCCGAAAGTTTGAAGTAGGTCCCAGTTGTATGCTATTAAAATTCTAATGCAACTAGGTTCATCGATCATTTTGATCTCACATATGAAATGCTTTCAATTATTACTGCACGGAGACTAGAACTTCCAGATGTTTGAGATATGAAACTTACATAACAATACTTAATTTATAGTCGGTTTTGAAAAACTGATAACCAAGCCACTGGTTTATATCACCGACTGGTGATTTTACATGATTCAAAAACAGCAAAAATGAAAGGATTAGAAGTGAACGACAATATACAAAAAAATTAAGTCCCTCGAACAATGCCTGCAAAATTTAGATATTAGGGCTCTGTCGATCAGCGAATTTTAGAACTCGGGTAGCAACCAGACGGGTATTTAAACACCAAAATACCTCCGGGTATTACCTGCCACATCGTATCAATCAATTAGCGATCATATCACGTGCAGTGTATGGACCTGCAAACCATAATGCATGCATACATCAATCATACGCAACCCTGCCAGCACACATACCAAAACAGTGACACCAAAGCCAGTAACTCAATCAAACAACAGAACACGTTACGTTAAGTTATAGCAATGAACTTAGGCATTTTCTTAGGTGTTTAGTATTCTATATTTAGTTAACAGTATCGTGAGTGCACGGATGTCCCTGTAGCTCAGTTTGCTTTTTATTTGTGTTGCTCCTGTTATCATAACTGTCACAGGAATATTAGAACTTAAGCCATTTCAGGCGACAAAGAAGTTTATGGCGAACATACCAAGAAACATGTACATGTACATTGTATTTGTGTCTTTTTGCCCAGAACCACTTCCTAGTAGTCAATATCCTATTCCGCAGTTCGAACTCTTTACTCTCCATAAGCTAACCTGTCCCTATCTAACCTGTATATATATGGAATTACTATTGTCTATATTGCACACGTTCCTCTGTAAAATTTTGACATAGGCTGTATCAGCCCAAATAAATTAAAGGGTCTTCAGCGGGTAACTACTCAACATGTTTCGGAGCCTTTTACCCGTACACGTCTCTCTGAGTAGCGGCTCCTTGCCTAAGCTAAATATTCAGCAAAGACAACCCACATAATAATGAATAAATATGAACGTGGCAATTGATGAATTAGCTAAATATGTGAAGTTTTGCTTGTAAATGCAGAGCTTCATATCAAAGAAGAATACCTGTCAAACAAACCATAATTACCAAATTTTCATAGTACAGGTTCAGATAAGAACAATTTGACTTACTCCTGAACCAAAATGTACCTTTTCTAGCTGGACAGCTTTTCCTAGTTAAACCATCCTCCAATGTTTAACTGAAGTGGAAACAAGCTGGGGCATTATATTCAGTCCCAGTGATTGTAAAATAAACAGTTGCAGCTAGACCACCTGTACAAACCAAGGAAAATCCTAACAAGGACTGCAACAATGTACATCCTGTACCAGAGATGTAAAACAAACTCCATGATGACACCTACTCCTCAAACAATTAAGCTCTATTTAACTGCCAACCCTGAGTCAATGTGTCAACTTAATGTGTCAGGTTTGTGACACTTGAGAAAATACTGTCAATTTTGAGTAATTTTTTAATAGTGAGTAAATGTGCATTTAGGCATGTCATAAAAGAATGGAGGTCATTAGCATTTATGCCAAAAACATGCTATCAAAACAATTTTTCTTAACAGGATTTTAAGTACAATTAGGCAAACATGCAACTGTCGTAGGCCGCTTCTTGCTACCTGTAGCCCCTGGGGGTTTACCTAACAGAAAACATGTAAGCCTAAAATGTCTGATAGTGAATATTAAAACAGAAAGATGCCAAAAGATAAAGTTAAGTAGCAAAACAGACAAATCTAAAAACTGTAGATTATTGCAGCCAGACTTTCTAATAATCTTTGGATGTTAACAGTAGAATTATAGGGCAAGTCAGAAAAGAATGGAAGTCTTTTGTATTTATGTCAAAAGAATGCAATGAAAATATTAAACAGATAGCAAGTACAATTAGGCAAGCTTGTAACTGTCGTAGGCCGCTTCTTGCTACCTGTAGCCCCTGGGGGTTTACCTAACAGAAAACAAGCTAGCCTAAAATGTCCGAAAGGTGAACGTTTAAACATAATGGTGTCAAAAGATGCAATTAAGTAGCAAAACAGGCAAGTCTAAAATCTCTAAAATTATTGAAGCCAAACTTTCTAACAATCTCGGGATATTTACAGCAAAATTTGTATAAATATTTGATCAAAAGTACACCTTTGAATCCTCTTGACTCAAGTTTATTGTAAATAAATTTGGTTCTTGATGCAAAGTCCTGAAATTTAGAACAAATACGACCAAATCTCAAAATTTGTGACAAAAATGTATTATATCCAATAGTATCGGAAATATTACTGTCCGGGAAAGGATAATTAACTACTTCAAAGTTAAACTCATCTATTTTGTGATAGACTTTAATACAAAACCTGTCATTAGTGACCTGAATATCCAAGTCCAAAACCACATCTCTGAAACCATTTGAATTGTTACCCTCCAAAGGGATATCTTTTGGGTAAATTTCTTTAGCAATTACACTGAAATTGTGTACATTTACACAAGCAATGTCATCAATATATCTTGCGTTGTTTGATAATTTTGTTGCCATTTGAAAGTCCTTTTTCATCAATTTATTCATATACTTAAATTCAAGCCAGGTTAAATATAAATCTGCCAGTAAAGGGGAGCAGTTGCTACCCATTGGAATGCCTTTTATTTGTTGAAAAACCAGTGGTCCACATTGAACAAAAGTATTATCCAAGAGAAATTTTATAGCATCTATCAAAGTTTCAACAGTGTAAGATTTAACGTTACTTTTTGAATATTTATTGTGTGACCAGTATGCTTTCTTTGTATATGAATTAATATTTATGTATGGTTTACCATTATGTTTAAACATTTTGCTAATTAATACTGAAAGTGAACTTTTGACTTCATCTATTGGTAGATTTGTGTACAGTGTAGAAAAATCAAAACATTTGATATTTTTTGCCTTTACATCTTTGATTTTAGATACAAACTCGGAAGAATTGTTAATACTCCAAACACAATTTATTTCACAGTTTCTAGAAATTGCATTACAGTATTTACGAAAATGATTCCTAATTGCAGTCAAACACAATGTTACTTCCTTTGATAATTGCTTTGTAGTACATTTTGAAGCACCAGCTATGAATCTAGATTTAAAAGGGTTTTTATGTAATTTGGGTATCCAGAACAAAAGTGGAATAGAGGAGTCCTCTTCAGAAATTTTGATATTAAAATTCCTTTTCATCTCATCTTTATGTGCATCTATCAAATTATCAATGGATTGTTTGTGTAATTTATAAACGTCATTTCCTCTTATGTCTGAAATATTGTTTATACCAAGTTCCTTTTTCAAAACATCCAGATAATATTTTTTGCAGATGATCCCAAAATTGTTACCGGCCTTATCTATGTTAGTGACTACAAATCTATCTTGTAGTTCTTTGACTGCTTTAGAAACTTTAGGCTGTTTTAGATTAACCGTATTGAAATTCTTAATGTGGGATTTGTAACGATAAATTCTATTTCTAAAGACTCTTTTCAAGTTTGATAACCATCCTTCAAATTTCTGAAATTCCATTTTTTCTTTCTTTGCCCATTTCATACAGTAGGAGTCGAGTGCATCACATGTATCCTGAAAAATTCTGTCAATATTCAACTTGGGACATATCCGAAATTTTGTACCTTTTTTCATTATTTCTTTTAAACCTGAATTTTGTATTATATCCAAGTTACCTGTAAATACATGTTTGTGGTGTGCATCAACAAAATTAGAATATTTACTATTAGACATACAGTCACAATTTTGATTTGCTGCGATATCCTCAAGAGTAATTGAAGCCAGAAATTTTTTGTAATTCATGATACTTTGTCCAATATTGTTGCCATATTTATAGGAAATGATGGGGGGATCTTTTATTTTGCATTCCTTGGGAATCATGTAACGAACAAATTTCAATTTGAAAAGGGGCTGAATGTTTAGTGAGTCAATGATTTTGTGTTTGAAAGGAATGCTGCAAAACATTTGATCTAATTTTTTATTAGAATCTGGTTTCCGAATAGTTGTTGTGTAAGCATACACAATTTCACAAAAATTTTGCGGAAATGCATGTTCTGAATCAGTAAGACCCAAATATTCATTAATTCTGGTTATGTCTCGAAAAGATAGTGCTTTAAGAGCTGTATGTAATTGATCAATACCATTGGAGAAAGCCTGTAGTAAATTTTGGACAAGGTCTTTTGTATCCATGTTCCTGCATTTCCTGTTTTTCCGTGATTTTCTTTGTCCATGACTTCTTCTTCTTCTTTGAATACCAGCCTGATTGTTATGAAAAGGTGTGTGACTTCTGTCAAGAGTTGTAAAGTCCAAATTCCTAACATCACCGAAGCCTAAAATTCTGTCATTGAGTCCAAAGGGAAAAGCTGAATTAAGTGTTTTGATCCAAAAATCTTCCATTTGTAATAATTTCCTTGTGTTAACATAACTGTCTTGGTCTAACAAATTTGGCTCTATGTAATCAATAATTTGTATCCGGCAATCCAAATGTGAATGTTCTGCAGAATTGAAATGGTTACACAAAAAAGTGTTTAACTTGTGATTTTTAATTGTAGTTTTATGACCACTGAATCTCTTTTTAACTGATTGAGTAGTTAGGCCCACATATTGTGCATTACATTTGATGCAGGATAACAAATAAATGATATTGGTAGATTCACAAGATAATACCAAATTTTCCAATCGGGGGTTCCTTAATTTGAATTTTTTGTTAGTAACGTTACTGTGAAACTCTTTGTTCTTTGTGAAATTTGACTTGCAGAATAGACAGTTACAATTTCCATCAAAACATATTCCAAAATCAGCGCTCGAGGCTAACGCTGAACCGTTTTCATTGTTGATCTCACTGTTCATGATTGTATTAGATTTTAAACATAATTTTGAAAGCCCATCATGCCATTTATCTGTAGTCATGTCCCTAAACCTTATCCTGGTTCGTCGTTGTTAAGTCCACCGAGTAACAAAATTAACAATAACAATAACAACAACTAAAACAAGTCCAAATGGGTGCTAGACTAAAGACGTTATCTGGAATTCCAGTCTGCATTGAAAATCATAGATCGGGGACCAGCCTGTACAGACCTATCCACCAAGCATCATGCAACATAAAAGTTTAATTACATCGCCTTACACGGTATTCAGTGGTTGCAAATCTCGTGTATAATATATTCACGCAAACTGGTTTTAGCCTTTTTGATTCAGCCGATTTTGAATAGAATGAATTTTGTGAGAATTCCATCAGCCGTCACTGTGCCTTAACTGTGGTTTCAGCTTTTGGTCCGATAACTGCAATCCGCATTTTTTAAACATATTATTTATTGATGATCCACAATATTTGAGTCGGGTTTTTTCGCATATTTTGCAGGTACCCGACAGGGCCCTTTTAGATTAAGTCGCTGACCGAAAGTTGTTCTGAATATCTTCAATATTTCCAAATATATCTTTCATGCAAAATCAAAGAAAGTGTCGAAAATGAAAGAAGCGACACGGGTTTTACCCCTTTATAGTGCTTTTACACGGCGTTGTACTCCTCTATTATTTTAACAAAGTACCATGCAAATCGTTTTGAAAAATGTTTTTGTAAGCCTAAATAATGGCACATAGTTTGATAAACATGCACATATATCCATGCAGGGAAGCTAATGTAAAACAGCATCAAAATCTATCAAAGTGTTATGCTCTGCGTAGTTGTAATTAAATTCACAAAAAACTGTATCATTTGAGTGATTGTGGTTGAGTCAAAAGCAAGTTTCGTGCTAAGTCTTAAGCTAACATTAAAAAGGCCAATATTTTGCTAATTGAGCACTTGGAATCATTTTCTAGACATTTTGTACGTGTTTGCTTTTGTTTCACTTCATATATAAAGATTCAACCTTTTTCGACTTATACACTGAAAGAGCTCAGCAGAAGGTGTAGGTATCACATCAAAACCATAAATTCTATATCTGAACCTATGCGTTAATTGCATTCAAAGAGGATGTTGCAGAACCTTTCTCCGTTCACCAAAACAAATGCTCGTAGCAGTGGTGCCAACAGATAGAGAGTGTATTGGGCAGGCAATGTTTCACTGCACATGATGCGATATATATTGTGCGCTTGCCTTTTTAATTAAGCTGTACCTTTCGACTAAATGTAAATTCGGATTCAGTCCTCCTGACAGTCAGACACAATAATAGATGCATACCAACATGCAAAAGGTTTCAACGACACTCACTAAGGTTAAAAGTCTTGGTCCATTTCATGTAACTGTAGATTGAAGTTACAACTTGAAGAATCACCAGTTCTTTTTCAGACCTAGCATCACTGGGTGTAAATAAAATCAGACCAGTGGGCAAAACTATACACACACACACACACACACACACACACACACACACACACACACACACACACACACACACACACACGTTTAAATGTATATCAGTGCCCCTGTAATATGGGATATCTCTTTGCTTAATATACTAACGTGAACTGTTCTTGATCACAATATTATTTCATTCCGTTTGAAATAAAACTTACGCCTCCCACACAAGTTGGTAGAAAATGAGTTGCGGTACGTTTATACTGGAAAATAGCAAGTAATAGTGAAGAAATCAAAATTGGGAAGAAACGTACACACACACACACACACACACACCTATATATATATATATATATATATATATATATATATATATATATATATATATATATATATATATATATATATATATGTGTGTGTGTGTGTGTGTGTGTGTGTGTGTGTGTGTGTGCGTATGTGTGTATGTACATACATACTTGCACAACACATGTACCCATTCACCGCACCTACTTGCCCACTCCTCGTCCTCGAGAGCAACAAATAGAAGAAATGGAGCGTTGAAATATTTATGACTGAAGTCAAGCGTCAATGTATATGTTGTTAAAGAATTACTATCAATTAAAATCAGTAGCATGTTACTTAGCCGGCCACAATGATCCTCAACAGCCACATATTATGATTGATAAAGGGATGCGTTCCTTATTTCATGATGCAACCTTCATGGGTCAAAGTGGCTTCGATTGTGTAATTTGTTACCCTTGTGTGTACACCGGTGGTCATATTTAACACAAATCATCAATTGTGTGGGGTGTGTTACTGAATATTATGGCGTGTGAGGTATCCATGCGAGATTAAAATGGTCTATCATAAGAAGATACGTTTAAATTGTGATGAAAACCACTGTAATGCTCATATCTGTTAGATAACCTTTCAAACTGGTGTGTTATATAAGCATGACATTGTTTCATGAAATAGGTTTGTAACACATGTGGAGTATTAACACCTGTTAGGTTAATAGACCCTTAATACTCCTTTGATCACATGTATCTGCTGTCACGAAATACTGTTATCAACCACTGCAGATCTTTGAGTGTTTCTGACGCAACCGTGTGGTAGCGTGACACTTCTGATATTGAAATAAAATTTCAGGCCGAACCATTTCTTGTCTCCTTCTATGGTGACTTTTTTCCAATTGGGGTAGAATAACAATTCCGTATAGAGTTGATACTTGAGAAGATCATCATCATCTTTAATATTGGCTATTTATAACCTAGGCCATCACATCAGGAATTTTCATGGACTTTTTCTTCTCATCTTAGAAACAGCAACATGAAAATATCTGTAGAAAGCATTATTCGTTAAAGAAAACCTCTCGTATTCTCGAAGGTCACTTTTTCTTCTCTCCTTGCCACCACAAACTGCAAATCTGTTTGTTATTATTGATTATATATATATATATATATATATATATATATATATATATATATATACATATATATATATATATATATATATATATATATATATGCATACATATATAAACGCACACGCACATAGACACACACATATATGTATATATACGCACACAAAGACACACATATATATATATATATATATATATATATATATATATATACTGCTGTTCATTTTGAAACAATATCAAGGCAATTTACTTTATTCTCGTCAACTACGTCTCTTACATATTTCTGTGCGGCTAAATCCAATGCTGTCGTAGTTTGGTTTTTAAGTTTATGTGGAAACACGTGAGGGTTACATCATGGTTAATGGTTGTACAATTATTACCCGGAGTCAGTACAGACATTTAAAAGAGCCCTAAAGAAATTGTGAAGGTGTATGCGCCGCTGTGGTTAATGAGTTATAACGATGTCTTTTTAGTACCTAGTCATGCATTTTAATACCTAGTCTTTTTTACCTTTTTAGTAGTTTTGTACACATTCTTAGTTTTTAGCCTTTTTTATCTCTGTCAGCTAGTTTTAGTTCGTGCTTCTATTTACTCGGTAGTTGATTATAATTTTAGTCTACTTGGTTACTACATATGTTTTAGAAACATGTTTTAATCTACTTTTTTTCTTCAGCTTTTACTTCAATTACGAGTTCCATTTGTTTATATTTGCATGATTGTGTTTTTTATGATATCTATGGTACTGTAACTGGGCCCCAAGGCAGAACAACCACTGGTTGATTGGGCTACCCAGTCTAAATATGTTCCAATAAATAAATAAATAAATAAATACCCAGAGTACTCCAAAAATTATAACCAGGGTTTGAACAACATTTTTTTCTATTTTCCCCCTGTTTACCTTGGCTAATCAACCCTTTCCTCCTTGAGTTAAGACTTAATCAACAGCTTTCCTTGGCATGGGTTGGGCACTTAGTGCCCGGGAAAGCCGATGACCCAGAGTATGTGATCTTGATAGGTCTCAGCTACAATTCTCAGTCAAGTTGTTTTTGATTATTGCTGATATTAGTAGAAAACAGTGAAACAGACGACATTTGACAAAAACTCCCTTTTTTGCCGGTTTAAGGGAAAAGGGGTTGATATGAAAAGAACAGTAATTTTTCTAGTTGGGGGCCTCCTGATTGATGCGACACATTCGTTGCACAATTCAAATACACTGTGCGGTTAGATTTATATTCTCAAATGCCATATTTTATATCTTTTTATCGGTGAAATGAGGATCCAACAGGTAATTAAACATTGCAAATAAAAGACACAGTTTTTGTTCTGAATTCTGAAGGCAGGTCACCAGCATGCACAATCGGGATGAAGCTTTCAGACGACGTATTTTACTGGTCATGATCGGCCCCTCAAACGCTCTACTTTGAGCTTTTTCAACAGTTTTTATGGGTGCATAGTATTTGCAAGTCACATTCGTATAAATTGTATGGTGCATCTAGTACAGGATATAATCGCAACCTGTATCCATCTTTTTGAATGAACATAAATATACCCAGCATCTGACAATTTATAACGACTAATCATACACCAGAGTTACCTACGTACGGCTGTGAAAACAAAGTACCAAAGCTGATACTTACAAAATACCAAAAAACTCTCTTTGATTTTTATCAAAACAGCAAACCAAAGTAAAGTACGAATGATAGGAATCAACATACATTTAATTTACACTCTCATGGCAGGCTTTTGATAAATTCACGTAACGCTCACCGTCCAGGGAATTTGTCCTGCCCCCAATTTATATCAAAATACAGTAAAACGTCAATACACGGCACTCAGATATCCGACATATTCATCATAATGACAGAAGTTTTGATAGGCAAAAGTTCATTTTCGTTGTTGTTTAATTCATATATCTGACATAATCAGTTATCTGACAAATTTCTAAGGGAACAGATGGTGTCATTATAACGACTTTTCACTGTGTAATAGTAACGATTGTCCCGTAGTGCCAGTTTCTATTCCAATGTTTGCTTGCTGCTGGGTAAAACTTAGTTGTGTGACCTGTGAGCATTTTGAACGCGGTTCTCAGGCGGACTTGGTAAAATTAAACAGGTGTCGGGTGGGAATTACAGTTGCCTACCTTTGCTGGAAGAATTGCTTTTGATGTGAAGGTAGAGAGGTGCCGGAGTTTGTTCTAGCCATCTACCCACCTTCCATCTCATTTGTACTAGTTTGGTTGTTTTGGTACCTCGAAGCGGTGTCTTCTACAACGTGCCATTATGTTAAGTTTAATAATGCACAAAAGCTTATCTTTGCATTCTGTAGTCCAATGGCCGTTAACAAACTAGCGCTGCCGGTTGTGATCCATATTGGGACAGGATGATATATCAGCAGATGGCACCAACAGAGTTTACTTGGGTCATTCCCTTTGCAATGGGTGCATCCCATCACTATGGTCTTGGGATATAAGGGATATGGATATTGCAGAACATTTAGAAATGTATTTCTAAGACATCCGACAAACACTTATATGCTACTCGATTTCTGTTGTTCGCATCTTCTGCCAACATAGTAAGAATGTACCGTGGATGGGTCTT
This sequence comes from Hermodice carunculata, assembly GCA_964020975.1. Taxonomy (NCBI): domain Eukaryota; kingdom Metazoa; phylum Annelida; class Polychaeta; order Eunicida; family Amphinomidae; genus Hermodice; species Hermodice carunculata. The sequence goes on along the minus strand of OZ026613.1, from coordinate 94,976,885 downwards.
TTCCTCGTTTGTTCAGTATATGCCGCCGAGATTTCTTCTGTTTGTGATTTATTTCAGGAAGAAAGTAAAGATTTTCAAAATTTTGTCATTTGGGGTTTTCCTTTCATGTACATTCAATGTAAATTTGTAAAATAATCAAGACATTTCGCAGAGAGTCAACATGTTTTTGAAACAAGCATGGCATCACCACATGGAAGGTGCCCAGCCGAAAGAGGTGCAATTTGACTTTCCAAATTAATTCATCTGTATGGTGTCAAAACCTAGTTCTTTAAAGTGAAGCTAAAGTGTCTTATTCTCACCGTGTCGTCGGTGCACATGGCACATGTAGGCCTGGGAACGTTACTTATGATGCAGTATCATTTAACTACTGATAAAATATGGTGCACAATTTGTACTTTAACAGTACTGCAAGCTTAATTCTTCTCCACCTTGCTGAACATAACCCCCCCCCCCCCATGACTGGAGCTGGTATGAATTATTTAGTTTTAATTTGTGCAATGGTCGATACACTAAAGGGTTTTTATCAAGTACCCGGTGTCGCTAAAGTGCTGTGGATGCATGTTTATGTAGTTTTCGTTTAGATGTATTTTGCTCAAACCTGCTCAAAAGGGACTTTGGATAGCGTTTGTTTTCTTTGTTGTGTTCTGGTAAATGTTTGCTTCTTCTTTGAAAGGGGAATTTTCATAAATCGTCTCCAAAACAGCTCTGGCACTTGCTTTGAAATTATATGAGGATAAGTGGCAAGGGAAGGTGGGAATACCCCCCCCCCAGTGATCTTGACCTGAATTGTAAAAGCACAGCAATTTCAGCAAATCTGTTTTTTGTATGATAAATCAAGCATTATTCATAATCAATCTTCACAAGAAACTGGTCAGGATTACATGTGGGTGACCCTAGCGTTATTTTCAGCATCATAGAATGAATTAAGTTAAGTTTGAAGGCAATAACTGAACTATTTGAACCATCGCTTTGACACCTCACAATATCATCCTTTATTTGCAGGCTCAGCTGAGACTGGCTCAACTGAGACTGGACATTGTTTATTTGACCCAACTTGCAACGGTTACAGAGTCGTGTTCGCGAATTCGTTACAAGGATGATAAGTCCAGAGATATGCATGCACAGACTGGTGTTGATGCTGCACGTATACCATCTTTAAAGACTTAAAGGGGATGAGGCACCTCTCCTGGTTCTTAAGAAAAGACAGCTTTATTAATTTAGTTTGTGAATCATATCTCAAAACGCATACAAGCCAGGACGTTTTCGTCTGCGCTGAGCAATGCTCTTTTCTAAATGCCATATTGATAACGTATACAGAGATTATCGTGACTTCAATCCCAATTTCGCAGGCCCGGTGTAATGGATTTGGGGTTTCGATGATCAGCATTTGGGCTAGGACTTGATACCAATAATGGCTCTATAAGGGGGTTACTTTCATTTATTTACTTACATCTATATTTATTTGTTATATTGTGCTCCGGCTTACTTCAGTGTAGGGACTCAACTTAAGCAATCTTTGCATCACTGTCAAAAGTTTCAGCACCTTTCTTGAAATTCACTTCTGAGATATAACTTGAGATTAATTTAATATTGCATGTGATGACGGTTTGTTAGATATACTAGTAAGATATACATTTATGAAAAAATTTATACTCTTCCCCATAAATGTGTCAAAACCCTCACCCACATAAATAATACAAAAACAAACATCTTCCAATGCTGTATCAGACTTGTGAAACTTCATCGGAAATCCCATAATGCTCCTATTGTTTTAAATATATATGTAGGAAATTCAAATTTTTAGTCCAGATATCTCAGTATCTTAGGCATGTCCTTTGGCGACACATTTGTGGGACAGAGTATCTTAGGCATGTCCTTTGGCGACACATTTGTGGGACAGAGTACAGTACGTGCTTGCGTGTGAGTGGTCTGAAACTAACTTATGCACTGACTGTAATGGATGACACAGCACATAGAAGCTGTACAATTATGCAGAACTACATGTTTGTATATCATATTTGGCGAAAAACACATACTTGGCTACACGTACTTTGTTCCTTGCATTGCCTTTTTAGGACTTCTGCGTCGAAATGAATGTAAGAGGAACTTTCTTTCTCTACACATCCAAAATTCTAGGAAATCCACAGATGCTGATGATATAAGCAGAAACATCTCTCCAATCTAAAAACAACAATAGCAACAACAACAACAACAACAACAACAACAATGTGAAAAAATAGCTTCCGACGAACAAATCACGCAATGTATGTTAGTTTTCCAATATTTCCTCCGAGCAGAAAAACAAACATTTTCCATGTGAACCTTATATATTCCAGAGATAAATATGTAATACATAACTCTTCATCTGTCTATCGCAGATCATGACTGTCTGTCAGAATTGTTTATATTTAGATGTTTGAAAAATCAAAATGATTGATACGAAGAGGGTCCATTATATAGTGAAGCAATGAGGGTACAAGTGAATAATGGTGTTTTAATGTGACGTGTTTTATTGGCTCGAAATCTAAAAGCTGTCAAACCTCACAAAGAAAAACAGCCCTTTGTTAAAACATGCAACACCAGAAACCATATATAATTTTAGCCATACATGAAAAAATGACTGAATGGATCTCAACATGTGGCTTAAAGGAGAAGATGGTCCATCACGATATGCACTTTGCACATTCTATTAATGGAGCTAGTTCAGTACTTTTATTTTTAAAATGCATTCATGCATTCAAGTGATAACGCGTTGCTAAAGCCATCACTGTTTTTCTATGGTTGACTACACACGACTTGGTTGACCGAGTAAATATCTAAGTGGCTAACTAATCAGGCTATTAACCACGAGAAGTAACAGTAGTGTTGACAGATGAAATTCTATATAGGTACTAAGTGGATTTCGGTAATTAATTATAAATGAATCACACACGTCATTTTAAAGAGATTACTTACCAGGGATTTTTATTACGTTCAATAACTACGACAAGTATTACAGCTGTTCCTACTGCCACTCTTACTATTACTACCACAGCTAGTGGCAATAAAACGATAACCAGGCAGACAGGTAGACGCAGACAATATAAACATATTCATTACCGCCCTATAGTACATCGATAGCACTTATCAGGTTCTCCAATCATTGACAGACAGACAGACTGAGAGACAAAGAGACAGAGGGGAGACTGTAGCAATAGCCAAATGCTACTGTTTCTTCAATTTGTCTAAAGACCTTTGCAAAATGCTAAATTTCTTTAAAATGAATTACTAAAGGACCAGGTCAAAACTTTTCAATGAATTTTGCTGTTATTTCCAATAATGGCTAAAGATTTTGATCTGTCCCTGTATCTATACTCCTAATACAATAATCAATGAACTTATATATACCATTATTGTAAGACAGAATAATAGAAGAGAATGCAACAATGGTTGACAATAACACTAGCCGACATGAGAGTTCTAAAATGACAGTTGAGAATAATTTTATGTGAGTCAACGAATGGTTAATTATAGCTGACTGCTAATACGCTACACAACTACAATATGAAGTGTGTTGTGTCGACAATGCATTCATGGACTGCATCACAAATTTGTGTGTTGAAAGCAATGGACAATATGTTGCTACAAAAGAGAAGAATATTAGCTAGTCTGTTACTTGCTACATATAAAATCAAGTTTGGATGGACGCCAGGAAATAAAATAGGGATGACGGAGGTGAGAAGTTTTACTCTGAAAGATGATAGTTTGGACAGAAGAACAGGAATTGTTGGATACATTCAGCAGTATAAATACAAGAGCATTTAGGTCGGGGATGAAGAGATCATAGTTAACCTTCGCGAATCCCAAGCGTAACTGGGTATGACAAATGTTGGCAAATGTGTGCAGGGTTGCTTCTAATTTAGATTTGAATTTTTGGAGGGAAATTGAATTTCTGATATCGAAAGAAATATTTTTCCATGGCCTTATCGTATCAGGAAGGAAGGACTTCTCTAGGCAATTAGTTTTGCAATTAAAGGGCAGTATGAAGCTAGCATGGCGAGCATTCTTAAGTTGGCTTAATTAGGACAGAGAAATAGGGAGGTGTTAAATTGTTATAGTTTGTGAAAAAAAGTTAACGTACTTCCTTCCGCTAGCTAGTTCATGTACAAAATGGACATGTGTTGTGAGCGTTAAGGCACCAACGCATATTGAGGCAGCCTCAAACTGTATGGATTCAATTTGATCAGAAAGGCCTTGACCACAGTTGTCAAACAGTGCACAATTATATTCAAGAATTGCTCTAATCACAGTTAAATATAGTCTTATCAAACTCTGCTGATCACCCCAATCTAGTATTTGAACAAAACATTATTGAAAGTGTTGAACAACACAGACAGCTTAGTGCTATATTGTCATCGGATCTCAGCTGGTAGTCGCATGTCAATTATATTGTAGCTAAATCAAGGAAATTGATAGGTATTTTTAGAAATGTCTACAGCACAAATTTAATAGACGTGCACTTGAATCCTTGTATTTTTCTTTTGTTATACCCTGCTTAGAATATGCCAATGTAGTTTGGGATGGATGGATGCACACAGTTAGACAGGGACTCTCTTGAAAGTGTTCAGCTGGTTGCAGCCACAGTTGTTACGGGGGCTTTGAGCCATATAAACCATCATGGTAAAATATATGCTGAAGTGGTATGGGAGCTACTTTCTGAACGACGACGGAAACACAGACTCATATTTATGTACAAAATAGTTAATGGACTGGGTCCCTCATATTTATGCAATTTAATTCCACATAATGTTGAAGAACGAAATAGATATAATGTCAGGTCAAGGCAGGATATAAGCTCAATTTATGCTCGTACAAATACCTTTTTTAATTCTTTTTTTTTCAGCCACAGTGCGCGAATGGAACCTTCTTCCACAATCAGTTAAAAGGTCTGGAGATTTAGATTAATTCAAAAAGATATTAGATAAATCCAAGCCAAAATATAATGAAATGTTTTGGGGGTTTTTTGTGAGATCAAAAGGTAGGTATTACTCATGTTAGACTGAGAATGGCCTGTATCCAGCTGAACAAAGATTTTTACAGGATGAATCTAATTGAATCACCACTTTGTTCCTGTGATACCTCGGCTGAGGACAGTTTTCATTATTTTTTCCAATGCAACAAATACGTTATGGCGAGAGACGAACTCCAAACTAAAAAAATTCCCCTCGCAAACTTTAATTTACAAACCTTACCTTTTGGATTGTCAACAAAAAGTAATTCCGGAAATTGGGATATATTTCATGCAGTTCACAAATATATTAGAACCACTGGACGATTCAATGTTTAGCCTTCCTAGCATCGGGTTGCAGCTATACCATCATAATTAGCCATATGATTAGACACAAGGTAAATATTTTACAGAGACAAGTCATCTATATTGTCCTTATTGGTACCTCCAATTATACAGCCATGTATTAACGGGAATAACGCCCACCCATTTCCTTATTCTCTCCCTCTTTTTCATCACATTTGTTATGTCCTGTACGTTCTCTATTCGTTATCTAGATGTTATCCACTTTGAGTTGTATTGTTAATTCATTTACAAGAGGCATTCATATAGACATTGTGTCTGTTGGCCAATTGTTTTTGCGAATAAAATATTTTTAAACCAAAGCTTTGCTGGAAATTTTGCATTTGAATTTACACAGGAGAGCGATACGCTTTACTGAGAGTGATATTAAAATGGGTGCGCAAGTCTTCTGCAGATATTTCGGGGTGTCCAAGGCGAATAGGTGAATGGTGTGTCATAACAAGTTTGGCTGAAGGTACAACAGAGATACATTTAAAGCATTAAAGATAATGCCCCCTTACTTTCTCCATATATGTGTCATGGAGAGATTAGTGTGACGATGTTTAGAAGATTTAATGGGGGTATTGACAATTGCAAGTAAACTGGTGTAATCAGCAAAGAGTCTGAAATTTCATGTAATATCACCAACTAATAGACCTGCGGCATAGAGGGCCCTTCAGGGGTCATACCCCAACCCGTGGTATAACAAGTTACAACCTATATTTTCTTATAGGTATATATGTCCTCTTCATGAAAAAATAGGTTGTGGAATCTGAAAAGCGTTTTATCATATATATTTCTGCCCGTTTCCATGACAACCTAAGCCATTTCTGAGACAACTAAAATTTGTCCTTAAAAATAATAAATTTGGTGATACTGCTTGCAGAAAGGCTAAATAAACATCAAAATGTGCTCAATTGCTCAAATATAGTAAAAAAATACAGAGTTTGCTCAAAAAGCCTAATTATCATATGTTAATTTATGCAAATATATGAAATTTACATCGAAATTAAGTATTGTGCGATGGATAACATACTATATTTACTAAGATATAGTTTTGTTTATTTAAAAAAAGCCAAAATGATTAGGAACAGTACTCATACAAGTTTTATTTATCATGTTCATATGAGTATACCATATGCATATTACTTAATATGCTAATATGGCTATCATATGTCATCTTCGCTTAGGGAACCGTGATAACAATTGCCAATACACCTGATAAAGTAAGATAGTACTTTGTACCATGTATTCACACCTACACGTAATTTACAGTGAGCCATCCCTTGGAGTCCTGCAACAAAACTAATGTATCTCTGGCATCAAACTATAATTCAAGATGCCTTTTAGTAAAGGAAAACAGTATAAGTACATGTACACACCAAATATAGAAAGCTGATCAATGATGGTCACGGTTTGGAGATTCTACGCCAAGATTCAATCATCATCTTCCTCATCATCACTGTCTGTTTCAGTGTCAAAAGTGTCATTTGCACACTCATGTCCAAGGCATGCACATAATTCTGTGCATTTAAGTCCTGTCTCGAGGCAATGGTACTTTCTTGGGACAGTACACTCAATATCGGTGCAATACATATGAGTCAGGTTGCGGACTTCCAGTGGGGCTAGCTCATTGGTATACATCGAAGGCTTGAGGTAGCCATCATTAGACATTTCCAAGCCGTTACCATTGGGATCCCACACTTTAGGGTTAGGAATGTGACTGTTGTATTGGTGTCTTTTTGTCCAAAACCACTTCCTAGTTGTCATTACCCTATTCCACAGTCCGAACTCTTTACTCTCCATAAGCTAACCTGTCCCGGCCTAACCTATATACATATAAAAGTACTATTGTCCAAATTGCACACGTTCCCCTGTAAAATTTTGACATAGGCTGTATTAGCCGAAATAAATTAAAGGGTCTTTGGCGAGTAACTACTCAACATGTTTCGGAGCCTTTTACCCGTATATGTCTCTCTGAGTAGCGGCTCCTTGTCTAAGCTAAATATTCAGCAAAGACAACCCACATAATAATGAATAAATATGAACGTGGCAAATGATGAATACGCTAAATACGTAAAGTTTTGCATATACATGTAGACCTTCATTATGAAAGAAGAATACCTGGCAAACAAACTATAATTACCAAATTTGTGTAGTACAGGTTCAGTTAAGAACAATTTGACTTACCCCTGAACCAATATGTACCCTTTCTAGCTGGACAGCTTATTCTAGTTAAACCATCCGCCAGTGTTTAACTGAAGTGGAAACAAGCTGGGGCATTATATTCAGTCCCAGTGATTGTAAAATAAACAGTTGCAGGTAGACCACCTGTATAAACCAAGGGAAATCCTAACAATGACTGCAACATTGTACATCCTGCACCAGAAATGTAAAACAAACTCCATGATGACACCTACTCCTCAAACAATTAAGCTCTATTTCATTGCCAACCCTGAGTCAATGCATCAACGTAATGTGTCAGGTTTGTGATATTTGAAAAAATGCTGTCACTTTTGAGTAATTTTTTAACATTGAGTCAAAGTGCATTTAGGCATGTCAGAAAAGAATAAAAGTCATTAGCATTTATGCCATAAACATGTTATCAAAACAATTTTTCGTAACAGGATTTTGAGTACAATTAAGCAAACACGTTACTGTGGTAGGCCACTGCTTGCTACGGATTGTCATTTGTATTTCAGTCAAGAGAGTGCAATGAAAATATTGACCAGATATCAAGTACAATTAGGCAAGCTTCTAACTGTCGTAGGCCGCTACTCGCTACCGATAGCCCCTGGGGGTTTAACCTAAGAGAAATCAAGCTAGCCTGAAATGTTTGAAAGGTGAACATTAAAACAGAATGATGTCAAAAGATAAAATTAAGTCGAAAAAAAGGCAAGTCTAAAATCTCTAAAATTATTGAAGCCAAACTTTCTAACCATTTCCGGATATTTACAGCAAAATTTGTAGAAATATTTGATCAAAAGTACATCTTTGAACCTTCCTGACTCAAGTTTATTGTAAATCAAAATTTGGTTCGAGATGCAAAGTCCTGAAATTTAGAACAAATACGACCAAATCGCAAAGTCTGTGAAAAAAACGTATTATATCCAATAGTATCCGAAATAATACTGCCTGGGAAAGGATAATTAACTACTTCAAAGTTAAACTTATCTATTTTGTGATAGATTTTAATACAAAACCTGTCATTTGTGACCTGATTATCCAAGTCCAAAAACACATCTCTGAAACCATCTGAATTGTTACCCTCCAAAGGGATATCTTTTGGGTAAATTTCTTTAGCAAATTTACTGAAATTTTGTACATTTACACAAGCAATGCCATCAAAATATCTTGCGTTGTTTGATAATTTTGTAGCCATTTGAAAGTCCTTTTCATCAGTTTATCCATATACTTAAATTCAAGCCAGGTTAAATACAAATCTGCCGACAAAGGGGAGTAATTGCTACCCATTGCGATGCCTTTTATTTGTTGAAAAAACAATGGTCCGCATTGAACAAAAGTATTATCCAAAAGAAATTTTATAGCATCTATCAAAGTTTCAACAGTGTACGATTTAATGTTACTTTTTGAATATTTGTTGTGTTATACTTTCCTTGTATATGAATTAATATTAATGTATGGTTTACCATTATGGTTAAACATTTTGCTTATTAATTCTAAAAGTGAACTTTTGACTTCATCTATGGGTAGATTTGTGGGCAGTGAAGAAAAATCAAAACATTTGATATTTTTTGCTTTTACATCTTTGATTTTAGATACTAACTCGGAAGAATTGCTAATACTCCAAAAACGATTTAATTCACTGTTTCTAGAAATTGCATTACAGTATTTACGAAAATGATTCCTAATTGCATTCAAACACAATGTTCCTTCTTTTGATAATTGTTTTCTTGTACATTTTGCAGCACCGGCTATGAATCTAGATTTAAAAGGGTTTTTATGTAATTTGGGTATCCAGAACAAAAGTGGAATAGAGAAGTCCTCTTCAGAAATTTTGGTATTAAAATTCCTTTTCGTCTCATCTTCATGTGTATCTATCAAATTATCAATGGATTGTTTGTGTAATTTATATACATCATTTCCTCTTATGTCTGAAATATTGTTTATACCAAGTTCTTTTTTCAAAACATCCAGGTAATATTTTTTGCAGATTATACCAAGATTGTTCCCTGCCTTATCTATGTTAGTGACTACAAAACTTTCTTGTAGTTCTTTGACTGCTTTTGAAACTTCAGGTTGTTTTAGATTAACCGTATTGAAATTCTTAATGTGGGATTTGTAACAGTAAATTCTTTTTCTAGAGACTTTTTTCAAGTTTGATAACCGTCCTTTAAATTCCTGAAATTCTATTTTTCTTTCTTTGCCCATCTCATACAGTAGGAATCAAATGCATCACATGTATCCTGAAAAAATACTGTCAATGTTCAACTTGGGGCATATCCGAAATTTTGTACCTTTTTTCATAATTTCTTTTAAACATGAATTTTGTACGATATCTAAATTACCTGTAAATACATGTTTGTGGTATGCATGAACAAAATGTGAATATTTACTGTTCGACATACCATCACAATTTTGATTCGCTGCGATATCTTCAAGGGTAATTGAAGCCAGAAATTGCTTGTAATTCATTATACTTTGTCCAATATTGTTGCCATATTTATAGGAAATGATGGGGAGGGTGGGGGTCTTTTATTTTGCAATCCTTGGGAATCATGTTACGAACAAATTTCAATTTGAAAAGGGACTGAATGTTTAGTGAATCAATAATTTTGTGTTTGAAAGGAATGCTGCAAAACATTTGATCTAATTTTTTCTTATTAGAATCTGGTTTTTGAATAGTTGTTGTGTAAGGGTACACAATTTCACAAAAACTTTGCGGAAATGTGTGTTATGCATCAGAAAGACCCGAATATTCATTAATTTTTGTTATGTCTCGAAATGATAGCGCTTTAAGAGCTGTATGTAATTGATCAATGCCATTGTGGCACTAGATGGCACATTGGTATTGTGCCCTTTTCACATGTTGCTGAAATGCATCCTCAGTGGGCGGTAGTTGAGCAGCTGATCGGTCTGTGGTGGAAGCAATCATATAATCGTAGCTTTTCCAAAGTAGTTTTGAAATCAGTCCCTTTTACTGTGTTGAGAGCTTTGCTACATAAAACAGGTATTGTGATTTAGCTTGGCTGGGGGTGGCTTCTTGAATGGCGGTTCCAGGTTCATGATTTTAGGTTCACGGTACAAAATTATCTAACCTGCAAGTACATTAAAACGTGGGTGTTCTTACCAGGTCCAAGCTTCATTTTAGAAAATAATCCAGTTCACCATGTGTATATTATCAATCATGCAACGCATTTTGACAATATGCACAGTCATTCTCAATAACACTGATAATGAGACAATCACAGAAATGTGCCCAGATTTGTGCTTTCTGGTGCCTCTACAACACAACACATAAATTATAAAATCCTAATTTGAAGATGACCTCATTTGCATACATTTAATGATAGGGTTTCTAAATTGTCTTCACTTCATTTTTTTTTCGGTAATATACATGCTAAATTTGCTCAAATTCCAACAATGCGTTCTGGAGAAAGCACTTTTGCACAAGCTAGCCAGACCAGACAACCCATAAACATAATGCCCCCCCCCCCCCCCGTGGCGGACCCATAAAATTTCAGTAAAGCTGTGAACAAAAAATGTTGATAAGACGATTGGGATTCTATGTTCTATATGATTTGAAGCACTTTTCAAGGAAATTAACGTTTTGCATTGGTACAGCACATAATGTGTGATATACATCTCCAGAATGGCTTCAAAATCCCCAACATCTGAAGCCTAATTTGCATACATGTAATGCTGTCCACTTCATATACTCCAGTAAATTTGGTATCAGTATATCCCTGGAAGTATATTACCTTCATCATTTAACATTTACCCCCATTTTTGCTAATTTGACAACTGCAGCAAACAACATCAACAAATAGAGGTATTTATATTGCCAAATAGATGAAAAATTTTTGCATATAATTATAATAATAATGATGTTATTCAAATAGTTTTTTAAAAGCTTCATGCCTGTTGAAAGAGTAAGGTTAGTGCTACCTTCTGATGAAATTTGGAGTGCTTATCTACAAAATTAAGGCAGATATTAACAAATTAGTAAAAAGTAGTCATTTTCAAAAAAAAATAGAGGTTGCCATAGAAACGGGCGTGTAAACATACCAAAAAACGCTTTTTGGACTCCACAACCTATTTTTCTGTAAAGAGGAGACATGTACGCACATTTTGATATAGGTTGTGTTTTGTTATACCTTTGGTTGGGGTTGCACCTATTTTTAGGGCACTTTTGAAGCATTTGCCGCTAGCCTATAAGTCATTAACGTAGAACCAGAAAGAAAACTGGGAGCAAAATGAAACCCTGGGGTACACCAGCTTCAATAGGTCGTGAATAATCACTCGTTCGAAACGGCTTGAGAGATAACTTTCAATCCATCCTACAAGATTGGCAGAAATGCTGAGTTGTTGAAGTTTGAAAGGAGGCCAGGATGCCAACCCTGATCAAAGGCCTTGGGCACATCTAAAAATACAATTCATGCTTCTTTTGACTGTTTTAAGCCATTGTAAAGAATAAAAAGATTGTCCACAAGCTGGTAGGTAGTACAGTCATGGGCCTTGATACCAGAATTTATGGACGTGAGAAGACTATTTTGTATTGAATATTCAAAGAGTGCGTTAAAGACTAGGCGTTAAAACACCTTAGAAACATTACAGAGTAAAAACAAAAGTAGTACTAAATTTTAAAATCTTATAACATTTTATTTCAGGACTAACCATTGAATTCGATCCTGGACATGGATATATATTTTAAATTTCTTCTGATTTCAACTGGAAAATAACAATTTTGTGTGACTTCTGTGCGAAAAAAAAGTGAAAATCCTACCAAGTCAGAAAGAATGCTATAAAACCTCAAAAAATTCCAATCCTGCAAAAAAAACTCTATGGATACAAATCTATGGATATGTAGTAATCAGAAAATATATAGGTTTAATGTACTTGTGAAAATTAAATGGGTAATCGCGATCCAAAGTTACCAGTCTCACTGTGCACTAGCTTCACAGCTTCCACTTTAAGTGAATGAAGATTGCAATGGTAATTCACGATTTTGACTTCTCCAAAATCACTGTCCAGATCGACTTGAAACTTAGTTGGAATGTACCTTAGGTCTCTACTAAGTTTCTTCAAATGGTCACGCTCCGGTGATTTTTTGATCGTTTGAGAATTTTTGTTTTCATTATTTTGCAAAATCTTAAAAAATCGTCTCCAAAATCACTTCGTCATTTGTTTCAAAATTGCATAGGAACACATGAGGGCATGGCAGGGGGAGTTGCACAGTACATGGGGGATCTTAATCTTATTCCCGTGGTCACAGGGTTACTTTGGTGTATTAACACTACAGAAAATGACCTGAGAACTATTTCAGACTGGACTTCCATATTTTACATGGTTATGATTCTCTTAGAGGGCCTCACGCAGACAGTACATGAACGGCGTTGACCTCATTCCCACAGAGCAACTGACATGGAATTTAATGTTCACTTGATAACTTGAGATCTTTTTTTATTTAGGACCTGGGTTTTGCATATGTTAATGTTTCTCTTCAGAGGTCACGCTTAGACAGTACATGAGTTACCTTGACCTCATTTCTTAGTGGAAAGTGGAAGATGCATGAGTTTTACTCTTCACTTTAACTTGAGAACCACTTGAATACGGACCTTAATGTTGCAAATGTTAGTGTTCTTCCATGAAGGTTAGGCTTGGTACTTGGGTGACCTTGATCCTATCCCATGTTCACAGAGCCACAGGTGTGATGAATCCCTAGGTCAGCTGAGCATGGGCTGTTCACACAGCCATTTGTTCATTATAATCTGGCATATGAAAGGAGTCATTATAGAGTGTACTCATTTTATCTGCTACATTATCATTGGATTCTAACAGACTGTTATGCTAACTTAGCACAACTATCATAGTGAATGAAGCGAAAGGAAATCACGTAGTCTTTATTCAGGGTGAAATTTACAGTCATATTTTTAAATCCACAACATTAGAAAATAGACTTACGTGACAATTTTCTTTCAATCCAGGCCCGTAGCCAGACCTTGATTATTAGGGTGCCACTTTTCCAAAATTCTGGACCTCTTCTTTATACTGGCTTGCCGTACTCTAAAGTTACAAATTCATTAAAGCATGTGCCTCCATGTGGGCTACATCACTTTAAACTGCCAAGGATAGCCCAATAAAGTCTGAACGAATTATTTCCATTCGGGTCCTGTGGGTAAGATGAAGGGATGATCATGTAGTTGGATGTAGCACACAAAATAATAGAAATTATAAATTATAGACTAAATAATAGTTGTAAAAAGAAAAATTTTAAAGTAAATAAATAAGGAGATAATAAAAATATATGAGTATATATATATGGAATAGGTATGCATTGTGTATAAAATGAATAAACATGTATCGCCATTAGAATATGTATGTCTTTGCATAGATATCAGAAGGAACAGTGTGGCAGTCAGTCATAACTGGGAAATGGTCATCAGGAGATGAAGGCAGTCCACATCTGCACCATAGTACGGGCTAATAATACAAGTATGGACTGCTCTCCTCCGCTGTTGACTTCTATATGTTAGATATTGTTTACTACTGATTTGAAGGTGGATATGTAAAAAAAAAAAAAAAAAAAAAAAACATTTGACATGCTAGGTTGGGAAAGCTCCATGCTTCGGTTGCTGTAAAATAGAATGTATATCGTGCTGGACCATTTACTCTTCGAAGATGAAACTTTGGTGTGCTGTTTTTTGTGCTATAGTTATGCTGAGTTTGGGATTTGCTGAGTAATTCACCAAGATATTGTGTGAATGTATCTCGGAAAATTTTATTAACATGATTTAGCTTAAGTTGTTTAACTCTGTCAGCAGTTTTTAACATTGACACACTGTTCAGTTCTTTTTGTCCCACATGCCATCTATTGCTTTCCTAAAATGAATCTGATCACCTTGTTTTGCGAACTTTGGAGTTAAGTTTTATACTTTTGGCTGAGTCCAGAAAACTAAGCTGAGCACGAGTTATCCAAGTGGCACAGAATAAGGGATAAACATGGGGTCTTTTTTGCCTTTTTATTCAGGTCTCTTGCCTGTCTATACAGGAATTTAAGTCTAGAATTAGTTTTCTGGATTACACACTCTGCTGTGGATGCGCCTGACAAACTCTCATCTAAAATGATTCCCAAATACTTAACAGTTTTCACCTGTTGGAGTTTTCACCGTTGCAGATTACATTGAATTCGTCAGCCCTTTATAATTTCCCCTTTGAACTAACTAATATTGACTCAGTTTTAGCTAGGTGTAGAGAGAGTTTATAGTCAGAGAGTCATTGATGACAGAATTGAACTAAGTTCCCTTGCTATGACCAGGTGTTCTTTACTCGATATCAACAAAGCACTGGCATCTGCATATAAACACAGCGCATGCACATCAACATTAACATGTGTTTGCAATACTGGCTCATGAAACAGAGTCTCTGGATACACATAAAACACACATCGGTCTGTATTCAATTTATATGTAGATATATGTTCTTACCAGACAGCACGTACAAACAAAACCAATACTGTTACCCAGTGAAACTGTGCCTGCTTGTTTTCAAATAAATGAACGCCAAAGCAAACTAGGGTGAAAATGGCTAGCACCTGCTGGCCGGAAATTTATTAACATGTGAGTAAAATAATGGTGTGTACCCTTGGCAATGTTGTCTCCTGGTGTCCGGACAATCTTGTTCACAACGTTAAATCTAAATTAAATCTATTACTCTTAAGTGTTGACAAAAAGCCCACATACTTTAAACATGGAAGTCGTTTTCTGAACATATGCCACACGCAGCTACGTCTTAACTTCTCTGTTTTAAATGCCCATCTACATCATGTCAATATCCTTCCAGCCTCAACGTGTGCATGCTCTCATACCACTGAAGATACGAAACATTACCTTTTGTTCTGCCCCAAGTTCACTGTGCAAAGGATCCGTCTACTGAACACTGTGTGTCAATTAATCGCTCCAGGTGTAAATCCGACTTAATAGTTCAGTGCTCTAGTGACATTTTACTAAATATGCTCTTGAAAGGTAGTGAGGATTTGCCAGACACTGAAAATGTATTCATCTTTGAGGCTGTTCAGACTTTCTTATCAGAATCTAGAAGTTTCATCTATTAATTTAGTATATGATCTAACTATAAGTCTCCACTATCTGGCATCAATCGTATTATTCGTGTACAAGCCGTGAATTTAGTCTTCTGTTCTCGTCCAGTGTGTATTGTATATATTCCTGTGCGTCCTTTTATGTACTGGAGAGCCTCCAGATTAGTGTTTGTTTACTATTAGGCAATCCAGAGAAAATAAATATGTTTATACTATAACGTGACCCTGTTTGTGTTACACTTCTGGACACCATTTGCCAAGGCAAACACCAAAGTGACCATACCCTGCAAAGGTGAGGGCCAGATTGCGCATATATATATATGTATATATATATATATATATATATATATATATATATATATATATATATATATATATATATATATATATATATATATATATATATATATATATATATATATATATATATATATTTATTTATTTATATATTGTATTTGTGTCTTTTTGCCCAGAAGCACTTCCTAAGTCATTACCCTATTCCGCAGTCCGAACTCTTTACTCTCCATAAGCTAACCTGTCCCTGTCTAACCTATATACAAATGGAATTACTATTGTCCATATTTCACATGTTCCTCTGAAAAATTTTGACGTAGGCTGTATAAGCCTAAATAAATTAAAGGGTCTTCATATATATATATATATATATATATATATATATATATATATATATATATATATATATATTCATAAGTTGGTGGTATCAATTCTTAAGTACACGCTCAGTTGTAAATTGAATGAAACATTGGCCTTTTATATATCTGGTTATTTCTTTTTTACAGGCCATTGTGTACTCCAACATATATTAGACGATATCATATGTATAAACAGCTGTCAGGCGCATATGCTATCTGGAATGAACCAAAAAGACATTCAGAGCATTACAAATTCCTTCACATTCTGATGCTGAAAAGGTTTCATTAGGACATTATATATATATATATATATATGTATATATATACATATATATATATATATATATATATATATATTCATAGTACCTATGTTTTTCATCAATAGTGTAAAGCTAACCGAGAAAAAAAATGTTGGTTCCGATTTGATTAGCTGTTATATCTGAAGGTAGTTGAGCTATGCCCCTGTAAACTAAGTACTTTATCACCTGTCACGCTGGGTGAACTGAAAGTATTCACCTAAGGATAAACAAATATATTTTAAATGGCCATAATCAATAGATTATAAAGCAAGCCGAACTTGTAATTTTTCTGTGTTTGTCCCGGCATTGTGGGTTTAATAGAATCATCATCATCATCATCATCATCATCATCATCATCATCATCATCATCATCATTATCATCATCATCATCATCATCATCATCATCATCATCATCATCATCATCATTATTATTATTGAACTAGTCCTCTTTGGTTTAAATTTATACAAACAACAACTTTGATCACAAATTATAATGTAATACAACGTAAATTTATAAATATAGAAATAATATTATTATGGTTTTATCAAACTGCAAACTGTTTTCAGATAATTACTGGCAACATATGTGGATAAAAAGCCGTTCTCTAGAATTTTTATCTGTGTTTGTTTTGCAGCAAGGTTACAGTGCCTTATAGTTGATGCCACTGTACATTGTGGGTTTGCTAGAGTCAGTCTTGAAATTACAAAACGAACACAAATAAAGGAAATCTCTGTACCGCTTTTTTGGCACACGCGCTGGAGCTATTCAATCAAAACAGTACAGAATATGGTTGACACCGTAACAACTTATCTCCAAATTTTTACATGCTGATGTTACATTGTAATTTCAGAACAAAGCAGATTTTTGTCACCAAGTAAAAGGAAAGGAGCATAATTTTATGTTTTTTATGATCTATTCATCGTGGCCTTTACAACAATGTATCCTTTGCTATGGATATTCGATTTTTTTTACTTCATGCAGTCGGACAGAGGGGAGCAGACTTAGCTTGATTACATAAAAAAAACTTTTTGCGGTTTACCAGGGCATAGCTCGACTACCTTAGAACTAGTCCTTACGGTGATACAGCTGTAACACTCTTGTAACACACTTATTACTTTACCAGGTATACCATATTGAGATACATTGTGAACTCATCTAAGCTGGTTGTTAAATAAACTGTACTGCACGAAAGTGGACCTTTTTCAAAGCTGACAGCCATCTGTTCATAGACCATCTTAAAAATAACATGAATATAATAAAAGGTAAAAAAAAATGCACTTTTTAAATTGAAATGCCTTTCTCGGTATTTCTAGTCCTTCTTTTTTCCTTCTTTCTATGTGTTTTGTTTCTTTGTTTTATCTCTTGTATTTTTTTTATTTTACCTGATTCTTTATCATATTTGTTGATTTTCAATTGAAATTGTTTCTTTATGGCAGTCTTCCAGTCAGACCGACATACAAGCAATGCTGCTTCGGTGAAAGTGGCGCTGTCAAATGTGGACATGAAGTTACTTCAACATATCAAAAAGATCCAATATTGGATAAATTAAGGTTAAAAAGGTCGAGTATTGCTGTATCTAGTTTCGACGTAAAATCCAATATATAAAAGAAACAGGCTTTGACATCACAAATACTGAATGTAAAACAGCTCTTTTTCACTTCATCAATAAAAGAAAAGTACTCATTCAGTTCTATCTCGAAGAGCATGTCCGAAGCTGGGTTTGATGTATTAACAAAACAGCAATAAATGACAAAAAGTTTGAAGTAAAACAAGTTAAAAAGTCCCAAATTTTTCTTTCATTGGTGGGATATTTTTACAACTAATCGTATGATTTCCAATAGGCAGAGTGTTATGCGAACATGGACCTTAAACAGGGCTTGGCCAATTAACGAAATGTGAAAACTGTAAAATAAATATTTTTCGTTCTTTCAAGTGCTATAATCAATCAAAATAGGTATAGTAGACGTACTCTTGGTTGAATGAATTATTGTGGGGACCTTATGCAGATAATAACTATTACAGTAAACATGTATTAAATAGAATTTCCGTTTTCGTTGTTGTTGTTGTTGTTGTTGTTGTTGTTGTTGTTGTTGTTGTTGTTGTTGTTGTTGTTGTTTTATTTAATTTATTATTCCTTGGGGGATATTATTAAACTGTTCGGCGCTGATGGTGGTGTTGATCGACACACAAACACACACACACACCCCGGCTACGAGCCTGCAATCACCGGTATGATTGTTTTCAACACTTGATAAAGCAATCACAATATTTCAACAAGTTGTGATTGAGGAACAGGCTGCGTCGTCATCATCATAAAGCCTCAATTTGAATATGACAAAGGCATCAGTCACGCAACGTCAACCAAAATGCAAAAAGTCTTATTGAACTGTGTGATACAATATCAATAATATGGTATGACGAATATGTTCAGAAAAAAAGCTGACAATCAAAGAAAGGGTCGACAAATTTCAAATCTACCGGCAAGAACACACCGAACCTAGTCCAATGTGGTCAACCCAGATACGTGTTCCACTGGTCGCGTCAGAAAGACATACATTGCTAGTTTCAAAACCGACAGATGACAAAACCCGGAGTAAACCTCCGTGAACCAAGATATCAGCAGCCTTTCAGGTTATCAAGTAAGTGGCAAGCAAAATTTCTCTGCTCGCATTTTTGAAGACACAGAGTTTTATTTTCAGTAGACATAAAATACATATGATTCAGTCAAAAATAAAAGGCTGGTTATTTTGTTAAATAATATCTATATAAATCTCCCGATTGCGTTTCAAGAGTACACATATAATTTATCACAGTTTTCTCAAACAGAAAGTAAATACTCACGGTGTTCCAACAAAGAGGTCTCAATGACATTAAACGCCTTCAAGCAAAAATAAAAGGGCCTATCTCACAAGAGTGCTTAGGTTAAATGTTATCACAGACATAATCCAATCTACCGACTTGCCTCTAATTTATGCCCAAATGTTATACCAATCGTTTAATGTTTAAGCAGTATATTTGACTGGAGATACTTCGTAGTATGTAAGGAACTAGAAACATGTGACAGTCTTGTGCTCAGTTGACCTTACATACACAGACTGAAGCGGTCCTGTGAACCACAGAATGATATCCAGGTCACCTTTCTTCAAAACCATCATCACTGTTGCCTACACGAACATATCCCGTTACTGATTTTTTCGAATTTTGAAAATCTGTTAGACATAAAAAAGAATGTTCCACACTGCAGTGAACAAATTTGGAGGAGATCAAGTCCACGTCCATTCCTAAAAAGATCTGAAGAGGATTCAACTTACAGTTTGAGAGAAAACGTAAAGAAAAGGGAAAATATACAGACATTCTTTGATTAGCTGAAGATAATCGCAGGACCACCTGTTTAGTTCTATAATTCTCCAAAGTGCCTTAATACAATTTTATAGCAATTGACTAGGCGGTTTCGGAGAAGAATGTTTTTAAAGATTTTAATGAAAATGAACAAGAATATTCGTAAACAAGTCTTAAAATCATTGAAGCGTGACCATTTTAACAATTTGGTAGAGACCCATTTGCAGTAGATGCCCACCAAGTTTGAAGTGAATCTGGTTGATGGTTTTGCAGAAGTCGACCATGTGAAGTTCCGTTGCAATCCCCATTGATGTGCATTGTAATGAATAGGAATGCATGCATTGACCGACAGGTGCCTGACTTGAAAAAATCGCTAAAAATTAGAAATGCACAGTATCACAACCTGGTGGACACCTTTAATTAACCTTCCACAAGCTTCATTTACACAGAGTTTCAGAACAATCTGAGTGACAGTTTTGGAGACCAAGTCGAAATTGCAAAAACACACAAAAATCTGTAAATACTTTAGAAAAATGCAACGTCACCTGTTGAACAAATTAAGGTGGTGTCGGCCCCAGAGGTGAGCCTATACAATTTCAAAGCGATTTGCTCGGAAGCTTCAGAGAAGAATATATTTTTAAGATGTTGCCACTTAAAAAAAATCAAATTTATAAAATATCAAAAAAAAACATAAATAAACAAACAAACTGCAGCGTGACCATGTGCACAAGCTTACTGGAGATCTGCCTAAGGTACATCCCCACCACGTTTGAAGTGACTCTGGTTCACAACTCAAAAATGTGCATTTCGATTGCAATTCCATAGAATTACTTGTTAATGAATAAGATTGCTTGCATTTTGGCAAGCCGTTTTGACATTTAATGCTATTTGGCGATACCACTAAATCATTTAGCGATATCGCTAACTCATTTGGCGATATCGTTCAATATTTAGTTGTATCGCTTAATATTAAGCGATATCTTTAGATATATACGTGTGTGTGTGTGTGTGAGTGTGTGCGTGCGTGTGTGTGTGTGTGTGTGTGTGTGTGTGTGTGTGTGTGTGTGTGTGTGTGTGTGTGTGAAATACGAACGGATGGATGGACGACGAAAGACCGTTCATCCTGTATACACAGCTGACTGACTTTCATTGAACCATTCTTTTTTAGGAATGGGGATTTGGTCGAGTGGATATGTGCATTCCCATTTCAGCTAGGCGACTGGTGCCAAAGGTTGTAGGTTCGAGTCCCGCTCGTTCCGAACATGAAATATATATATATATATTGTATTTGTGTCTTTTTGCCCAGAACCACTTCCTAGTATTTATCACCCTATTCCGCAGTCCCAATTTTTTAATCCCCGATAAGCTAACCTGTCCCTGTCTAACCTATATACATAAGGAAGTACTATTGTCCATATTGCACACATTCCTCATTAAAATTTTGACATAGGCTGTATCAGCCCAAATAAATTAAAGGGTCTTCAGCAGGAAACTTCTCAACATGTTTCGGAGCCTTTTACCCGTACATGTCTCTCTGAGTAGCGGCCCCTTGTCTAAGCTAAATATTCAGCAAAGACAACCCACATAATAATGAATAAATGTGAACGTGGCAAATGATGAATTAGCTAAATACGTGAAGTTTTGCTTATAAATGCAGAGCTTGATTATGAAAGAACACCTGTCAAAAAAAAACATAATTACTAAATATGTATTGTACAGTTTATATATATATATATATATGTGTGTGTGTGTGTGTGTGTGTGTGTGTGTGTGTGTGTGTGTGTGTGTGTGTGTGTGTGTGTGTGTGTGTGTGTGAAATATGAACGGATGGATGGACGACGAAAGACCGTTCATCCTGTATACACAGCTGACTGACTTTCAATAAAAACAAGAACACTTTCAAATGTAATTTAAACCATTAACATTTTTCCACTTTGCCACTGTTTTATATGTGATGCATGATGGTTTAGGGGAGTTGAATATGTTTCATTCCGTATAAATGTGACTTCGTTACATACATATTTGAGTGAAATTAATTGTGTCAACCAGCAGGTAAAAACTGCAAAAATGTGTGCCGAAACGTAGCATACCAACGGTACAGTGCTGTAAGCTCATGTTGACAGCACTAAGTGTTCGCCCTGGAGGGATGAATCCATAATGTTTTGCACATGCAACATCGTTATGGCATCCTTCAATACATGTACCAGAGCAAGTGTAACTGGTAATTAAATTTGGTGTCACTATGTCCAAATTGTCCATTCAACGGATAAAGCATCGCTGTGCTGTTGTCAAAGCCTTTGGGTTGAAATAAGACACTTTCACAAAGTGTACAATGAGTCCATTCATCCCTAAGCCAAGACACGCTGGCTGTCAATGATGTGCCATCTGCTGCCAGCAGGGCCTTTAAACCCCACGTGTTCATCAATACTGGACACATGTTCCAGCCAGTTCTTGACTTTATCTTAATTCCAGGCCAGTGCCCTGGATGAAACACTGGAACTTCAGGCCCATGTCACCTAATTCACGAATTATGCATCATATTTGCTACAAGAGTTCATATTCTTATCCCAGCTTAATGTGCTTTAACCCAGCTGATTATGTTCATCTGAAACACAAAAATTAACTGCATAATACGCTGCACTGACCAATATAATACTATAGATTTTAACATGTACTATTTTGCAATTTTAACGCTGTTAGTAATTTTGCTTATTTTCCGGAATGTCGCAACGACTAAATTTATTATAAGTTTTAAGGTTTCGACACACATGACAATAATTTAATGTTATTATTATTTACAAATCAGTGTGTCAGATTAAAATAACAAAAACTGTGGAATGACATCTTGCAACATTTTGCTGTTAAGCTAACATGAAATAATTAAAGGCAATTGAAGAGTCAACACTTGACATACGATTTAATTCTTTATGTCCATATCAAAGTCAACACGTTTTGCTAAATTTGGTCAGTTGTAATTCCTTGTTTTAATGGTGGAGCTGTAGCATTTGCGTCAGATTTTTTCACATCCTCTTCTTTTTCCTGAAAACAGGAGTACATAATATATTACATGGTTTGCTTAAAAACTGATGCAAGTACATCGCAATGTCTTGTTGTCTATTTAGCCTTTGGCACAAGTTACGTATTGCTCCATGGACATCACACTGTTTTCTTCCACAACTAGCTTTGAAGCCTAAATTACGTATTGGATCACACTTTCTTGTTCCAGATTTAGTCCTTGGCATCAAAAACGTTTTGTTCTTGGCAACACACATGTCCTTCATTTTATAACCGTAGTAGTAAAGTAAATCAATGCCAAATTAATATATGATGATACAGGTAATTATGTCTATCTTTCGGCAGTTGGCGGACATGATGTTCTGACCAATTTACACAAATTCATAGACAAATCATTTTTTAATCTTTTTGGTATTCATCCAAACCATATATAATTTTTTTCCTGGATTTTTGCTGCAATATGAATTAGTAGAAAACTACAAAGTATGTTTCTATTCAGCTGCAAGCGCACTTAGATTCCACATTTCCTTCATTTGCGGTAAACTCACAAAATATAGTGAACAATTTTTGTCAAATATACTTCGGCTGTTTGTAAGCATATATTCAAATAAACACATAAACATAAGTCTAACGGGCAAAAAAGTTGTTCACAGAAATAGGTCCTTGGCAGATGTGGATTCTTTTACTGTATATCGAAATCATATTGTCAATGTCGCGACTGTTTATATTTCTTTTCCTTTCAGGACATCTCTGATCGTATTGATGAACAAGTGGGAACATTTTCGGGGAGGGGGGATACATCTTCATTTAGCACTGGTAACCAGGCATTCCATTATTTCCATAAACGAGCACCTACCCTCTTTTTGTTGCGCCCTTTAGACACCGCCAGTTCAAAGAATAAGGCTAGGATCCCCAAGACAAGTCCTGCTGCCATCCCGATAAATACTCCACCAACAGTATCCAAACCGATGCCATTACTTATGTCGCTTGATGGACAATTGCCGCTTTCACCCTTCCACCATACAGATTTAAGATGTTCAAGAACACGGTCTCTTTGCAGATTTAAAATGCTACACAAAGAAAAATAATTGACCATGGGCACAAAATATACGCACGAACGCACGCACACACACACACACACACACACACACACTAACACATACAAAATATTACAGTCACTAAACTAAGGTGTTCAATCTGACCAAGGTTTGTTTTAATTGAGAGGCTTTCATTACTTGATTGTGACCAAAACTATGCAGTGCTTCTATTTGAAGATATATTTAAATACTAAATCAATATCGATTCGAACTTAGCTTCCAATTGAGACAGCTCAAAATATGATACTAATTCAGTCAATTTGTTGCAAAAAATATTCAAATTGTGTGTAGTTTTACAAAACCTACAGGTTATTCAAATTTGGAACATCAAACAAATTTAAACATGACAATATTAGAGACTTAACATGACAAAGTAATGGATTTTTAAATATTTGTTGAACTGTGATAGGAAAATATGCTTTCTTTCCATACTTACGCAGTATTGACTTGTTTCACCCGCCCGTCGCCTTCCTGCATGGCAATAGCGTACGGTTTAGCGCTGAATCGGTCCCCAACCGCCATCAAATCGCACCTTCCGGTTACTTCATATTTGACCATGGGCGATTCGTAAAACAATGCATATTCTTCATTTCTGACACGCTCCACTCCATGCTTCGAACTATTTACAAAACCTGAACGTTTCATGGTTTCCCAAATTCTTGTATATTTATCACCTAGGGGATAGTCCCAAACTGCATATTTGGTTGTTTTAGGTGCAGAATTGTTGTTCTGATTCAAGCTCATCTGTTTCCAAATAGAGTGAAAACTTATCTCAATATCTTTCATACGCTGGAAGTAGGACTGCACGCTTCCTCCCATCATGGTGGAATATTGGATTTTTGTCTGTTTTGCCAAATCATCCAAAGACTTTACAGAAACAGTGAGACGGGAGCTGGTAAGAAATGCTGCCAGATTGGCTGTATATGTAGCCACAATCAGGCTAGAGAAGAACCAGAAACCGGCAATGAGAAGCCTGCTTGAATGACTCCGAGGTGCAGCACTATCACCTGTGGGAAGAGATTAATTGGCACACATGCCCTGTCATATTTGTTAAACTGACCGCAATATACTGAAAAATGTGTAGCGTGTACGTTACTTTTGCTAGTAAGCTTCCGTTCTGTATTGGTGAGTCTACAATTAGATATTTCAAGATAGCATGCCTTTACGAGGGTAAAAATGTAACATGTACCATGGCAGAAGTGCTGTTTTTGTAATTTTCATCGCACTGTGAGAATGTTTATCTTATTTTAATAAAACTACGACATCATGTATTTTCGATTCTCTGTTCAAAGTTGTATACCTCAGGCTCATGAATTATACTGGGTGGTCCTGATTCTTTGAGATACGTCTTCAATTTGTTTTTCTGTGGCAACCTTCCTTATAATATCATACCGTGAAATCAAGCCTTTCAAAATCATCATACCTACTCATTTGTTACAACTTGCAAGTTTCTTCACTCACCAGCCATCGTAAAAGTGCCCATGACGAACCACATTGATTGCTTCAGTGATAAATGTGTTGGTGGATCGTCATTTTCACCCTTTTTAAGGCCGCCCATAGTTCCCAACTTGTCCAGCAAATACAACAGAAGACTTACTGCCACCAATACCCCTGCTATTGCTAGCCAAACATAACCGTCAAATACGTAGGTGAACTTGAATAATGCGCGATCAACCGGAGGCTTTTTCATTAGAATCTGAATGCCAGCGAAGTCGTAGTATGGTATCGTGAAATCTACCACTGCTTCTCTCTCCAAGGTAACAGTCAAAGGGCCAAAGACCATATCAGCATTCTACGGAGGTAAACTAATTCAGGTCACAGACAAACTAACACGAACCATTACGTTGATTTGAACTTTTCTCCTGTGATTTCGAAATTTCAATAGATAACTAATTTTTTCTCTATTAGACAAATGAAAAAAATTTTGCAAGTTATGTACAAAGTACACGTACTGAAAGGTTATAATCCACATATGATCAATGCATTAAGATTAGACATAAAAGGACATAGCTCATGCAATAAACTTAGAAACGTTGATTATAATTGTTGTCCGCTCCGTCAATAACAAATTCTTGACTGAGAATACAATAATTGTGATACGTCCTCATACATTGTCAAATAGTATGACCACTGTAGAAATATTAAAGGTACCGACAGTCATACAGGTTGATAAAATTTTGCTGCGGTAAATTATTTTCCTCATCGTTAAAATTTACGTAAAAGCAACATGAGAAGTAAAATGAAGTACAAAATAAGTGCCATGGTTTCTATCTGAAGTCTGCAGCTGCAACAAAATTGCATCCAAATTTTTAAGAAAAGGAAGTGTCAAATAATGTAAGACCAGTGTAGAAACGCCCGGATAATTGAGAATACCGATGGTCATACTTGTCGCTTAAATTTTGGTATGGCAGATCCTCTTTTATCATAGTTACAATTTACGTAACAGCCACATATGAAGTAGAAATTTAGTGCAACGGTTGTCATTTGAAGTGTGTAGCCGCAAAAAAAATCATCTGATAATTTTTTTAAAAGGGAACCTTATGTTCTGGACTCTCTGCGGCCACCCGGTTTGTCCTCGCTACTAGACATATTGAGAGAATCTCACAAGTAAATCATGCCATGGTGTATATTTGGTATGTTGTGGGCGATGATACAGTGCTACACTACTTTTAATTTACAATTCTCTGTTTCTACCACATATTAATTACTCTATGTTGGCTTGGGGTTATTCCTATGATCACATATTTAAACTTCATAAGTCAGCTATTCGTTTAATATGTTCTACACATTATTATGCACATACTGAGCCCTTATTTAAGGACCTAAAGGTTTTAAAAATGCCTCACTTGTTTAAACTGAAAGCTTTAAAATTTTACTATAGATATACTAAAAACAAATTACCTGGCTACTTTAATAATATGTTCTCAGCCTTACCTGTTACTCACCCATATTCCACGAGATATCGCAACACTCCTCACTATGCCACCCCCCAACATGTATCCACCGAAAAGTGCATACGGCACTATATCCCCAAATTACTCTCTGATACACCTTCACACAGAAAAAATTCACACACACTCCTTCTCTGGATTCTCTAGATATATTAAGACATATTTTATAAACCGATATCCTGAAACTTGCTCCATTGTTGACTGCTTCTTATGTAATAACACTTCATAATTATTTCTGAAATCTTGTATATTAATGCCGGAGTTTTTTGTCTTTAATTTTCTTTGTAATGGACCGGATCTCTGTTGAATCTAGGTGTAACATATAAGGCAACTTTTCCTAGGTGGCCCTTGCGGAAGCGGATGTTTATCATCCTTAGCAGGGTCATCCTGACTACAATTTCTGTATGGTAATTCCATTCTCACTATTATCTATCTTATTTTTTGTCATATATGTTTTTGCGCAATTACCAAAATGTATACAATGTATTTACTTCTATGTCAAATAAAATGAATCTGAATCTGAATCTGAATCTGTTCACATAGCATGTAGTCAACAGATCCTTAGAAATCTTATGTAGAATTTGGTTGAGCCATAAGTTATTTGGACATTTGCATATACACGTGTCGATGAATTTTGTATCTGTGAGCTAGCGGCTGTACACCAGTAATTTGCATCAGTTCAGTTATACACGTGCTTTGCAGACCATGACCTTGAGAAAGTGCATACGTTGTGTCTGGATACATTATAAGTTTTATGACCTAAGTTGTGATTGACAACTGATCAACCTGCAGATCACGATACGTAAACCTTATATATCAAATAATGAAATGAAGCATTCTAGTTGCAGAAGAGGTTCTATTGAATAAATCACTTTCTTTTAAAATGTTGAAAAATTATAAAAATTGTGGTTTCCCTCGTAAAGTAATTGTTTAACATAATAAAACAAAAATCTCCAGTGAAGAAGCAGAAAAGTAGAAATATATTCTCAAATCGACATACTTTAAAGACTACAAAAAAAATCTTTTTTCGACCAAATAATTGCAGAATTGGAAATGATATATTACTACAGAAATAGAACACAGTGGTCCAGAAACTCATCCAAGGGCCTCAAGCAGCCGCTGCGCCAAGAGCCTCTTAGATACCAAAAAATCATATAAATTAAATAGATGAACAATGTATTAATTTGGAAAACCCAGTGTGATCATCTTTGTCACCTACTTCATGGGGGAGTCGACTCGCATAGGTGTCTCACCTGTTTGACTCTTCCAAATCAGCAGATCTTTACACTTTTCTATCCCTTATATACATATTCTTTTTAATCATATCTCGATTATTCACTGCTGATTAAAGCTTAATAAATAAGAAATACATAAATTAACTGTACAAATTTATTTACCGTGTTAGTAGTTTCGAAGACCTTTCCTTTTTTTTTTAAATTCATGGATTATCCCTATTCTTGGGTTGATCAATGTTTATAACATTTTGACTTCGAGGCTGTCATAGACGAAACTCAATTCAGGAACATTGTAAAACGAAAAACTTTTAAAACAGGACAAGTGGCCACATTTCTAGGTATGTGTTCTTTTTAGCAATCAAACTGAAACCTTTTCACTACATGTGAACTATGTCAATATGTAGCTAAGTGTGTTATTTAAAATATTAATGGTCGTATGTTTCAGGCGCTTTCCAGTATTAACCAAAGTTGTTGGGGTTTTTTGTTTTTGCTTTTGTTTTTTGTTTTTTGTTTTTTTTTTTTTTGTTTTTTTTTTTTTTTTTTGTTTTTTTTTTTTTGTTTTGTTTTTTGTTTTGTTTTTTTTGGTTTTTGTTTTTGTTTTTTGTTTTAAATAGCTGATTCTATTCTTGTGTTATAATTATGAACTTCAGAAACCACCATTAAGAGATTTGATGTAATTCAGTACTTCATTTTTAATCCTTATTTTGTCTATACATATTTGTAAGGCCTTAACATGTACTGTTGTTTACTGGCAAAATGGCCAGTTGTTTCCTTTATCCCATAAATCGTGTGTCAGTGCTCTGCTGCTTTGCTCCAAAAATGATAACATTGGGTCTGATGATATGGCAGAAAAAAAGTACCATTTCCATTTTGTGTTTAAAAGGATTATTTCCCTCTCACACGGATAATCTAACAACCACCCGTTTTTATCGAAATTTGAATTATAAAGTCCGAAATATACACAAAAAACAAGGTAAATTTGTCCGTTTGCGGCCTCAATGTTTCTCTTCGACTGCCATGATATTTTATGCTGCTGGAAAGCTCAGGAGTTTGTCTCTGTGTAACAAGCTCTCCAATCGGATAAAAATAAAGAATTCGTCGGATATCCCTAAAAAATAGCGTAAAATTCGTCAGTGTTTTAGTCGAAGGAAGTTTCGAGGCCTGTCATTGGTAAATTTAGTCACGTGACACGCACCATACAATCAAATGTGTCTAATCCCATGTGCCTCAAGCTTGTCCCCAATAGGAAAGGTCAGAATTAGCTCTAAGGTGTGTATTCGCCCCAATACACAGATTCAGATTGAGATTCAGTTTCTTTTATTCGACAATAAATTCAATACATTTCAATTGTTAGGTAATTTTGAGAGAAATATATACATAAACAAATGCAAAACAAAAAAGATAGGATAAATGGTACATTATTGCCACAGAGAACAGATAGTCATGATGACCCAGCTAAGGATGAAAACATGCGCTCTCGCATGGGCCACTTAAATAAATTTACACAACTGAATACACAAACATTTGGAGGGCTATACCTGTGTATTTCCATTAGCTTGTATGTTAAAGCAACCTTAAATAAATCAGTCACTTTTGTACCAGTGGTTATATGATTTTTGTGAGGTCTTGAGTTATGCGTGTAGATTTATTGTCTAATATTTGGTGTTTTTATGTACAGTAGTTTTCATGTTATTAAGTCGGAAATTACATTGTAAAGTAACGGGAATACACAACCCAAGCCCTCCAGTGACTGCAGTGCCCTCTTTTAGGCAGTTGTGGAACCTTCTGTTCTTGCCTTTGCATATTCAGAGGATGAACAAGACGCGTGCACGTACAAGTAACTGGATCTACGACCTATTTTCTTTTACGTTTTAGTTTCACAAAAAGACAAGAATTGAACAAGCTGTGAACCCAGAGTAAGGCACGAGTGAAAGGTTGTGACGGAAAGCAAAATAGAAAAATACGTAGACTCGTCACCACACAGTAACGAAGCCCCTGCAAAGACAATGTCGACTGTGTTGTCATCGTTCTAGGTGATCGCTATATGTCGACATGACACATTAATATTGGAGCAAAGAACTAAAATTTAGTTTCATTAAAAAGTTCAAATGGAACAAGTATGTAACACAGAACCAGATACGAGTAAAATCCGACGCATGACAGAAAAAAATAGGGGATGTTACGGTAAATCATGTCCGTGATCATGAAGACGCTTCTATTCTGCCACGCATGTTGTTTTGAAAAACTGTGACCGCACTACAGGCTAATTTTTTTTTTTATATTATCTAACAGGGTACCTAAACTTTTAGTAAACTGACATGGAAACTGCACAGCAACATTAATCATATAATTTGTGACAAACTTTTTGGTGGTCACTTTCAGTGAAATTTGATACAAAAAAGGCCCTCGCACCTTCAATCCAACATGTTGCTTGTTGCGCAAATAATTAAACAATTGCCTTGTGGAGCCTCCTGGAGCTAACACTACATCGCACACTGACAGTATGCAGCCTGGCCCAGATCGAACGATCTCAGAATGTAAGGCCTGCCATCCTGGTAAATATTGCAAAACTAACTGTCAAACCACAAGTGGACCCAATTGCCGGCTGCCATTTTGAAACAGTGTGTTGTCAGGGCCATGGTCAGGTGACCGTGTAATCGCTTTACGTCTTCCCTTTGATCCTTGGAAGCGGCATGTGAAACCACAACTCTTAAACCAACATTGTGCCTGGCTTTACAAAATTTGAGATAAAATACTTGAATTTTCATACCAGAAAACAACAATGTATCTTTGCAAGAATACATCAAAGTTGAAGGCTTATTCACTCCACTCGTACTGAAAGGTTCGATCGGAGGGGATGAGTTATTTTCACACTACGCTCCGTTCTTTGTAAAAATCAGAGCCGTGACTTTTGAAAGCGATTTTCTCGGAAGTCAATTTTCACAAGATCAATCAAATTTTAAAATGACGTCAATGAAACACGGAAAGAGATATCATCTCAAAATGAACGGGTAAAGCAAGATAAATGTCTAACTTAGGAACCTTTTTTTGTTTTGTTTTTGTTTTTGTTTTTGTTTTTGTTTTTGTTTTGTTTTTGCTTTTTTTTTTTTGGGGGGGGGGTATTTGGCCATTCAACTATTCCTTCTGTGACTTTTGGAGCTCAAACAGTGAAGAAACTCTATAACATCATGGCACCAACTTCAAAATTTTACAAAATTGTATAAAATCAATTTTACCCCTAGACGAAAATTCGGTTCCTGGGGAGTGGTCTATATTATCGTTTCAGATAGTTTGCAGATCTTAAAATTGAATATTCTGCGAACGAGCTGAAATAAACTTGTGAATATATACCCACTAACAAAACAGCGTAAAAAGTCTGAAAAAATCTCTAAATTGATTCGATATTCTGTTTTGACAAATCTAGACATCCATACGATTATGAACATATATAGTTTTATGGGTGAATTGATCAAGCTATATGAGCTGGACGGGGTCAAAGTCGGCAGAGTCTGCAACGCGCCTGAAACCATCCTGGAACGTTAAGGAAATATTTTGTAAAGGAAAGTACATCGTGAACTTGAGGACAAAGAAGATCATCTATACTTTATCATTGGATATTTAATGCGCAGGTCCAAGCAGAGTATGACCCTCTTGTGTAACATTTTCTACGCATATAAGGTTATATTATCTGAAGGCATCTACTTACTCCTTTCTGAAGCTCTCCAATCATTCCACTCCAAGTGCCGTCCTCGAGGATCGTTCCAAATTGACCATCGGGTGGTTCGCTGATATGGTACTCAAACTTTAATGCTTGGGATATCTTCTCTAAAACGCTGACACTGTATCCTGTGTAGGGATGCGTGCGGTTGTTCTCATTCTTTACCACAAAGGGTGGAATCTGTACATACGCCGTTTGAAAAAAAAATAAATAAAATTGTTTTCGTCCCAACAAAGTTTTTGGTTAGTTTTGATAAGGTTTTGGGCAAACTTTATTCAAAATATGAAATTCAGCAAGGTCATTACATGAATGAACAAAAGAACGAGTAGAAAACAGCATACTGTAAGATATAGAAAGACAGACATACAGCTAGGTAGATGGATGGATAGATGGATGGATGGATAAGGTATGGATAGATAGATAGATAGATAGATAGATAGATAGATGGATGGATGGATGGATGGATGGATGGATGGATGGATGGATGGATGGATGGATGGATGGATAGATAGATAGATAGATAGATAGATAGATAGATAGATAGATAGATAGATAGATAGATAGATAGATAGATAGATAGATAGATAGATAGATAGATACACGTAGATAGATAATTTGCTACTAAGCAATTATAGTCGGCCTCTTTCAATACAAAAAAGTCAATTCACTTCTCTTAAAAATAACACACCATAAAAAATGCCAGTACATGTAACATAACATTACATACACAATACTCACAGGTACCACCATTACTCGTATTTTGCGACGACTATGTAAATGCAGCAATTCTGGACTTGTCAGATTTACGCCTTGTTTTACGTTCCATGTCCCTGCCTGGCAATATAGGTACATGAGCTTATATCACACTGACATTTTGTGTTTTATTATCTCTCTCGCGCCCTTAATTGAAGCTAAAGAAACATCTCTATCTCATTCTACGTGCAGGCTTTGGGAAATTGTCAAATGTTCAACCGAGTTAGAAAATTATATATTTACAACTCATGAATGCACGATCTCCATCTGATTCTATGTACAGGCTATGGCATACCCTAAAATATTTTGCCGAGTTAGAAAATTGTGTATTTACAACTCACGCAAGATCTCAGTAAATGTAATCTAAAATACGCCACTGCCTTTTATTTCATTTAAGAATCTTCTACTGACAGATTTGCTTCGTTTTTATGCATCTTTCCCTGCGTAACTTACGTTTTGCAGATACAATTTTATATTATATTAGCATGCTCAAAGGAATTTGTTGTTGGAAAATATCTGGCGAAAGTAGCTTACCTCCTGTCTTAATGTTGCCTTGTCGGATACGTTGAAGAGTATTTTTTCAATCGTAAGTTTAGTTCCAACGTTGTGCATAGTTTGATCGAATTCCATGGGACCCACCGATGAAGTGAAGGGGGATTCCTTTTTGACACAATTAATATCAACCTTCATAATACAATCGTTATATGATGAATAAACTTAAAATTATGTTTAAATAAAAATTGGCATGTTTCATCGGGCAATATGTACAGCATTACAATGTAACACGATGTACTTGCATGATGATGATGATGATGATGATGATGATGATGATGATGATGATGATGATGATGATGATGATGATGATGATGATGATGATGATGATGATATAATATGACTTTTTAAAAAGCTAGTTTGCCTACCTAATAAGAATTTGATCTTGGTATATCGTGTAATTAAATTCTTTGTTGGCGTTTAGGGCACAAACTCATTTAAACCAGTTGAATATGTCTTAAAGGGTTCAAGCATTTCAATTTCGACTTTGATTATTTGAGCTTACCTTTTTCAAGAAGATGGTAAAAATGTTAGCCAAACTCCCATTTTTCGACATGCTCTTTCTCTCAATCGGATAATCACAGGTAAAATTCGCATTTCTATACCGGTGGCGAGACTGATCTATGGTGTCATAAAACTGTGACACCACATTGATGGAGTCAAATGTGTAGATAAGTTCCATCTGTAATAAGCATATATTACATACTGAAAAATTATTATTCCATGTGAAACCTGTAAGACCTTAGTGATCAGCGTGTAATATTATGCTAAGGCAATTATATTCATTCAGACAGGCTGTTTGTTATAATATGACGTCATTTGGCCGTACAAAATATCCATGATTAATGATAAATGTTAGTTTTGATGTTACCACATGACAATAGGGGAGATCTGGGTTAGTTCCAAATTCACCTAATGGTGGTGCTGCCCATCCTGTTCATGGTTGACCGCCCACATCTTGTGGTCACTTTCCATGACCCTCATTTTTTTGCATAGATTAACATGTGGAATTAGCACATATAAATTAAACCTCTCTATATGTTGTCAAACAAGCATTAAACTTTTATTTTATGACACTTCGGTGTATTTGGAGATAACAATATGTACTTCAGGTAGATTAGAAGATGATAATTCAAAAAATCGGTCTGATATGCAGTGGTGGAACTTTCAGGTCCGCTGTAATGTAATGGGATTTGCTTGACCCACCTGACCTCAAATCGCATGGGTTGCGAGGTGTCACAAACCTGCATCATGGGAACACAAGGCTGTGTGCCAATAAATTAAACCAACCCAGATTACCCCTATTGGTGCGACCGAAGCATAACACCTGACCAGTACAGTGTATATTTTAAGAGTTCTTTTTATCCTGATGTGCATGTACTTTTATCTTGATGTATTTATATCTTCTACTTCTCCCGAAGTGGAGGTCCAATAAATTATTATTATTATTATTATTATTATTATTATTATTATTATTATTATTATTATTATTATTATTATTATTATTATTATTATTATTATCATTATTATTATTATTATCATTATTATTATCATTATCATTATTATTATTATTATTATTATTATTATTATTATTATTATTATTATTATTATTATTATTATTATTATTATTGACGTGTGTTACGGACTGTAACGAAATGTCTGTTGAAAATGTATGGGCAGGTAACAATGCAAAGTGAGCGGTCTAAATAATCACGTAGATTTCGATTATTACTGTTTGCAACTCGATCTGAATGGGGAAGAAACAAATTGTTGCCAGACTTTTAATGACCATGCTGACCTTAGTCTTTAATGTGTGTTTTGGCGGGGGTGGGGGGGGGGGGGTTACAGCATATATGTACCTAGACACAGTTGTATATTAGTTGGTTGCACAGCTGGTGCAGTTGATTGGGAATTGCCAGCTATTTGTAAAATCAAGAGGAAAAAATTGTATCATCAACTGTATCAACAAGTTCACCGTTTTAACAATTTCCCGGGTCAAAACGGTGTGCAGCGCCCGGTAATTTCAAGGTTCGTCTGCTTCATCCATTTTATTAACTACCGCTCTGCCTTCAAATCTTTTCAATGAGACTATCAGTGAAGACTTTCATACCAATAGTCAACACCTTACCTGGACGTACCTTGGGCTGCGTCCAGGGTGCGCCGACGAAAGCTGTTGACTCGGTTAAGTAACATGATCTTTTAAAGGTAAAAAAAAAAAAAATAGGTAAACCCAGATCAAGGGACCATTGATATTGGCGTCTACCCACACAACGTAGTTGGGATCACCAAAGCCTACGGCATGGTTTTTTATATTACATTTTTTCCCTAATTGGAATATTATATGCATGCAATTTTTCTCATTTGATCTCAATACATACAACATCAGAGAAATGATTGAGTGGAAGAATGAAAAGGAAAATATAAATGTGTGTGTGTGTGTGTGTGTGTGTGTGTGTGTGTGTGTGTGTGTGTGTGTGTGTGTGTGTGTGTGTGTGTGAGACATACCGTTTCGCGAAATGATATGTCACCTGACTTGGTTTCCAGCCACTTCATAAACGACTTCTCCCGAGATACCTTGTAATGTTCAGTACCTTGTAATATACTGCCCCACGTGCAGGAACGACATGTGAATGGCCAAGGTTCACGCACAAGGGAATAAATGTTACCCAATGTACCTACCATTTTTAATGCCGACATCTGGAATAGAAATCAAAGAATTAACCGACCCAGTATCATGTGAAACAAACCTGTCATAAATGTCATAAATGTAAGCACAGCTTCAATACAACATCATTCCCAGTTAGCAAATTTTTATATAGCATGCCAAACCGAAAAAAAAAACACTGGAATAATCTGAAAATTGTGGGACGAATATTGATACAACATATTCTTTATTCAGTCATTCCCCTTACCTACTGCATTTCGATTAAAAGGGTATTCTTATCCACCACCACCATCCCGACCCCCAACCCCCCCCCCCCCCAACCGGGGGGTGGGGTGGGTTTGGTGGTGGTGGACAGGAATTTGTCTTGTGCTGATTTTATTCATTAATAAGGAATATTAAAGTTCGATTCACACTGTCATTTTTGGTACCAATTGCATTTACTTTGCCCTTTTTTTTCTTCACACCGAAGAAGCAAGATGCGGCACGTGACGGTTCTGCATCAACTAGCAACACATTCAAATGGAAATATTTAATAAGTAATAAATAAATGTTGATACACTGGCTTAATATATATTTGTGTAGATGGAGTATATTGACACAAGAGGGCTGTCCGAACAGCCAGTCCTCAGCGGAACTTAAAAGAGACTCATCCAAGGCATATCTCCACCAATGTTCAAGTTAATATGACTGACGGTTTTGGTAAAAATAAATCGAAAATGTGAACACTATTGCAGCCTCCATTGACATGTGTAGTAATCAACAGGAATGTACATATTGACTATTAGGTACCAAAACTGTTAAAATCGGGGATCGGGAGCATCACCGCCTAGCGAACACCTTTGAATGACTCTTCCGGGAAATATTTTTCTACCATGTGTCAGCACAATCTACGAGACACTTTGGGAGATGAGGTCGAAAGTATACAAAAATTCATAAAATATCGCAGCGCCTTCCTTCGAACAAAGAAGGTCTTGGGGTCCCAGAAGTGTCCCTATGCAATTTTAAACCAATTAGCCAAGCGGTTTCGGAGAAGATTTTTAAGATGTTGTCCTCAAAAAAATAAGAAAAAGAAAAAAAGAAATATCATTAAAAAAATTACCGGATCATGACCAAGTGAACAAACTAGGTAGAGACCTATCCCAAATAGATCTTCCCCAAGTAAAAGGAGGATCTGGTTTAAGGTTTTGGAGTAGAAGTAATGTGAAGTACCACTGCAGTCTTCATTGACTTGCATAATAATCAATAGGAATGGCTGCATTTACCGAAAAGTACCCGAACTAAAATAGTTGTTAAAAATCAGGAATGTAAAGCGTCACCACTTAGTGCACAACCTTGTTTGACCCTTTTACGAAGTACATTTCTACCAAGCTTTAGCATAATCTCAAAACTGGTTCCATGCAAGATGTTGAAAATAACCGTAGCACACAAAAATCTATAAAAAACAGAAAAAATTGCAGTGCCATTTGTTGAACAGTTTATGGTCGAGGGGTACCCCAAACGTCGAAATTTTAAAACAATTTCTTGGTGGTTACGGAGAAAAAGTTTGGGAGAGATTGGTAAAATATAAGCAAAACATTCTCTAAAAAGCAAAAGAAAAAACGATTACCGCATGGCAATTGTAAAAAAGCAACAACAACTTAGGTACAACCCACTAACGGTAAATCCCCATCAAGTTTCAAGTGAATCTAGCCAGTGATTTTGGAAACGTCGAAATTATAAACAGCGGAGGACGGACGGACGATGGGCCCTCCTGTAATCTCAGCTGACCGACAATCTGCTGAGGTAACAAGTCATCTTTCATGGATGCCCACCCAAGACAAGCCTTACTATATTTATCCACATATATCTATACATCAGCACACACAGACACAACACACACGCATATATATATATATATATATATATATATATATATATATATATATATATATATATATATATATATATATAATTGCAGATTCAGTTTCTCGCAAAGCCATCTTCCTGGTGATTGCCTGACCGGGTACCTGGCTTAGTATATCTGCTGTTGCCCTCAATCCAGTCAACAAGAGAATATTTGATGTTTCTTTCCCTTTAGAAAGCTGGCTTAAAGTGTTCTCCATTTTTGTTTTGTTGTTCGACAGTGGAAACACTAGTGTCTGAATTGGCACTGGAAAGTCGTTACTGTTGATAATGACCTTGTCATCTGTAACCATAAAAAGGATGTCTAAAAACCATATTAGAACGTTAGTCGTTTCTCTGCACAGATAAATCTAGTATATTAGAAAATACATTCTCATGCAATCGTTATTTTAATGTCATTGTTTCTCAGTTCCACGGACAATCTGAAGTGCCATGACAGTGTGCTTTTATTGTTTTTTGCATCTACAGTTGGCAAAATAAGAAGCAATCATTACTAGCTTTTTGCATGTTCTCACATGGTTTTGGCATCACTGAAATAATTCCTTTGACTCGTTTCGATACATAACAGTTACCTCTTGTAGTCCTGGGTTTTGAACCAAATCAATAAAGGTGTACAAAAAATCCACCAAAGAAATCTTTGGATCTGGATCTTTCATTTTATCTAGCTATGTAAGCAGACTGGTACTTGGTAGACAGGCGCTTTACGTTCAATTCCAATCTCCAATCACTGTTGCAGTTCGGATGAACACGATTGTTGTTGTCAACAGCAATGGAACAGTTTAAAAAATCAATACAATTCTCTGAAGTGATTTACGTAATAAGTCAAGTGGTAGATTGTGCAGTATAAATTTTACCCCAATCCCTGTCATAGAAAATGGCAAGTCTCCTGACTGTATTGTTAAACAGAAAGATG
>OZ026613.1:94728184-94930684 GCA_964020975.1 Hermodice carunculata | reverse complement strand
TTCATAGGTGTGGTGTTGTCAACCTGTGACCCCCACCCCCACCCCCCAACAACGAAGAGCCCAATTAGGGTCCCAGATTGGACTTGGGGTTGTTGATGATGAGACCCACGTCCATGCAAATCAGTATGATCAGAGACATATTTTGAAAACGTTGAGGTTCTGAAGATGATTGGATCAGCCAGTCGTCCATGTAAATTTACAGGGCTATTCCATTTAGCTACGTGTAGTCTGCCACAATGTTCATCATACTGGTGAAAACAAATGGTGCTGACAAAAGGCAAACAGGTAGCCTTGGACTGGCAGGTCTTCCCCACCATTACAAAACAAAATTAATGTACTTTCTTGAAGTCATAGCTACCGGAATTGAAAAGTAAGCATCTTTCAAATTCACATAAGTTACCCAGTTCAAAGGTTGCAGGGCTGTTGAGATGGATACGTGGGTCTCCATATAGAACTTGTCCCTGACTTGAATTGTTTTCAGAGCTTTAAGTTGATGATGGATCTACATTAACCCTTCCCCACTTAAACCGGCCAAATATCGTCTGCTTCAGTGTTTTCAACTAATTTCAATAGTAACGAAAAACAATTTGACTGAGGATTGCAGATGAGATCTATCAAGATCACATGCCCTAGGTCAAAAGCTGCTGACTCAGTCTCAATGCAAGGAGGAAAAGGGTCAAAGACCCCATCCTTTTTTAAGATCCATAAACAGGTGGCTGTAAAAGCCAGGAGACCTAGTGTCATAAATAGCTTCTATTTCTCCTTTGCTGATGGAGATGGAAGTTGCAGCAAACATACTATGATGCAACATTCTCCAAAGAGTTTTTATAAAATGATATAAACAAAATTAAAAGGTTAAAAACACAGCGTTGGTCCTGAACAAAAAGAGCCCTTAGCGCTGGTCTAAGATATATGGCCTTAAACTGGTTTGTATATGTTGCACTGGCAACTCCCTCCGGAAGAGGATCCGGCCAGTGCTCTTTAAATAAGAGATTAAACATGTGGAATCGTTTATCAATGACGATAGATTTACGTACAAAAGACCTTATTATAGGATGAACTCAGCTGTGTGGCTGACGAGTCAATCGAGTAAAATACTTAAATGCGGCCATGCAGTCTTGCAGCACGGAAAATTCAGGCCACCTGGTGTCAGTACCTATATAAATTATGTGATTTTGCAATTTCCAACTTCCTGAATGATGTTGTGCCATATCTTTATTCCAAGCAATACCAGAATTTATCTCGAATTCCTTCGAAAGCTCTGATACGTGCACCTGGATAGCTGCCTAGAACATTTATTTATTCCCGCGAAAAATCTATCCATCGAGTACAATTATTTGTATAGCAATTTATACACTGATGGGATGGAACTTAAGTGACAACTCTTTATCATCGGGTCCTCATGTGCGAATGCAATTTTGTGAAAGCGAACACAATGTTTGTACTCATCTAGAAATGGAGAGAGGGTGCTGCTTTATGATTTGAATCTCAGTTGACTTGTTAGTCCGCAGAGAATATCAGATGATGCTCCCTGCCTCGTCTGTCCGTTAACAGTTTCACAACTTCGACTTCTCCAAAAACGCCGGCCGTATTCTCATCAATCTTGAATGGGAATGAACCTGGGATGGGTGTCTATAAAGTTTGTTTACATGGACACGCTCCATTTATTATCATCATCATCATCGTCGTCGTCGTCGTCGTCATCATCATCATCATCATCGTCGTCATTATTATTATTATTATTATTATTATTATTATTATTATTATTATTATCATTATTACTATTATTATTATTATTATGGATGTTCTAATGTTCATTTTTTGGTAAAATCTTTCAAAATCTCCAAAATCATTCGAAAAAATTATTATCCTCGGCCTCACGGCCTCGGTATCATTATTTTCAATGAAATATATGTACCCCTTTTAATAGCCTGTACTTACAACAGTCTTTTATAATATTTATTTTATTTTATTTTATTTTTTACAAAGGGGGTCTCGAAACTTTTTAAGCCTGATGATAATCTATGGGCCCATGTATTTAATAGATAGTTTTCTGCTGTTTATATAACGCCTGCCTTTATAAATCCTCTTTAGATATTCAATGAATAATGAATTGCTTGATGGATGTTCAAGTCTAGCTGTCATTTGGTGATATTCATGTTGATGGGCTTGTCAAGATTTGTATGGTTTTCGACTTGGACTGAATTTTGACAACGATATTAATGGTGGTCTCACACTGCTTCATCTTCTTGGCCACGAAGCCACACAACTACACTATGTATCACAGAACGTCAGGAAAAAGTCCTTAAGTTTAAGACTTTAAGCTCTTCGGTACTTTGTGTATTTTGTGAAAACTGGCTTATTCGGTTTTGAGAAAACACAGGTCAAAATTTTATTTTAGAGCAAAATGGCATTGCCCGGGCCAAGGTAATCAGTAAATCAGCACTATACACTGAAAAAAATGTCATGCAGAGCTTAAGTTTGAATACGAAAACAGAATCATAACAATACCAAAGTGAACTCCTGGCATTATTTGCATCAGGGATGATACATGGTGAACTGTACAGTGTTTAAGGTTTTCCGGTGACAGCGTCTTTCCCGTCAAATGCTAGGTGCCACTGCTGCTTCAGGGGTGACACAAGAGGTTAAACTGTGTATAAAATACATTTGTATGTACTTGATGGGAAATGTATATATGAGTCTGATATTACAAACTTTGATTTGACAGGATGTGAACTGTTTTAAAACTGGTTATAATTGGAATTTGAAACGTGTAAAGGCCACTTTTGGATGCGAAAAAATAATGTGTAGAAGACAAAAATTAAAAAAAGAAACATGCTAGGCGTGCCACCTTTTTGTTCTCATGACTCGTCGGTCAGCTGAGGTAACAGCAAAAGGAGAAAGTACGCCTACATCGTTTTCGTGATATTTATGAATTTGCAACATTATTAAAACGCTCTACCTCCATTAAGCGTGCCAGAGTGCCAGTCGACACTAAAATCAACCAGTGGTTAACAAAGACTGAGAACTTCAATTCAACTGGGTTGACAAAAGAAAAATCGCATGATGCAACTCATGATGCATTTCAGAAATAAAAACATGTCTAAACGTGACACACCTTACGGAGCAGAAACCTCTCTCTCTCTCTCTCTCTCTCTCTCTCTCTCTCTCTCTCTCTCTCTCTCTCTCTCTCTCTCTCTCTCTCTCTCTCTCTCTCTCTCTCTCTCTCTCTCTCTCTCTCTCTCTCTCTCTCTCTCTCTCTCTCTCTCTCTCTCTCTCTCTCTCTCTCTCTCTCTCTCTCTCTCTCTCTCTCTCTCTCTCTCTCTCTCTCTCTCTCTCTCTCTCTCTCTCTCTCTAAGCCACTATTAAGTTGCTGCCGGAATTGGTGTGTCGGTACAGATGACCTATCCCACAGGCTTGCTTTTTGCCTTTCGAAAGAGCCGGCTAAATTTTGAATGTTCATTCACTTTTGTTTTATGTATGTGTATGCTTGACGTATAACGCGTTGTTGCATGAAGATCAGCTTTGTCCATTCAGAGACACTCGTGCTAAGTACTTGGACAAACATATTCATAATCCATATTACTGGTAAATATAAGTGGGCATTTTGTGATCATCAATCGCTTGCATGCACTTTTCTCTCCAGCCAAGTTTTTATACAGTGACGATTTCACATCAAAATTAAGTATAATTTGAGAGAATATTGGAAACGTACACGCACATGAGATTCTTCAATGCGTTTTTTTTTAGATATAATTGCGGTAGCACGTCACTTTAAGACAACCACATGAGCTTGTCATGATATTGGACCGACATGCCTCTTTGAGATTAAACAGACTTTGTATACTACTGTGTCCACTCTGAGGCACATAAAGGGACTCATTGCGTGCGATGATGTGCCGGGACGTTAACATATTATGCTACGCTACTGCTATCACTTTTCGGCTAAGCTGACATGTCAGTCAGCTGAGCTAACTGAATGGTCGACCTTCTGTCTTCCATCATCTGTTGTAAGTTCATACTTTCGGCTTCTTCTCCTCCAAAGGATTTGACCGATTCACTTAAAACTTGGATAAGAATCTTCGGTAATCTCTACCAAGTTTGTTCAAATACTCACGCACCATTCTCTTTTTTTTTTTTTTTTTATATTTTGATATTTTGATGAGTTTTTTTATATTTTGATCTTTTCCCTTTTTTAATTATTATTGTAATTTTCTTTTGCATAACCTTAAAAAAATCCGAAACCGATTGTCAATATCTTTGAAATCGCATTGAGAAACTTTGGGGGACCCCCCCCCCCCTCCTTAATTTGTTCGACAGGTGGCCCTACAATCTTTTCTATTCCTTACGACTTTTTGTGTGTTTTCCCCATTTTTCAGATCTCAAAAAACATAACTCAGATTGTTCCTAACCTTGTTGGACACGTAGCTTGTGGGAGGGGTAAAATAACTTGTTCACTTGGTGGTTATACTCTGGATTCCTGATTTTACACGATTTTTCAATTCGTGTACCTGTCGGTTAATGCTATTTAAGTCCATAGGTACTAAAATGGAAATTCACATTTGTTTTATTTCTCCAAAACCGTCAAACAGATTAACTGCAAATTTGATGGGGATGTACCATGGGTTGGCTTTGTACCAATTTTTTTTTTTCAAATGATTCTGCAGATTTGCCATTTTCAGTTTGCTCATACGGACTGTAGAAAAAAATGAGCATTCAGTAAATCAGACTTTTTTGTAGAGATGCTAAAGACTACCAACTATTCTTCAGGGTATTGAGCTTACAACCAAACTTAGTGAGGCTAGTTGGAACCTGTACAAGGGAATTTAACAGCTCCCTACTTGTTAGTGACCACTTGCGTAACTGCAGGCAGTGACGTCATGCAGTATGTAATGCCAAGTGGTGACGCCAAGTACATATGTAGTATGTGATGCTATGGGGTGACGCCAAGTAGTATAATAATAATAATTTTATTCACCCCCAAATATTGGGGAAACACAGATAAATACATAGTCACATATACAATCGCATAATGATATACATATATACAAAGACGAACCATTATTGCTCGTGAAATATTAAAAAGCCGGGATCAAACTACCAAGATC
This sequence comes from Hermodice carunculata, assembly GCA_964020975.1. Classification (NCBI taxonomy): domain Eukaryota; kingdom Metazoa; phylum Annelida; class Polychaeta; order Eunicida; family Amphinomidae; genus Hermodice; species Hermodice carunculata. The sequence goes on along the minus strand of OZ026613.1, from coordinate 94,925,576 downwards.
TGGAGAGGAGCTGCTGTTATGGGCAGGCAGAGGCCGGGCAGGCGGGCCTGCTCACTAGAAACACCTAGTGAGCAGGACCGCCAGAACATGCTCCTCTGCCCATGGCTTAATAAAGTTCTCGTGGCAAATCAGGTACCCTAATGAGTCCACCACACCGTCCCGCGGGCGCCCCGACTCATGGACAGCCGAGGGACGGTTGAATCCAGTAAGCGCAACACTGGTCGGAGATAGGCCGAGATCTAGAATACGGTCGATTATGGTGCCTTTATATCTTCGCCCAGAAACGATGTATTGGGCCAAAATATAAGAATAGAACGACAGTAGGGGAGAATCGACCATAAAGATACGATTGAACAGAGACAAAGTCATATATTTTACACGATCAGAAATGGTTTGAATGTCACAGGCCTTCAGCAGAGCAGAATGGTGCGAGCGCTTACCAATACCAAGGAAGCGCTTAACTAGAGTTCCCTGCGTAGATTCCAGTTCACGGAGGGAAGTGTTTGAAATGTTTACAGTATCAAGACCATATGTGAGAACAGGGGAACACATAGTGTTCCATAGATAAGTTTTAACATTAGTATCCAACCCAGGGTATGAGAGGCCAACATTACCAAGGGCATAATAACTCTGTCTGCATTTCTTGATTCTGTTCTCAACATGAACTTTACATGAGTTCTTGGAAGTAAAAGTTACACCAAGAATGTCAACATATTCATTCGCCTCCATAGATTCGCCACCTAACAGAAAAATTGGAGACTGGCTCAATAGTTTTCGACCCATAATAATACATTTAGACTTCGCAGGGTTAAAGTTAAATCTCCATTGTTTGGAATACTCATAACAAATGTGAATAGATGTTTGCAATCCAGTAACGGTGGCACTGAACAGGGTGACATCGTCTGCGTAGGCGAAGGCACTAAATGTGTCTCCACCCACGCAGACACCACCCCGGGCAGCATCCACCGTCTTAAGCATATCATTAATAAAAATGTTAAAAAAGTATGGCGAAATGACACTTCCCTGGCGTACTCCCTTCGAGATGGGGAAGACATGGCTATACTCGCCATTCCATCTAACAATATTACGTGAGTGTTTATACCAATCATGAACTAATAACCAGTGTGACTTTGGCAAAATATTTAGGAGTTTATAAAGAAGGCCGTCATGCCAGACACTGTCAAAGCATTTCTGGGCATCTAGAGTGCAAACGTACACTGGCGAATTCATATCATTAAAAACGGTAACCAGGTCATGTAAGAAAGTACAACCAAACGTGGCACTGCGACCTCTTCTAAATCCCAGTTGTGAATTACACTGGGATTCAGAAAGGGACGCATCGTCAGGAGTAATGGCAAGTTCGATTATTTTAGCATGTACTGAACTCAAAGTGATGGGCCGGTAATTCTCCTGGATATTCGGATTAAGAGTACTCTTCTTCAGAATAGGAATAGTGATACCAGTTAAAAATACATCCGGCACAATACCATATTGTAGAACAATGGAATATAGGGTGACCAGATGATCTAATAGAGGTTCGGACTCTCCGTAGATGAGGTGCTTTGGGGAGATACCGTCACATCCAGGTGAGGAGTTTCTCTTCAATTTATGAATAAATTTTGAAATCATGCTAGAAGTAAGTTTAATGTCATCTGGAGAAGAGGTAATCTCCTCAGAGAATAAACGACATTTAGACTTGACAATATCTGCTATATCACTCTGATGTGGGGTCAGGTTCTTAAAATTATCATTCATCACTTCCGAATAATATTTCGCTATTCGATCTGCATGGAGAACGGAATTAACCCTTTTCCGCTTCAATTTTTTAATACCATTCCAGAAAAAGTGGATTTTGCGTTCACGATACATATTGTTAAGTTTGTTGTACTGGATAGCTAATTCATTATGCATACATTGTCTAGAAAACTTACGAAAGACCTTTTTTATGCCTTTGTAGCATTCGTATACAACTCCGGTATTAGGGCGCCCATTGTCTGTCCATATACGCCACCAGAATTTCTTTTTCTTTGATAACTGGCTAAGTTCAGGGCACCAATATTTTTTAGGAGTAAAAGAATGTTTAACAGTACACCCAGCCTCACATGCAGCGTGGTGGATGGCATCATTTATATCAGACAAATAGGCATCCACGAGAGACTGAATATCATCCCTGCTATAAGTATTACAAACGATTGGGGGCTGAATTGATGATAAACTCTCTTTCAAAATACGGTTATACTCATCAATACGAGGTTGACTCCCCCATGTGGGTGTCGGAAAAAACTTTAATGTAGGATGAGAATTACGTGCACGCCCTTTAGTTAAACCAGATCGCAAGTCAAATGTGAATTCCGTCAAAACTGGCAAATGGTCACTTACGTTAGATGCAGTTAATTCCATTATTTTACACTCGGAAACAGATGAAGCATCATATGAAGAGACTAAAACATGATCTAACCATGTAAAAGTACCATTAGTAAAACAAAAGTAAGTGTAATTTGGCGACTGAGTATACATGAGATCAGCTGCGATCAACTTATTAGCACACATGAAGTCGTAGAGTATACAGCTATGGCGATTAAAGCCGTTGTGTCGAAACCATGAGTTGTTTATCTTGTCATTATTAGGAAGTTTGACATTAAAGTCACCGAAGCACTTAATAGGGCATATCATAGCAAAGCTATCCAGAAAAGCTTGTAATGAGTCTATAACTTCAACAAAAAGATCAGTTTGTCGATGATCGTGATTATAAAAGGGCATATAGACATTGACAAGTATTTGAGCCATGTGGCCGTGCTTATCAGTAACAGCTACTGCCATTGTTCTTTCGTTTTGAGTGTCTAGTTCATAAAAATTTAAGTCAGTCTGGTGTTTGCAGATGATGGCTAAACCACCAAAGGGTCGGCCTCTGTACTCGGGGTCCAAGTCTATCATACCGGACTTTGCATATACTGAGTAGAGACCAGACGGGTCTTTGCAAGATAGACTATGTTCGATTAAGGATAATTCATTAGGGCGCAGCCAAGTCTCAGTAAGACATATAGCGTCACATTGGGTAAGAAGTTCTAAAATATGATCAGCCGACTGTAGGAAACCCTTACAATTAAAACTAACTACCTTTAAAAGTTTATTAGAAACATGTTTAACTAAATCAATCGAGGTATCTTCGGTGCTGGTAGTCAAATATGACTGGGTAGTAGGTGCGCTGTGTTGGTCTTGACCACGCGGAGTGCCTGGCGGCTGATGAGCCTCCGTGAAGTCCCGATAAGAGTTGGTGAGGCCTCGCATCCGAGTGTGTCGACACGGTTCCACGATAGCTTTTAGTGGATTTTGGCGGGGGGTTGTATTCAAACAAGCGCACCTTCAGGCTCTCATTTATAGGCCAGTTCCTTGTTGAGAGAACCTTCGCTTCGTCTCTCTTGGGAACAGTGACCTTGAAGGATTTAGATGAGGCGGATTTACTGGTCAGCTCCTTGACTGTGTCAGCCTTAACGCCAAGTGAGTCCAAGTGGGCAATGATGTCCTTGGTCGTATTTGTGCGACTAACCCCACCGATATATATATGAACATTGGAAGCTGCACCTTGTATAGGCTGAGTTGCACCGCGAAGTGGTTTAGCAGAGACGGATGAAGACTGGGCGGTCTTTAGGGCAGGCTGCGCCGTACAAGACAATGACTGTGCGGCCTGTAATACACTGGATCCAGTATGCACTGTAGGACTACCGACTTGGTCTTGCTGTATCGGGACCTGGGATGAGTGTGAAGTATCGACTTGCTGAGTAGCTGATTTGGGTAGACTACATGCTCCGTCAGCCTTCGCGACCGACAACTCTGAATTTCTAACACCAGTATCAGATCTTTTTCGTCTTTTAGTTTTACGTCTGAATTTACTCTGAACCTTTTCCCATTTAGTTTCTGGGTTTGAAAAAATGGATTCAGTGTCAGTATCACTAGTGCAGCCATCAGTATCAGAGTGTAAGTTGTCTACAGTTAAGCATGTATAGCGGTTATTTGGCGACTGAGCCATTGTCGTTGATGAATCCGTTTTCTTTGGAGCAGTATGGGCCGTATTAGGAGCCTCAGTATTTTGTCCCGGGAGAGTGCGCTGAGGAATGTCAGGAGCACAATGTTGTGACATGACGTCCGTGACTTCTGACACTGTGACAATTTTGTTGAGAGCAACTTTGAGAGTAGAAATAAAGGTGGTAACAGGGCCACACTCAGCTGTCAAATTGGCAATCTGGGCTTGCATAGCCGATCTCTCGACGGCGGCAGCGTTTAACTGATCTTGTAATCTAGAGTATGTGATGTCAAGCTGATGTGATGTCAAGCAGTGAAATAACAATGCCAAGCAGCAACTTCATGCAGTATTGCCTTGCGGATCTTGTTGGCAAAGTTGTGCTAACATGACATCTAGTGAGTTTTAACTGTATCAGAACACATTGACAAAGGCACAACTTGTAGCACCTACACAACTATATGCATATGGATATACTCTACTTAGAGAGACGTCATAATGGTGGCATTTTTATGTTATTGCAATAGAAAGAATTAGTCTACATGTATATGTATGAGACATCCTGTCAGTTTACAGGACCAAGAGTTACTAAACTTGTGTCCAAATTATTAATTACAATGTTAATTGGACTCGGTGTAGGTGCGTCGTAGCAGCCAAGTTGGCCTGAGTATGTGCAGAAGTATGGTCTTATCACCACACTTGATCAGACCATTCCCTGCAGCGCTTGACATCACCTCATGTGGTGCTGCCCATTGTCATTTCTGTCAAAAAGTAGGATTGTCAGTATTCTATGGGCCTAGTGTTGGAAACCCACATGCATCACACAAACACGCATGATATATATATATATATATATATATATATATATATATATGTATATATATACATACATATATATGCTTTTCACAGCTAATTGCAGAATAACGTATTCCCGTTGACGACAAATCATCTTTGATGATATACATATATATGTATATAAATATATATATATATATATATATATATATATATATATATATATATATATATATATATATATATATATATATATATATATATATATATACATACATATATATATGTATGTATATCATCAAAGATGCTTTGCCGTCAACGGGAATACGTTATTCTGCAATTAGCTGTGAAAAGCATACGGTACTAGAAAATATTCTCAGTTGTCGGTGTTTTCAGTTGATGTTGCGTGTGTAACTTGTCTTTTACTGTTTTAAATCGTTAGCTCTTTTGCAAATACATGTATCAGCATGTTGTGTACATATCTTGCCATGCATAAGTTAAACCACATTGAGGCAGTCGTCTTCAAATTCAAGTAACGCGCTGGATTTCGCTGACTTAATGTGCCACCTGCTCATACCGGCTAGGTCATCGCAGGGTGGTAGTTGCCCATACTCCGTTGTATGATAATAATGAAGAATATGATAAATGTCATTCCGAAGGACTTCAGAGCTTTATTGCCAACACCAGTAAAGCTCAGCATTTTTCGTAAATTGTCAAGTTTCTTGAACTAGATTATCGTCATCAGTAATCTGTTTCTTAAAGACAGTTATTTGGCGCCTTTTTATGTATTGAAGCAGTAGAAGGGGCGTCATACTCGCTCAAACGCAGACGTATTTCCAATGTGATATTGTAAAGTGGATATAAAGATCAAAATCGTCCATTTAAATTCTACCAACTGTAAGTATTGAATGAGTTCATTGCCACAGTTTCAACTAAAATCGCTCAAACCTTATCATCACAGTATTCTGATATGTATGCTTGATATTTCATGTCAGCATGCTTAATACCTAGCATTTTTGTCAATTATTTCAATTCACACATTTTATTCGACTTTTTACCACCGTTTGATATTGGACAAATCTCGTTTGAGCATGACATGGTGCATGATACCAAGAAAGCTGTACCCTGATTTCTTACATATTTGTGCCTAAAATCGGTAAATTTTCTGTTACAAGGAAAGACGAGGAAACGTTTATGGTTCTGGCTTGTATACAGGAGTACAATTTTAACGATTCTGTACTTCATAGGAGTTGGGTGCTAGTAAGTAGCAGAATTTATCGCGCATTAATTTGTTTACGGTCTTCTGGAATGATTAAAAGTATTTTCTTGTTCGTCTTTAAATGTGAGTTACCCGTTGTGTGTCTTAAAATTTCAGATTCGCTATACTATGACTGCGTTTCCCATTGCCTCTCGGATAAAGTGGCTTGCATCCAACCTTGGTATTTCTAACGCTAACTCATCAACCCTTCTTAAACAATCCTTAATAACATATCCATATTCTAATAAGTGTAGTTTATATATAAAATACATACTTTCCTATAGAGGAACATTTTAGACTCTTGACCATATTGACCGTTCAGGTACGCTAAGAATTAAATTCGGAATATGTTTAAAACTGTCCGGTCACTCTGACCGACTATCAATGATAATCCATACTTCTAAATGATATGCAATTGTGGCTGCCTTTCCCAGCAAACAGACCATGACAAATAAAAGTAAGGTTCCCAAGCCATTAAAAGGACTGGATAGAGAACCTTCATATAACCAAATTTATAAACTTCTTTATGTTATTTGCTTCTACTCCAAGAGAGGCTGGCACCCAACTGGAAACACCAGTGAATAATGGAACAAATAATAAAAAAGGATAATAGGATCATTTCCTACGATTTTATTCTGTGCAAACTGACATCGGTGCACTACCTAACTGGATTGTCTTAAGCAAATCTCCGGCAAGTACAAATGATCACATGCCATGTGATGATATAGTCCGTCCCTTGTCTTCCCAACAAGTGTTGCTGCTCTTTGTTTTTCCTCCCTCTGTCAAATCTGAGTATTTCATAATTTTTCTGCATAGAAGTAATCATCTTCATACCCAATCCCTACATGACATATACAAGCAAAACCTTATATTATCTAAAGTCCATTGTATCGAAAGATATCCTTCAACAAAAACACAGGAATGACCAGTTTGTGGTAAAAGTACTTTACGTTATCATGACTACCAATGGGAAGCTGGTTGCGTATTTAAAGAAATATGTACCAGATACAGAGGCACACAAGTTCACTGAATTAATATTTCTCTTTGCAAACCAGCTCACAAATATATCACGAGGACTGTATTCATCCATACTTCCGATGGGTAAACAAGGTGTCAAAACCTTATACATATTCTACACATGTATATGTATTGAAAGTAAAGTTGCGTTAGGATAGCAAAACGCTTGAATACCCATGTTAGGATTTAATTGATGTCCTACGGTACTGTTGTTGATGGCGCGCACTTGGTCTTCATTCGTGGGCAGCTTGACATTCGTTAACAATTGTACAATTGTGTTAATAGTAAAACCTAGTACGTGCACAAAATCATTGCATGTGTGACGAAAATTTATCTTATTATTACCTTAAAAATAAACAAAAATTTCATTAAAAACGAAATTGCAAATTTTACCTTGAGTAAGTTTTCTTGTGGAAACAAATTATATTTACCAACGTGAGGGGTGTTCTACTCTTAGGAAATTTGCATTGCATAGCATACCATTCTGCTCACAAATACAGAAGGAATGTTACAATAAACACATTATATTAATAGTACTCCTCATAAAAAATACTTTATCATATTGCAAAAGAATAAGAACGTGCCACCTAATATATCAAAGTTCTTGACGAGAAAGAAGTGCCATTGAAATTGCACATCTGTCACCTCCACGTGCTTGTCGATGCACCTTCCACATTTCATTGTATCGAATGTGGAGAGATATTTTTATTCACTCCATATCAAGCTCCCAAACGTCTTGTTCAGTGGTTTTTGCATTGTCTGGTAAGTTATGGTAGCTCGAGAATGACGCGCCTGGAAATTTCAAATCCTGACTTTAAACCAGGCGTGTTGGTATAATACCGCGGAAGCTGTATTTATGGAGAGTTGAATGCGGGCGTAAATTCCATGTAAAGATCATGAAACAGTTGCAGCAAGGAATAAATCATTGCTGAATTTCCACACATTACTTGAGCTAATGCCAACACAATTTGGAGAGTGACAGCTGTTTACGCAGTTGTACTTTCAAGATGAGCTGTGGTTGGCATGCTTGAGGAGCATTCCCCTATATTATTTCGGAAGAGACCTGGCTCGAGATAATTAGAATGGATGGATCCCTCTGATATTGATGACGTGTCTGAAAAATCCTTCCTTTCTCTTTGGCGTCGTCTGAGTGCTCGGATACACATATACGCCGATGTAATACACATGACAGCCGTTATGGCGCTCAAAACGGTAAGCCACACGATCAGAGACTCACTTTGAAGAATTGGATGTTCCACTCGTTCAGCCTTCAGACCCCCTGTCAATGGTGCCCTTGTGTTTGCTGGAAAACGGTACACATTAACATATTTACCTTACGCGGTTCAGAATGATGCATGGCTTGCTCTGTGCTTTACAATATATGATACGGTCAACAATCTTACAGTAGCATTTCTAAATCGGCATTGTTTAAACTGGCTCCGATTATCCGTCCGTCAACATTTTTTGTTATTTTGGGAGTAAATCTTAATTTCTTTACCGAGAGTTACTGCAACTTTTTTTAAATTTTTCTTTACCTCAGTTTATTTGTCGAATTTCAAAGCAATTCGTTAAGCAGTTCAAGAGAAGATTTTTTTAACATTTCCCCCACAAAATCTGAATTTTAGACGGACCGACAGCGATGGATTACGATAGAGGAATACTCTTGGATATCAATAAAAGTAATTTTCTCAGCAGGTTGCCTTGCATTTTTTGAAATTTTTGTTTTCCAATCTTTCTCCCAAGCTTATCTTAACCAAAATTTATGACTAGCTGGGAATACTGTTAATTGCTGATTTTCAACGCTTTTGTTTAATAATGTAATAACCGGTAATTATTGGATCTGTTTGTACCAGACATAATAATCGTGTACAGCATGTATATTCATCTTTCCTTAAAATTGTCGGTTAGATCCACTTCATTTTTTCTTTAGAAGACTCTAAAAACTACTCTAAAAACTGCGTAACTAAAGGTTTGAAAATTACCGACGAACACGTCTATATACCCTTAGACCTTAATTTGTTCAGTGGTTGGAGCTGCTATTTTTCTTTTCTTTTTTTTTTTAATGAACCTGCGTGTGTTTTTGCAATGTTCAACTTCTGCCAAACCACAAGCTTAATCTTTTCAAGCCTGGTAGGAATTGGCGCAATTTCCACAACACTTTTACACTTAGTGAAGCCACACTTATTTCCTGATTTTCAACAAGTTTTCAAAATCATGTAATGATCAATTCGAACATATGTCGGCATGGTTAATATTGAAACACATGTACGGTCTTAACTTTCGCCAAAGCCATACACCAGACCTACTTGAAACTTGGTGCGGATGTGCCTTGACGGGATCTTAGTGAAACTAGGTCACTACCTTTAGTATTCAGGCCACTCATATCAATATACTACCAGGTCAGGGCTCAGCTAAGCTCCGCTCCGCTCATCCTTTGCTCAGTTTAAGGTGTAGCTAAACTTGAACTCAGCTTCCTTCAGGGTGGGACTTATTTTTGCTATGGACGTGTCTTCGTCAACTGAGTATGCCCTGCTCACACAGCTATCCTGTAATGTGGTCAACGTGAAACAACGGTTGTCTTTCCGGTATAGTTTGACGTATCCACAGGGGCCCATTGTTTATTTGAATCGTTTAATTATCTCTTTTCTGTGAACAGAATCTCGTGTATTGTCATGTATTTGCGCCCCAAAAAGTTTGAGTAATCTTTAAATACATGTAGACTGTGTATAATATTAATGCGAGCATTTTACCGTCCAAGCAATAGAAGCTTCCGTGAGTGTTGACGCAGGTGGCTCCAGGTGTGCATCGGTTAGCATTCAAGCATTCATTGACATCTGAAATTGACAATATGGTCAACCAACTGGATTTAGTTTAACATTTTGGGCCACCAAAAAGTGGTCTCAACTACCTGGCTGGCTGTCATAACAGTACTTTTAAATCACGGTTTTAGTGTGTTTTATTCAGTATACTACAATTGTCAAAGCAGCATGTGTCTACTGACGGCCTAGATGGGAGACACAAAACGCTGAACTTCTACGTTCCTAATAGAGCAGCTCGCAAGCAAAATACAAACGTCGACGCAGGATAATATTCGTGCTTCAGACACCGATTCATATTTGAGCTTCAAGCTGGGTTTCCATGTGCGCGTATTGCGTGCTGCGTAGTGCGCAATAATTGATTGACTTAAAATTAACTACCCCATGTCCATGCATGCGTAGTGCGTACTGCGTAGTGCGTACTGCGTCTTGCCTATGCGTTTCAATCGCTCTGTGTAGCGATTTTGTACGCATCACGCAGGGTAGACGCGCGTAACATACACAAAATGGCACCAAATCCTACCAAAGTGAACATACATACGTACAGTATACGCCTGGTTTGCGGATACATGGAAAATGGTATCCGCAGTACGCAATACGCACCCCCCAACTACGCAATACGTTGTACGCGATGCGCAACACGCGCACATGGAGACCTAGCTTAAAACTTGTACGTTATAGTTTGAAGATTTAAACATCCCTCGCGTAAACAATTTATGTGTAAGATATGAACCTACGCGGCCATTTCAAAGTTACGCAATTCTGCACTTCCCCTTACCTTTGCAAGAGCGTTTGTCAAGAGCAAGCACAAATCCCTTGTTACAAGAACAAGTGAAGCTGCCCTCCGTATCTGTGCACGTGTGCATGCATCCGCCGTTGTTTGTGTCGCATTCATTGGAATCTGAAAACAAAACATTGAGTTTTTGGTCATTTGGATGAAGCCAACATAACATGCTGTGACGCGTCATCTGTTTTAGACGACGACGTATTCACCTGCCACGCCTGACAGAACAATGATACACAAACACTTTCATTTGGGATCTGTGCAAACAACTTTGCAAGTCATTGATGGAATCTCCAACACTGGGCTTAATTCAATTACCGGTCAAGGAATGAAGGTTTTTTGACGAAAACGTTAAATTTGCAGAATCTATATACATGACAGTCATTTCAAATAAAAAGTGACTCCTAAAAATGTCTCCATAGACATGTCTTTTGGTACAGGCAACTGGTGGATATGGCTACTGGGGCCATCTGCAAACTCACATTTATGTGGAATTCCAATTTTCATAATTTTCCGTATTCAGTTGTGTGATTGATTCAACTTATTTTCATTTTTCTATAGTCACATATATGATTGATTCGACTACTTACTAGTATTTTTAATTATTTCGAGGAGACATCGAATACATTTAAACCAAATTTAAAGAAACATGTTGTTTCGTTCTCTCAAATTTTTCATGTGTCATTTTCAATAGTTGGTAACAAATTCTAAGTATGGCTGCAACAATAAATTAAAAACCTTGTTGTAAGCCCAGCTTATTTAAAATACGGTAGAAACTATTTGGCAAGCCACAATTGCAAACTTCTTCATGTGAAATTTTAACACAAAAAACACAGAAAAATGAGTTCATTTACAAAGTGCATTGTGCTACTCACTGGTGCAGTTGGTACCATTGATGGGTACGACGGTGTTTTTCACTCGGCACAGGCACTGGTAACCAGCGTCCAGGGTATCATGACACGTCAGGTTCTTAACTGCAGGTTAAAGGCATTTGTTATCGCTTTATCGTTGAGAATTAATATACGTCTGTCGTGGAATGTTACATACAGAAATAACGATCTGTAAAATGTGCTTAAAATACAGATTAAGTGGAATAATGACCCAGCAGGTCTTAAAAATATCTATGTGGAAAGGTCCATTGGTGTCTCCCCTTTTGATATCAACTTTAATGATGTACAATTTATGGAGTCTTAATCACATTTGCTATATTGATACCATTGTCTGAAAGAGTAACTTTTAAACAAGAACCTTTATTTCTTGCGGTCGACAGCTTTCATGATTCTTTTAAAATTCACACTCATAATATACTGCTGAAAACGTCAAATTAGATAGCGTGCTTTACTGATATGGTTTGTCTGGCATTCGTGCTCACACCAAGCAGACTGCACTGGGTCTCAGAGGGTCGACTAGTTAAAGTTCTACTACGCAACCAGAGACATTGCTGACCAACAATAAGTATGTTACAACCACGAAAGTTAGACTCGCAACATGAACCTGGAAAGTATGAAAGTGCATGTTCACGAGATTAATAAGACCCCTATTCACTGTTATGTACATATGTGCACCGAGGTCCAGGCTATAATATTATCTCTTTTTCGTGCACCCTCAGTTATTCATCCTACCTTCTTGCTATAAAAAATAGTACAAAATCCATATTGTACATTTAACGTCACTGATGGTACCAAAGCTGTAATGTTCCCAAAATAGGTTTGCACTTCGGCTTAGTTAATTTTCAATTCTCACTGGAGATAGTTAGGGACAATACGGTATATGGTAATAACTGTATAGTGAACAGGGGAGCTATATTTCCTGCGGTGAGTACTCCTTACTTGTACAGCCAACATTATCCAGCGACACCAGCTTGTAGCCAGGACGACACATGCAACAATAGCCGTCAAATGTGTCCACGCAGACATGTGCGCAGCCACCATTGTTCACTCGACACTCGTCAGTAGCTGCAAGAAATGTACGCCAGGTCTGTATGAAATCCATAGGCACAAAGGTCCAATAAATTATACGTGTTGTACTCTTAGTTTTGGAAGTTATGTACCAAGGTCATTAAATTTGTATTTTTACTGTATTTGTTATATGCCACAAACACTGACAATGTATTTCTCTCTTTTAATATTTGTTGAAAAGATTGGACAGAAAAATAGGCTTTTGATCCTGCCATGGTATTACACTCATAGAGCGGCAACAATCAATAGTGTTCACTTTCAAGGAATATCAAATATCTTGTACAGGCCACTCAACTATACTTGTATAAAATGAAGTGTTCCCATGCATGCAAGCATTAATAGAAACCTGCGACACTTTCAAAGTTATATCTGCCAGTTTTTATAGTTAGAGCAGTCTACAATAAAATGAACTTGTATGGAAGACTGTCAAAAGCTTTAAAAGGCACATCAAAACAAGATATGTTTGTAAAACAAAGATGCCCCCTGCCCTCATTACCCTTGCCCTCGCTACCCTATTGATAGTGGTAGATAGGGCACTCGTGACCTTACAAAATTAGTGAAGGTTGATCATACATCAATGTCACATATCTTTAAAGTTTAACCTAGCCCTTAAAAAATGACTAAAAACCTGGACAATATAAAAGTTATAGCTGAAAAATTAGTCATCATTTAGAAACCATATTCAGCAAAGTGGCTTTATGACCTTGGAAATTAGGGCAAGGTCACTCATTTTCACTTGACCTTTTTCAGTTATTGTGCCAAAACCACAGGAAGTCTACTGTCTGCGTGTGACCCTCAAAACTGGGTCAAGGTCACCCATCTACAAACTCAAACTAGCCCTTATAGGCAACCATAAAGCTGTGCAATAAAAAAGTGCTACCTCTAAAATGCAAGTTATCATGCAGAAACAGTGTTCAACCAAATGGCATTGTGACCTTTGAAGTTACGTCAAGGTCACCCATCTTCAAACTTGACCTAGCCCCGAATACGGACAATTATCCAGTGCAATATAAAAGTCTTGGTTTAAAAACCTCTTTAGTTATCATGTGGAAACCAAAGTTAACACACATACCAACGTGACCTTGGGAAATAAAATCAAGGTCACCAAACTTTAAGCTTCTTCTAGCCCTTAGCAAGAACTATAGACCTGTAAAGTATCCCAGTCCTAACTTAAAAACTTCTTGAGTTATTGTGCAAAAACCAAAGGAATTCTACAATCTCTGTGATCTTGAAAACTGGGTCAAGGTCACCCATCTTTAAACTCAACCTAGCCCTTACACAGAACCATAAAGCTGTGCAATATAAAAGTTATAGCTCCAAGGTATAAGTAATCATGCAGAAAGCATAAAACAATATTCAGTAAAGTGGCTCTGTGACCTTGAAAATAAGGTCAAGGTCATCCATTTTCAAACTTCGTCTAGCCCGAAATATGGACTATAATCCTTTGCAATATGAAAGTCCTAGCTTAAATACCTCTTCAGTTATTGTGCAGAAACCAAAGTTTACTCAGGTACCACTGTGACCTTAGATAGTAGGTCAAGGTCACCCATCTTCAAACTTTGCCTTGCTTTTGACTAGAATGATAAACATGTACAGTATCAAAGTCCTAGCTTAAAAATTTCTTGAGTTATTGTGCAGAAACCACAGGAATTCTACAATCTCTCTGTGACCCTGAAAACTGGGTCAAGGTCACCCATCTTTCAACTCAACCTAGCCCTTACACAGAACCATAAAGCTGTGCAATATAAAAGTTCTAGCTCCAAGGTATAAGTTATCATGCAGAAAGCATATACAAATTCAGTAAAGTGGCTCTGTGACCTTTAAAATGAGGTCAAGGTCACCCATCTTCAAACTTTGCCTAGCTTTTGACTAGAATGATAAACATGTACAGTATCAAAGTCCTAGCTCAAAAATTTCTTGAGTTATTGTGCCAAAACCACAGTCTACCGACCGACCGACCGACATGTGCAAAGTTATATGCCCCACCTTCTTCGAAGGAGTGCATAAAAATGTTCAGTCACTTAAAAATACCCCTAGGCGATACTTGGAGCCATACTTACGCCCTGGGCCAGGTGGACCTGGAGGACCCTGCGGCCCTGTAGCACCACCGTTATCACCTCGTGGTCCTACTGGTCCCGATGGTCCCGCTGGACCGGTAGCTCCAACTGGACCAATGGCTCCTGGAAGGCCTGCTTGACCATCCTTGCCAGCTGCACCTGGGATACCACTCTGGCCAGGTGGACCTGTATAAATGATATACATGCACAAAATATTCAGTAACCAAGCAACTTTGGATACTTTGGGCCTCTCTCTTCATGACTCCTGGCAGACTACCTTTATTGACAAACCATCTCCTCAGGATATATTCAGCATTTAGGATGTCAATTCTCCCGTTATACTCTTGTTTACATGCTTGGTGAACCACAGGTTGGCTGTCTATATGCATGTTTTGTGGCAGATTTTACAATATGAGCATTAAGTGGAGCAGTGTCGTATTTTAGTAGCAAAACATTTCACTGGTATGTCAGCCAATTACTTGGAGGGTAAAAAATGTGTGTGTTTGTACATGTGGGTGGGTGTGTGCGTGCATGCATGTGTGTGTGTGTGTTCAGAACGTTAAGCCACGGAAATGTTGATCTTGAGTCGTCCACAAAATAGTCAATACGTTGTTTTCAGTTTTTCTTTCCTTCCTAGTGTATTGTAATTTTCTTTGTGACATATATGTAGTTACAAAGGTACGAACTCTAGATACGTAAATATCAATCATACGGTTGTGTGTCTTTCTTTATCTTATTTATTTATAATTTTTTTTTGTATATCCGTTTTGTGTATCTTTATGTGTGTCAAAATGCGCTACCAAGTTTGACAGGGTAGGCTACTACCATCCAGGTGCAAGCTGTAGATTTTAACAGTATTTTTGTGAGTGGTGAAGTTAACTAGTTTCAATCATTGTTCATGTATTTTTTATTTATCATCATCATAATCAACGGACTATTTCAGTTTTTCAACACTGCCAGTGTTGATCAAGCATGCATTAAAGTATCCTTCATGCAATCAACCGTGTATTACATTCCTTAAAGGAAGTATCCTCTATGTGATCAACCATGTGACAGGGCATCCTTTATGCAATCAAGCAATTGACGAAGTATGCTCAGTGGGACCAGCAAGTTCTCCAACGTGAATTCGTAGCTCACAAACTGTGGTGACTTATAACTGGCAATAGTAGATCGCTGGTCACACAGGGCACCGTCATATCTGGTAACTCTCTCCGGTATATTTGGTATAATTTATGAACTTACCTCTTGGACCGATAGGGCCAGCGACACCCGCTACACCACGTTGTCCAGTTGGTCCGAGTGGACCAGCAGGGCCTGATGAATACAAAGCAGTCAACTTAAATTTATTGTTGTACGCTAAGACAGGTATGTGTGTACAACTTGCCCCACCATCGTCCAAAAAGTCATTAATACATGGAAAGGGTCGCGGCACAATATGTGTACAGACCAGTGGGTGTGTAGGCTTTGTCATGTCATGGTTTGAAACCATTCCCAGCCCTAAGTCTCGGGGTAAATGATATTCAAGTTTTAACAATTCATAGGTTCCTAATTAATATAGTTTCAAATGCTACAACGTTTGCTAAATTATAGATAAGCAATAGCCCATAGCGTATGTATATATATATATATATATATATATATATATATATATATATATATATATATATATATATATATATATTATAATAGATCAATATATTACAAATTCTAAAATTCTGAAGACAAAGAAAATGAAATGCCCCTAAAATACACAATAAAAACCATACAGCTTTTGTTCAATATCAATTAGATGCGCAATGGTCGTAACAAATGGAAACGTGTAAATGGATTTTCTATTCGTTACAGACTTGAGTATATTTGATACTTAAAATGTGCAATGTTTTATTACAAAATTTTAAAATGCTACTACTTTTGATCAATATTCAAGACGGTTAATATTATATAGGTAGAAGTTAGAATCGCACTTTTAACTGTCATAGTTGGGTTTAAAATTTTAAATGCAAATAATTTACAAAATTTTCGACACACCCATTAATACTGCTGTTAGCAGCCAGCTACTTATCCATAATGTTGTACCAGCGCTATACTACAAAACCACACAAATGAGAAAGAAAATAAGGAAAGGAACGGATCGGAGGAAAATAAAGAAAGGAATAGAAGGAAAGAAAGAAAGAAAGAAAGAAAGAAAGAAAGAAAGAAAGAAAGAAAGAAAGAAAGAAAGAAAGAAAGAAAGAAAGAAAGAGAGAGAGAGAGAGAGAGAAAGGACACTTTCACGTATTTTATCATGAAATTAATCCTCACTCGCCTGAATAAATTGAGCCTTGCAGTTCCGGTCAATGTAATATATTCTTTATGCATGGTAGTCTAGGAGCATTATGCGCAAAGTGTGAAAAATAATAGAAAGCTGATTTTTTAGAGAAAAGGTAGAGCAACATGGATGCATACACATCCCATAAAGTTCACAAGTTCACCATTGTGGCAACTTCACAATTCAAGATGGCCGCCACAGCTATCACCAATTATGCCTATTTCAAAGCGTGAAGTAATCCCTCCCCCCCCAAAAAAAAAAAATTAAGATAATTACAATTAAATGGAATTGGTTGAGAAAGTGCTTAAGATCGGCTAATTAATTTCAATCAAAATTTAAACCAGCAGTTAGTATTCTAATTAAGATATAAAAGCATCTTACTAAAGCCCCCAAGTTCAAACGTAGCACGGAAATGTATCCTTCCACCACGCTGATTCTGAACTTTGCATGATACGTTGGTATTCACTCATGCACAAACCTACTGGAGAGAGCAGATCTTCTCATTATGTAATGCAAAGTGAGCATTTGGAAGACAATATTTGAGCAATGAGTGTCTGCACACTCCTTGATTTCACGAAGTCTACGTATAGAAAATGGGTCACAGCAAATTGTTGGGGACCATGTACGCGTGCATGCAATTACATGATCTGACCACACCTGCAAAAGTGTTGGTTGGATTCATTCTGCTGAGTGTCTGTCGAGAATGAGCACACTCTGAAACTTTTCTCCTGAGGTTCTAGTGTGATATTGCCTTTTTGCAGAAGTTTGTCTCATTTGGGTTCGGTGAAATTTGTGGAAAGCATCCACAGGTATACAGCTTTTATATTCGCGGTTTATATCTAATTTTTCGGCAGGTATTGGGATTTTAATCTTTACTGGATCTTTATTGGTAGCAACGTTGGTTGGGACCCGCGATTTGGACTCTACATATTACATCCCTGGTTGCTTTAAGCATTTACTGACACATTGGCTGTATCCAGTTTAAAATTCATATCTGAATACACGTTTGGCCTCAGAATGGCTCTGAAAGAATTTCTGATATATGTTTGGGTTTTGTGTTATAGTTGCTTCATTCTGTGACATTTCAATTTTTGGAAAATATAATTGAGTAAACAATCATTTTGATAGTTATCCCTTTGTTGGCGTTTATGATTGCTGTTACAATGACAGATCTGTGTAATATCCCCAAATGTGGTAAACAGGTCACATCAGACCGTGTGCAAGTTCATGAAAAGGATCTAGAGGGATCCGAGGAGGCATTTTGAAGCAGGATGGTTTAGACTCTCAATCAAAAAGTAAAAGGTCACAGTTGCCTCCCTTGGTCCATGGCAAATATCGTAGGGAGTACAATAGAGAAAAAAGAAGCAACAACAGTAGTCTTGGTAAAAGAAAAAGAGAGAATGAAATTCTATTAGACATGGGTTCCGTCCCTCAACTACGTTCCAGATCCCCTGCTTACAGTATCCAAGAAGGTTGTCTGTATTGTGCTGAGAAAGTATTATGTCATGAAATGGATGCACAGAACAGAATAGCAAAACATCGAATAGTTTCCTCTCATTATGTTTTGACGCAGACCTGTCTTCAAAGTATTGTCACAAAAGCTGATGATTGCAATAAAGCATTTGATGATCTAAAATAACAGTTGTTGTTTTTACATGCACTTGCCGCGTGTTACACTGTGTCTTGCCCTTTACAACCAAGAGAAGACGAAAGCTATTGCTCTCTTAAAAGGTTGTCAAAACTGGCCGTTCTTGAATGTTTTCTCTGAAGCAAACCGTACACATGACCAAGTAGCACAGGCAGATTAACAGTTTTTCTTGAACTGTAGGGAGCTGGGGAATCAAAGTCTCTTGACAGCCACTGTTATTCAAATTATTTTTGTTCTGTCCGTCCAGCACCCATATCTTCTAGTTTGAAGTTAGAATCACTCCCACCTACATCTGCACCTGCGAAGCTCCACAGCTTAAGTACATACCATACAGTTCAACAGTGGCATGGGAATGAACTTCCGCCAACTGACTGGGGTTGGTAATATAAGGATGGACTTCAGGTTCCAATTGAAACTGACAAGCCAGTAGTCCCAAATAAAGTCCCGAAGAAAGTATCCCGTGGCTGCAGGACAGGATGTAAACTCCCGAAGAAAGTATCCCGTGGCTGCAGGACAGGATGTGGGAGGGCATGTGGGTGTTTCAAGGCTGGCTTAGAATGTTCTTTGTTGTGCTGTTTACTCTGGACATAATTGTAAAAACTCATCCTACATTGATGTGTAGAATGACTGAATTATAACA
Source organism: Hermodice carunculata (assembly GCA_964020975.1). NCBI lineage: Eukaryota > Metazoa > Annelida > Polychaeta > Eunicida > Amphinomidae > Hermodice > Hermodice carunculata. The sequence goes on along the minus strand of OZ026613.1, from coordinate 94,906,277 downwards.
AACTTCACAGTCTTTGAACGTTGCAGACGCTGGCAACAGTTGTACGTTTTAGTACATGGTTTGTGCATTCAGCATGTGGATCATGTGCCACCTGGTGTCGTGCACCTTGACAACATCTTGCACTTTTCAACTGCATGCAATGGACCCCGAAACACCATGATTCTGATGAATTATGTGCTGTTTCACCGAATTCAACATGATTTCCATACCATAGAAATTATTGTTTTTTGCAAATGTCTTCATGTTACTGCTGATTGCAAACTTGTGCTTGCATTTATAATTTATACACTACGAAGTCCTAGTAGCCATATTGAATTTATGTTAATTAGTTGTAACCCAAGCAATTTCTCAGTATATTTTACATTTGAAAATTTGTATTAAATCCATTTATGAGCGGGTGCAATACACCATTTTTAACATGACCTAAGACACAAGACAAGACCAATCATTGTGGAGCAATGTTTATATAATCAAAAGCTCCAAACTTGAAATAATACCAAAGGGTTAATACGTCTATCACATTTTATGGACAAGAATATTTGAAATTAAATTAGTGTAAAAACAACGACTGTTTGCAGGTTTCTGCTCAACAAATTTAGGTGATTTTGGCCTTTTCCTTCTTTTCTGACTGGTCTGTGGTCATCTTGAATTCTGAAGTTGCCAGAAGTGTGAACTTGGCGAACTTTGCATCGTTGGCTTTAAGATTGGTCTCTGCACCTTTCCTGAAAAAGTCAGCTTTCTAATTATTTTTTCTACCCTTTTCCTAATGGTCCTGGGCTAAGGGTAGCGTGTGTCAAAAGCAGTGTATATCATCTTTGTGTCCACGTACCGTGCTTAAAAATCTGGCCAACATGTCAACACTATCAAATCACAGAAAGATTAGATTCTTTTGCTTTAAACTCTTCGGGAATCTGATGAGTGAGAAGAATGAGTCTTTAGATTTAGGCACAAATTCATAACTCCGTGCCGCTGGGGCAAGGTGTCAGGCTAGTAGGGCCCAAACCTTCTACGGTTTGCAGCAGCAACTGAAATTCGCGATGCAATTCCAGAGTTTAAACTATCGGAGAAATTTCAGTACAACCTCAGCATATATAAATGGGTATTTTTATTCTAGAAATGTTGATTCATCTGTATCTCCAAAACGGATGTGCCTCTGCAAGCAGGTCTTGACCAGTAAGAGCAGAAATGCCACCTAGTAGTTCCAAAGAGACCTGCTCATCCAAGCAATTAGATAGAGGAGGCTGAATGAATGAGACCGAGATGGCTAGCTCACGACACGCTGGGATCTCCCACCGAGGAGCGTTTAGTGCAATGGAAATGAAAATTGTATCACAATGATTTATATCCAACAACGTAACACTGAAGACAACCAAAGTGGGAGCCATACCTCGTTGTCCAGTTGCACCTGCTGGACCGGGCCCTCCAGCCTCTCCTCGTGGACCAGCTGCACCTGTAGCTCCAGTGAACCCGCGGGAACCGGGCTCCCCCGTACTTCCGTCCCTACCATCCCTGCCCGGGAAACCAGCACTGCCTAAAAACAATTAACAGATAGCTATAAGCAAATGTAGATAATCACAGCACATAATGTACATACTGAAGACCCAAGTATGGCACTTTGACGATTCTCTCGTGTTTTATATGGTGATAGGACGTCTGTTTGCCCCCTCTCTCTCTGTCTCCGCATTTCTCTCTGTCTCCCTCTATCTTCTTTGAAATTCATCTTCGCAGTGTAATGCTACAAAGAAATGACATCACCCAAGATCACAGCTTTTCTTGGTGCACTTTGCGCACAGTGCGACCGACGTGAGCCGAGGAAAGCAGTTGAGAGTCAGAAGTTGAACCACTTGAAGAGTCAATCAAGGCAGTGATGAAAATTAATATTTTGAAGTGTTTTTTATGTGCATTTTAGGAATGAATTAGAAAGTTGATAATTTGATTTAGGCCTACTTAGTGAATTTGGAACATATTAATAATCTTTGAATATTTTGCACAGTGTGAGAAATAGCATACTCTATATAGTGTATCAGGTTGGTGCAGATGCTGCAATATTCAAGGTCTCAAAATATCTCTCTCTTTTATTTGGGGGGGGGGGCAATTAACTATGTTCTGTTCACTGACCTAAATGTGTACCATAATGGCATACCATTTTACTGTGAAATGACTCAGTTGAAAGGAAGTTCTTACCTTTTACTCCCTGAGGACCCACAAAACCCTGCAAACCACGTGGTCCAGGAGGGCCAGGGGGTCCACCCGGACCTACAGGACCCAGATCGCCTCTAAATCCTCTTGGACCTGTTGCTCCTACGGAACCAGTCGGACCAGTAGGGCCACCGGGACCAGGAGAGCCATTGGCTCCTCTTGGGCCAGTTTCCCCTGTAAAACCTCTGGGGCCAGTCGGACCTGCAAAATATGGTCATACAACAGCATAACTTTGCAATAAGACATAGTTATTGGTGAAAAGTACCATTTGGGCAGGCTTAAGTTAGGGTCGCTTAGGTCAGCCTTAGTGAATTGTCCTAAGGTCCTTGCGTGTTACTTTCTATATTAAACTCTGACCATTTGACCATGGCCACATAGAAATATTTGTACTAAGCATACAAATAGAATATTATACATTGTATTTTCACAACAGAGGTCACAAAGTGACCTGGATTGATAGTTATTTCTCAAACCGATTCCAACGAGTAATTATTCATGGCCAATCTTCATCATGGCTACGTATCGAAGCTGGTGTGCCCCAGGGTTCCATTTTGGGCCCACTTCTCTTTTTGGTCTATATTAATGACTTAGCTGATAATATTACATGTGATGTCAGACTTTTTGCTGATGACACCAGTCTACTTGAAGTTGTTAATAACCCCATCGAAGCTTCTAATCACCTGAACATTAATCTCTCAATTATACATAATTGGGGAAAGATGTGGCGCGTTATCTTTAATGCTCTCAAGTCTCTTTCTGTGATATTTTCAACTAAACTTGTTAAACCGCACCATCCACCCGTTCGTCTAGGAGACTCTGAAATACCTGAGGCAAACTCACACGCAACATACAAATTTGTGATGCTTTCTACAGATACATCGTAGACACAAGACGCTTCATATTTTAGCTCTGTTATGCACAAGCAGTCATGTCAATTGAGGTAGTCGCTGACTTACACAAATTTATTTCTTATGTGTCCTTTGAATTTTTTTTTTTTTTACCGCTGGTCTGTATCATTGTGAACAGTGTATACATATATGTGTGTGCATTCTACCCGTAGTGAACTATCTTTCTTTGTTTTGCATATTGGTGACGTCTTTATTTTGATTCCTGTATGCAGGGTACAAATCTGAAACATGTGTACAGCTTCTTTGTTAATTGGGTAACTTTGTTCATGTTTTGTCCTGCGTGTTTTGTAATATACTATTTGTGTGTCACTCCATGTTCTGGAGAACCCCCCGATTAGTGACATCTCGATGTATTATAGGGCGATCCAGTTGAAATAAATGTTTAAACTAAACTTAAGTCACAAATCAGATAGCGTGTACGATTGTGACTCGTTGTTTTGATACGACGAGTATGTAAAAATATAGTTTTGCTTACTGTGGCCGGTTAAGGTGCTAATCACGGCCACTTCTAGTCACCTGCCAACATCACTTTGCTTTTCATTATGATGAACAGTTAATCCGTTATGAGGCGGAATGGAGCGTGATAAAGGTCTGACAAACAAAAACAGTAACACAAATGATAAAGTTGTCATCACCTGAAGGCACTCATTTTCATACTTCATGGTATACAAGTTACCCCATTTCTTGCAATCCATGCACTTGGACATTTAACTGGGGTCTTTTGTTAAAAAAAATGTCAGTCGTGCCAGCTGAACAGGGAACTGTAAATTTACTGGGAAAAGAAGGGACCTCGCGTGCTTACCTGTTGGCCCGGCTAATCCGCGTGGTCCAGTTGGTCCTTGTGGTCCAGCGGGGCCGGTGGCACCGACAGAACCTGTAACACAGAAGTCATTGTGTTTACTATGTTTCATATGTAAATCATAGAGCGAGCACCAGGTGCACTGCTGAAATAAATGTGACCTGTGATCGATAATGCATGCGATCGTCAAGCCAACTCGCGGCAAGCTTGGAGACGGATTTCGTTGGCTTGCTGTTAGGGTCCTACTGCCAATGACTAAATTTTCACACCAGCTGGGTATGATTAGAGTAATGCTGGGTGGCTCATGAGAAAAAGTAAATAAGGTAACAGACTCTCAATGTCTTGCAATGGCACTGACACAACCAGAAAAGTACATTTACTTATCTTGGTATGATATTGGACAATCTCTGGCATAGTGAGCCCAAGGTCAACAACCAATGACAAAAGTTCAAGGCTAACAATTCTTTAGAGACATGTAGTTTCCCTTAACCAAATAGCTTGTAAACCCTATATTCTGCCTTGATTCGATCATACTTGGACTGTTCTCGTTCTTCTTGGCAACATAGTCTCACCAAAACACTTCAGAAAAGTAAATATTATACACAATAAAATAGTTTGTCTCATTTTGAGCAGGGGCCCTCGAGATTCCATTGTTACAGAAGGAACAGTTGACGGTTTAAGTTCTCTCAATGTAACAACAGAGTGTAGATACTAAATCCAAGTGTGAACTGCTTTCTACTATTTACTGTGAAATGACCCACCCAAAGAAGTAATTGTGCCTCCTGCATTTTGACTCTACGAGGCAAATAACCAAACTACTGTCCTTCCATCATGAAATCCCATTATTGCGCGGTTGGTGATTGTCTTGTGAACATCATCCAGGCGCAGCTCTTTTCGGCCTTTTAAAGCTCTATTTCCGTCCATGACGTTAATATTTTATACTCTGCAGCTACTTCGTCTAACTGATATAAGGAAGATACAAGTCATTTTCTTTCATTTACTTTTTTTCTTTTTTCGTTTTTACGAATATGTTAGACTCACACTTCTGAAATCTGTTACAAATATTCTTTCTCCGGTTGTTCATCCAAATCTGTTATTAAACCTTGTCGGTGGTAGGCCTTCAGAAATTTTGATATGTGGTAGTGCTGATCTTTTAAACGAATCAAACATCGATATATTTGCTAAAGAACAGTTGTATATTACTCAAACCCCACGTTTCAGCCACTGATATTCATAAAGCTATTATACCTGTCTTGAACTTATCTTGCAAATAGAATGTCGTGTAATATCCAGTGTGCCTTGTATAGGTACCTTTCTACGTTTTTATGTCTGCCGACCCCCTCGATTACCCATTCGGTAGCTATTGGGCAATCCTATTTTAAACTAAATATGCTTCCAATTCAATGCAATATTATAATTTTTACTATTATACTGCACGAGCCTCTATGCAGCATACTAGTATTTTAAAAAAATAAACAGAGGCTATCAGTAGAACACCAGATGCCGGAATACTGATAACAGCTTTCATGTCCCAAAAGCTAGTGACCCAGCCTGTAATTCATTCTATTTTATAACAAAGAAACACTGGAAAGAGCTACCAGATGATCTCCAATTAATAAATAATGTGAAGGCCTGTGAAAAGCTAGTAAAATTTGTTGCTTATCTTTGAGAGAGCGAACAGACAGGAATGACTAGATTGCAAAACACAAATAAGGAGAGAAGGAAGGGAGTGAGGAAAGAAGGAAGGGAATATATAAACAAACGAATGGCAAGACATGATAAAGAAGATAAGTTTGAGTTCCGTTGCCTATGGGCCAATTTGGAAGTTTGAGCAAATCTTACGTTGGTACTGTAAGCTGGAAGTTTACAAAGACTGAAAAGTTTGTTGAATAAAAACAAGAAAAAAGCAGGCTGTTGAAGCATGGAATTTGGAAATACACACCAACTGGCCCAATACCACCGCGTGGACCCGTGGCTCCAGTTGGACCTGGGCTACCAGCTGGTCCGGTGAGACCAGCAGCTCCTGGCTTGCCGTCGGCTCCGTCACTTCCATCCTTGCCATTGGTTCCAGCGATGCCAGCCGGTCCTGAAATATGCAAAACATGTTGGCCAATACAAGACATACTTATTAAAGACGTTCGGTACACTAGTGAAAAGAATTTAGAAATCTCTGGTTTTTGGTGTGAACCAAGATATTGGCATTTGAAACAAAATGCAAGCGAAAAATTGGCATGTCACGGTACTACTTTTGTCGCTAGGTGGCGCTACATGTAAGGACTACAGAAATTTGATAGCAAACATTATATATGTGGGTAAAAGCAAAAAAATAAATTAAGGATGCAAAAATATGCATAAAATAACTCAGTATGAGTGTATGCAATGTATATCAAGCCTTTTAATAACAAATATGTAGACAAAACATGCTGAAATGTGACTTTAAATTCATCTCGTCTTGCAAACATGTATAAGTGCTCACATTATTTTTCAAGTTTGAAATAGAAAAAATATTTGCAAATCCCTGAAAAATTGTAGGGGGGTTCCAAAATATGCACTGATTTCATTCATTAACAAAAAAGATATCATACGGTGCTATTTTTCCGCAATTGTACAAAGAATTCATGCATGTTGACTTAATTTGTTCTAAGTTCATAGGTACAAGGTATCCATTCATTGTCTAACTTAGATACCATATCAATATACATGTATGTGGGTTAAGTAAACGGCAGTATGTCGTTAATTTTATATTCCAGTCATAATATATACTTTCATAATTTTACTGAGAAGAGGCAAACATTTTAAGATTCTCTCCATAGTGCAATACAGCAATGTGGACAAAGAGGTAAAAATAAGAATATCAAAATTATAGTTGCCTTAATACATTGTCGAATGGTAACACAGGCAGCACATTATCAAATATGCCTGTGCCACCTTTTGACGCTGGGGTATTACTGTGGTTTCCCCTCTCCCCCCCTCCCCCCCCCCCCCCCCCCCCCCCGTTGGGACAGCGTTTATCGCACCACATTCACAAGAAATGTAAAGTACTCTGGCCAAGCCATACCGTTTTTAGGATTCTGTATTTTTTAGGGACAATGTTGGGGGTTTTTTTTACATTCCTCGTTTACAAGATTATCGGGTAGTACACTTAGTTCCACTATTCCACGACCTTCGTCCCAGTTATAACTGTCAGTGTTTACATGTGCATGTGGCATTTGGGGGGTGGGCGTGGCACTTTCGACGGTGGCTTGGTCAGCGTTCGCTGATTGTGTACATGCGTTTTGGTCTACCACTGCCGTGTTTCGACGTATTCTGCCTTGTTTTAAAGCATTTAGTCCTTTGTTTTGGCATTTGTTAACAAGCCGCCCATTCTTTTTCCTTTTCACTGTTCGTAAACAATCCATTTTTCTCAAACGGAACTGTGCAAAATAGAAAAAGCGAACAGCAGCCAGTGTAGGTATCGACAAATACCAGCTCTAACTGTATAGAGGCATCGGACCATAAATGGTTGCGCATATCGCGATGTACCGAACGTCTTTAACTGCAGGCTGCTTTGATCGGTGCCACTGAACAAGAAAGTACTCGTGTACAGACAGATCCAGTTTTCAAACTGGGGAAAATATGTTGCATCTTAAATGCTTTAAACAAAGTATAAACCTAAGCTTGACATAAGGAAGGAAATATCACAAATAATCTTGTCACTACAAGTGTTAGACTCTCAGGGCATCCATCAATACGCCTCTTATCACGCTGGATAATTGTTATTGTTGCCTAGTGATGGGGTACAGATTTTCAAAAAAAAAATATTATTATGTATTTTTCGATCGTATTCTTATGACATGTCGCATGAAGGTATAGTTTTACCACCAACCTCCGTGGTTGTATGACAGAAACAATTACCCGTCTGTCTGCATGCAAAGATTGAAACGGTTGGTACGTTGCAAGTTCCCTGTTTTATATTTTTGTAATAGTGTTGCTATCCATGTTGCAGAAACTAAAGCCTGAAAATGTTGAATGTTGACACGTAATCTTAAAAGTATTAATATGATATGGGATCCGAACTTTGCCTGAATACTATATAAATCTGACTGTGCATCCTACACATATAAACTGACCCCTTGGTCCGGGTGGACCCTGTGCTCCTGAAGGACCTGGTGCTCCACCCTGGCCCTGTGGACCGGGGTTCCCTGGACCACCCGTGGCACCCATTGGTCCCGTGGCACCTGTTGCTCCTCCGAGGCCTCTTAAACCACCTGGCCCAGTGGGCCCTTGTGGACCAACAGGACCTGTTCGACCGGTAAAACCCCGCAAGCCAGTTGGCCCACGGGGCCCTGTTGCCCCCGGCCTGCCAGTAGCTCCGGTAAAGCCTCTATTTCCTTGGGCACCTCTACTGCCTGTTGGTCCCGTGCTGCCAGTCGGCCCGGCAGGACCTGGTCCTCCCGATTGGCCTCTTGGGCCAGTCGGACCAGTAGGACCCGCGGGTCCTGGTCCACCACGAGAACCAGTTGCACCTGAAAACAAAAGGCATGTTGGCGAAAATAAGTTTGCCAAATTTTAACAATCCCAGACAAGTATACTTTGAGGGCATAATTGCCCCAGAGGTCACCGACTCATGAATAATTAACAATTTAGTGGAACTATCAGAAGCTGTACTTTCTCCTGCTTTTCTTTGAGGAAAGAAATACGTCATTAAATTGGACGCCCATGAGGATAAAGCGCACATTCCATGTTTATATTACTAAAGTATTTTCCTTGAATACATGGTTATTTCTATGCTGTTTTACACCATTGGCAGCACATTCTAATCGAATAGACTATAAAGAGTTTCCTTTACAGACGGGACGATCATAAAATGCTCCACACCTCGAGGCCCAAGTGGTCCAGTTGGACCACGGGGACCACCAGGACCTGTTGGACCAGCTGCCCCATTTGCACCGCGGGGACCTGACGGGCCTGCTGGTCCAGTAGCACCTGTGCTTCCGCTTGGGCCACCAGACCCAGTAGCTCCTGTAGGACCAGCTGCGCCAACGGGGCCAGGGCCACCTAGAAGATGACAGACATGAAATTAATCATGATCATGATCCACATAAACTTTCCATAAATTAAAGACCTTTCCTTTGAGTCATTAAGTGATTCTGTAACGATCCCATAGATGGTGCAACGGCCAGAAAATCCTTTCCACAGAACAATCAACGGATGTATTACCTTTCCTGTGTGAGTGGTGAATATCCTTTGTGGCTCTTTCCTTCGGAGGGCTCCAAGAATGTGTAAAACTTCAACCGTGGCTGGTCAATGAGGATTGTCTGACAGGTTTACTTGCGGAATGAGAACGAAATAAAAACAGAAGACTGTGGTCTGTGCTCAGCTGATCTTTCATGCGCAAACTACTGGCCTTTTATGAAATGAATTTTCTTGCTTTGATCTTTGAAGAAAGAAATCAATCTAATGCAGACAGTCGTTGCTCAGATATTGTACATATCGCCTTTTGTCCATGTGATAGCCTTCAAAAGTGGCGAATCTATGCAGTTTAAAAAATCTCGACATTTGAACAATATGTAGCAATAGTAAAAGAACAGCTTATTCATTCACACACTTGATGATCGCTCCCCATCGGCATAATTTCGTGGAATCAAAATGAGAGAATTTCAAATGTTGTGAAATATATGGTCAAGATCAACCTTTGACGATTACGCGGGTAACAAAGAAGGTGTGCATTCTCACTTTTATTCCCGTCTCATTTACAAGATAACAATTCTCATTTAGCATCTTCAGAATGGGCACTTTTGTAATACATATACTCTAATGGGTATTTTTAGGGATAAAGATGCAGAGGCCTGTGCAACGTAAAATATCAACAACGGGGTCATAAAAAGCCCGTACTCAACTGATCTTATATGCGCACAGTGTAAAAAGGGTAAGTGCACCTATGTGATTTTTAACTTGACCCTCATACAGGAACATTACAATACGCAATTCCATCATCATGTAAAGTTTTTTAATCCCGGTTCAAAGAGTTTTGAACTACAGAGGGAAAAATAAAATATTCCTGTGACCTTGGATATCAGGTCAAGGTCATCCATGTACAGTCACCACCTGGCCCTTGTGGCAAACCAACATTGTGTATAGTATCAAAGTCTTTCCTCAAGCAGTGTTCGAGTTATCAGTGATAGAAAAGTTTACTGAAGTGACTTTGCAGCCTTGGCATTAGGCCGAGGTCACCTGTGTGAGGTCTCGCCAATCTGATGGAAAATAAATTAGAACAAAGGGACATTAGTCTAAAATGTGCTCAATTATTTCAGATGTCAATAAATCCTGTGATTTGTAGCATAAGATATATTCCAAAACCACGAGTTTTGTTCACACCATGCGTTTATGTCGCAAAACATCAGGTCTTTTAGAAAATGTATGATCTGCAATTAAAGTTCTGTTTATAAAAGAGCAATAAAGTTCTAATAGAAGACCTGCTATACACATATATACAACATTCTAGTCTGCCCCAAATTTTTAAAAATACCAGATATCAGTTCCAAGCCTAGGCGCGGGTTACGCCATCTGTTTTCTCACCTCTGTCTGTAAATATTGAAATGCAGGCAATGCTTGGGACATGAATAAATGACATGACCTGAACGCGACCCAGATCACCTGGTGGTCGTCACATAGGTGTGCTTGTGAATGCTTGCATATGTTTTCCAAGTGACTAGTATGTAATGACGAAGTCAATAGTTTATGGTGGAGTTTCTGTGTTATGACTTGAAGGGTGCCTGGAGTTACCAGTATTTTGTTTTAATACTGTCATTACTGTCCCTCATTGCCCTTGTTTGCACTGTCACCGAACGCTTCGTATAAAGCTAGCACGTGGGTCTGTCGCTTTCGACATCTTGCTGGGTATGCATGCCACACGTCATACTACGATATGCTGTGTTCAACTGAGAATATGAATATTAATTTGATTAACCTTTGTTCGTCAGGTCATGTTCTCCAAGAAACTCGCCCAGAAAGCCAACAGGAGGTTGTCATAATTGTGTGTCTCTGCAATTACTCGGGTATCACATTTGCTTCTAAAAACGAGATAGGTCGAGAGAAGAAAGGCGAACCGACCACACTGTCGAAAATGTCCAGAAATAAAAATTTTCGACTTTCTGCACATGCAGCATGACCTCTCAGAGGTGACCTCTGACTGAAAATTTTGTTTACAGGTAGCGTTTCTGATCTTGTATATTGCTATCCTATCTGATGTGCTTTATGAGGGGTCAAGCCTGGATATCATGGCAAGCGCGTTTGGTTCTAAGCCACTTTCTTTGACACTTTGGTGTCCAAACAGATCAAGAAAAAGGCACAAGTTTTGGGTTTTCCGGGATTTTCACGCCTAGGTTGAGGCGAGTCTTCTGTAATCTGGGATAGAAAATACGTCCAGCTAAAGGCTGAGACAGACGATACCGTGAGAAGTAAAAATTAATAAAAAAAAATTCTCTACAAAACGCTGATAAATTCTTAGGCAGAATGGGGACACACTTTTGAGCTGTTTTTAATTTTCCTGTAGAGAAAGTTGAAAGCACATGTCTAGATATTTATTTGATTCCTGCGCAAGGTAAAAGAAATCTTTGTCCACAGGAAAGAAAACCTGTACAGGACTCACCTGTTGCGCCTATGCCACCCTCCTGACCAGGAGGACCACCACGACCGGCGGGACCAGCTGGTCCTGGTTCTCCTGTAAAACCCTGGACACCTATGCTACCCCGTGGCCCGGTGGGACCATTAGGACCTGGACTACCTTGTGGACCTGTAAAAAGATTCATTATTATTCATCCACACTTGTTAAAAACAGGTTCCGTTTCTTGTATGCCTTTAATTTCTTGTCGATTAACATTTATTGAATAAACAGCTGACATAAGGTAAAATGGGCAAAATACAATAACATGGCATCAACAGACACAAACAACCCTAATGTTAATAGGATATTGCCAAGTTGAAATAAAATGTTCGATGAGTAAATCCTAAAATTGAGTAAAGATTTAATTAAAATCTGTTACTACATTAAGGACTAAATATGATTGTCTCGTATTTGTTCTTAAATTGTTCCAAGGGAACTGCCCTCAATAGTTCAGCTTCTAGTTTATAACATCACTAAGTACACGTAGAGGTTTCTGCAGTATTAACTTCATTCTAAAAGATTTATCAGTTTATGACTTCAACAATTATTTGGTAAATGTTGAAGTTAAACTTTACTCAAAATCTGAAAGAGATGCACTATTTCCCAGTATTGGTGGGCCTTCAGTCTAAAGGCTTTTCAGCTTTTTCCAAATTACATTTGCTTTGCCTTCATTTAAAACATAGTGGGTCACAAGCACCATATAAATGCGAGGCGATCATTACAACAGTGTACTTTTATCCGGTATCCCACTTATAATGGATATCACGGGCAACAAAACTCGCAGGGATACACCTAAAGGCCAAACAACCAGCCAGGAAGATTCCAACCTTGGTGTAGCATATCATGAATTCACGTGCAGAAATGTCTGGTGTAAAATTTGCCAGTGGAACGTTTGCCATATTAATGGAGAGGAAGGTCTCAAAACAGAAGACGAAATGTCCAGAAAGAGATCAAGGGATGTGACATGGCGACTTTTACAGAAACACATTCCATCATTGCATCATCAAAATACGTGTAGTTTAGGAGGTTTCTATACATTCCAGGTAAATAGGCCAAGACGTTTTAAAGCGAGGGAAGACTCCGGTGGGATTGCAGTATTAGCGAAAAACAGGGTAAAGAAAGGCTTAACTTTTCATGTTGAAGAAACAACAGAATTGGTACCAGTAAATTAAAAGCGAATTTTTAAAATCGGAATGTGATATTTTTAGGGGGGGGGGTAGTGGACATGCCTCCCAAGAATGCCACCTACTGGAAACAGTCAGATGAAAATATGGTTGATATTCTAGAAAGAGTAGTGCTTCAATATTCAAAGAAAGGGGACTTCTATGCTAGAATAGGTTGATTTTGGGAAGATGATATAGAAAATATATTATGAAGGACCTGTAGACAATGGACAACCCTCCCAAAGGGTACTGAACGATGTAATACAGACAATCCGGTATGCATCATAGGGGAAGCCCTTTATGTAGAGACGCAAATTTGAAAATTTAAAATGGTGGAGTGCTTGGATACATAGGGGGAAAACTACATGTCAACAGTGGAATGGGGGCAGTGTTTTGGACTATACGATTCTGCATGAAGAACTTATTACAAAGGTTGACACCTAAAGGAGCATGATATTATTGGCATATTCTCAGATCATTGTCAGATATCTATCTATATCGAAACTGAAAGCGATACATATGGAGCCTTTTCCACTGGGATGCACATGGGTTGATGTATCAGCCACCCTGTGCAGTAATTACGGATCCCCGTATCGAGGCACAATAGAAAGTATTCACATTTAACCATATTAAGTGCCTACCAGCGCAGTTTCCAGGTAGCGAAACTATGCGTCCGCAATGATCAGTGCATTTGTGCCAGTAGTACGATTTTTTTCTTTTTTTGAGGGTTTTTTTTGGGGGGGGTGTTTGTTTTGTTTTGTTTTCTTTTTTTTGGGGGGGTGTTTTTTTTGTTGTTTTCAAATGACTAGGCCTTTATGTTTTGGAACACAAGTAAAGTCTGTAGTTAGTAAAGAGTTGCCTTTATGACTGACTGCCTGTCTTAAGTCAGGAATAAAATTTATTTCTTCACTTCAATTTCTTAGTATTGGTAGATGAATGTTGATGTTTTGCTTGGTAACTCTAGAATCTCTGCTTTTTGCTGTTTGTAACTTTACTCACATTTTGGAGTTTAAAACTGTGAATATTGTCATGTTTTTCTGAACTATTTAACGATCCAGACAAATTCCTTTTCTGTGAAAAACAAAATTTTGTAAATATGTTGAGCATCTTGTATGTGTAAAAATTCATGGAAGGACTTTTCTCAAGCTTTTTGCTTTCTCCAGTTGTTACTTTCATCATAAAAGCACATTTGGCCTTGCTTAATACATAAACCTGCCCTCCTTCCTGTGAAGTTCCTTGCTGCGGCCTAGGTGGTAGTACTAGATCTCAGTTAATGTGAATTACTCCCGTTGAAACGTTTTGAGAATAATTTAAATACAGGGGATCTTCATAACGGAAAAGACAGTTTAAATGAGCGTGGGGAAGGTTTCACCCAGATTTTGCTAAGTGGTACAGACCTGCCTTTGTTGTAAAAGAACCCAAGAAAATAGAGGTGGAAATGGTTTAATAAGGATTGTAGGGAACTTAGAGATGAAGTGAAATACCTGGGTTAGCTACTCTGTCAACACAACAAGATGCATACATAAGGGTTTTTTCACTAAAAAAGGCATGAAAGGAGGGTGGATTGTACAAACAAAATCACAAACAAGAAATTAGATATCAATTCGAAAATCTAGCTGACAAGAATCCGAAAATGTATTGAAGGTTCCTGGATTCCTAAAGGTCTGATAATTAACAAACAGATAACGCCACACCTCTAGACTCTAATGAATTAACAGGACACATTGTTAGACTACTGAAAGTAACAGAGATAGAAACAAGTAAGGATCCGTAAAATAACAGAGTTTAATGAGGTCCATAAATATTGCAGACATTGAAACTCGTGAGGTGGATATGACAATTAATAAGCTGAAAAATTGCAAAACATGTGGATTGGATATAATTCATTTTAAAATGCTTAAATATGCTAATAAATGGATCAGGTCTCATCTGTGGAAGCTGTTCAATGAAGTAGATGGTTCAGGTTTTTCCCCAACAGGGGAGTTAAAGATATAGTATGGGTCTATTGCAAAGTGGCAATTCGTCTGATATAAAAAATTACAGGGGAACAACAATCAATAGTGCAATAGTGAATTTTTACCATTATTCTAAACACAAAGTTAGAGGAATTTCTCGAAGAAAATAATTTTGTTGGAGATAATCATATGGGTTTCAGAGGAAAGGCATGGACGGGTGAAAACTTGTTTATTGCGAAAACAATACTAGACAATTATATAGCGAAAGAATAACAATGTGTGTGTACCTACTTTGAGAACTTACTTAAAAGAGGTCGACAGTGTCTGGTGTCGTGGTTTTTGTAAGGAAATATTAAGTCCTGTCATAAATGGTAGCTTTTTCAATACTGCATCGACCCTTTATGGATCGAAGCATGTGTCAAGATAAATGACAAAAAAATGAGAATTTTAAAACTAATGTTGGGGTCAAACAAGGGGATATCATGAGCCCGTGTGTGCTCATTCTCCATGTCAATGATCTTTCTGAGCATGTTAGTGCAGATAATATAGCACCTGCACCAGGCAAAATAAAAGCCCTGCTGTAGTCTGAAGATCTAGTTCTGCTACCCCTGTCACCAGAGGGCCTTCAGAGCAACCTTAACAAAATTGACGAATATTGACAAAACGGAAACTCAAAACAGGCTCTAAGAAAACTAAACTCATGATGTTTAACAAGCATGGAAATCAATATGGGCTGCGATTCTATTTGGGTAAAGAGTGTCTTGAAAATGTTTTGGAGTAATAATACTTAATTCAATCTATGGCGGGTAATTTGGCCAAAGCAAGAAAGACTGTACAAGAGAGAGCACTATAGGCAAATTGACAGGATGTTTAGCATTAGAAGAGCCAAACCCAGCTTACATCTTACATTCTTTGATTAACTCATTGAAATTGTCAGATCAGAAATATGTGGATGTGTTTATGTGAAAAACGGAACATATAGACATAATCATTTGATAGAAAAAAGTATAATTCCTATCCTGTCGAGAAATTGGACACCACGTTTAGTAAATAATTTTACATGTAAATATATGTGGCAGCAAATAGCGCTATATGGCTTTCCAGAAACATATCTGAGCAAAATTTTGACATTTTTCAGCTATTCGAGTATCAGTAACTTAAATAAAGCTTTTAAAAGAAATGGCATCGGCTGATCCTTGTAATTATTCTTTAAAGTTCATCTTGCAAAAGTGTAGCTGAGTTATACTTCAGTGAAATTTTCTTGTTCACTAATTGTAGTTACACAGGCTCTTGGCAGGCAACTTCTTCGGGGCTTCCTGCCCTAGGTCACCGCTTTCGACATGAGAGCCCCTAATTGCCCTCTGAATACTAGCAGTAGCTGCAAGTATTTGTTTTTCCCCATACAATATTTTGCTGAATGCATGTTTCCAATGTCGACAATTATCCCGGATTAAATCTTTATGTCCCACTGTCCATCTGGTCGAAGTCTTTGTCATCTTATTCTGGTTGTAATGTGTCTGGTAGTGTTCTTTACTTCTTGTCCTATTCCACACGTGGGATTCCATATATGGCTTAGCCATCTTCTCCAATTATTTTTACAGCTCTTCATTCATATTTTATGTACTTTTTAAGAATATGTTAAAATCAAATCGCCACAACACTACACCCACCAACACATGGGTCATGAATCATGTATATTTATTTACTAATTAATTAATTTATTTATTTATTTATTTATTTATTATTTATATATTTATTTATTTATTTATTTATTTATTTATTTATTTATTTATTTATCTATCTATTTATTTATTTATTTATTATTTTTATTTGTATATATAAATATATATAGACATATATAGACATATATATGTCATTTATTTGTATGTTTGTTCATCCATCTATATATTTACTTACTTACTTATGAATGTGTAAGAAATTAGAGTGTCAGAACGAATTGTAAGTGCAAAATTGATTATAATTGTAATTGTGTGTCTCCTTTTTATTTTATGTATGTATGTGTGTGTGTGTATGTATGTATGTATGTATGTATGTATGTATGTATGTATGTATGTATGTATGTATGTATGTGTTTGAACTTTCACCACCAAGCTCCAAGATGGTATGAATGTGGAAATGAAATCTATAAATCTTTGTGATTGACGAAATACAAAAGGGACTGACAGTCTTGAGACTGAGGGTTCCAGAAATACCGTGTTTTTATCCGGACAGATGGACAGGATAAGGTTAATGCTTCACGACTAATATGTTTGAGTCGGCGATTGTTTCTTTAAACATCAGGTATATTTGCAAACTATCGGGCAGTCTGTGCACTCGGATCATACCTGTGGCTCCGGCTGGGCCAACGGGTCCTCGGCGGCCAGTCTCTCCCACTGCGCCAGTGGGACCTGGAGGACCTGTAGCACCTTGACGACCTTGTGGGCCAGTTGAACCTCGAGCTCCCGCAGTTCCCTGTGGCCCTCTCGGTCCCGCAGCACCCCGAGCGCCAGGCGTACCATTTGTCCCTATAGTACAAACATATGCATGCTAGTAAACTTGGTCAACATTACTGAACAAACACAACGAATTAGCTAAAGTAGACGATTTGAGATGAAAAATGACGAAATACATTAAAACGTCCAAACATCATGTCTCTCCTTAGTGGCAGAAACAATAATGATGCAGACTTTCAAGCGAGTAAAATGATGCAATTGGTGGGTAAGACTCCCGAGGGAAGGGCGAAGACCAGGAAGAAGCGAGATGCAACCTATACCAGTTTAATCTTTTTAAAGTGACAAATATGAAATTACAAGATAAACGTTCAAAAATCGATTATGTTCCTCCAGTTACTGTTAACATTCAGCTAAAAATTGAGTTGCTTACAGACATCTTGAAAATGCATTGTGTTCGGCCATGAGACGCAAATTAAAAAAAAAAAAAAATGAGATTTGACAACCCTGGTTTTAATTTGAACAGTCTAATGGCAGAATTGGGACAACATGCTTAACAGAATTTAAACACCGAGCCTTGATCTGGCAGGAGGGGGTTCTTCTTTTTAGTTTGATGTAATAGCATGGGTTGCATTTTTTCTTTGTGTTGACCTTTTGAATTGAAAGTGTCAACAAGCTGGTGGGGAGGTAAGGGGCTCTATGCTCCCTGCAAATACCAAATGCGTGAACAGGTCTTGTTTTTGTATTTATATGGCTGCAAAATAAGAGTATATGGAATACTTATTTAAGGAAAATGTTCTTGTGGTCAAGAATATGTTTTACTATTGAAGTAATTGATTCAAATTTTATTTTAACGAAGTGTAATTTTCAGTCAAATTTTGCGCGAAGTTGACATTAATATAATTGGCATGGCTGGAAATGTTATTTAGAGATATAAATGGTGCATACCATGACTTTCAGGTCCACAAAGCGGAAAGCCTGTTTTGAACTGCTTCTATTTTCATTGCTATACATTTAAGCTGTTCGACTCTTCTTACACTCGTTATTACTGAGTGGCAATCAATTTATACTGTGAAAAGTCACAGTAAATCCGTACACCTATAACTACAGAAGAGCTGTGGACAGTCCACTAGCAACAAGTCTGTTACGTCTGCAAACAGACGGCATAGGGAGGGGGGCAATGCCTGCAAGCATTCATATGAATGATAACAATGAGTACAACGTGTACTCAGTGAATACGCAGTGTGCATATTAATTTCCCGCCACAAATCACGGATTTG
Source organism: Hermodice carunculata (assembly GCA_964020975.1). Lineage (NCBI taxonomy): Eukaryota > Metazoa > Annelida > Polychaeta > Eunicida > Amphinomidae > Hermodice > Hermodice carunculata. The sequence goes on along the minus strand of OZ026613.1, from coordinate 94,887,878 downwards.
ACACCTGGCGATCACGGTGGACGTGCGGTCGCATCACTGTCATAGACAGGCCATGTGCTCATTTCGTACGAAATCAGCATTTTTTGAGAAATTTAAGTTCACAAATGCCAAACTGGTATTCTTCTAGTATTACCCGAGCCATGTATAAGAAAAATTTCCATATGCCTTTGATAAGTACTCTGTATTTCCAAAATATTAGCAATATCCCATTTGTCCCCACAGATCCCGACCCGTATCTCGCCATATCTCACCAAGCGAAAAAAGACAATCAGGTATGCTGTTGGGGCGGAACTTAATATGCATATCTCCTGTTTATGCATTAAAAAAGTGGTGATCTCTAAGTTCAGACATAAATCACTTGAGCAGACTAAGAGTGACTGCAGGTATGGTGTGAATCTTTTCATCACCGCGAACTGAAGCATCATTAAATGTTATTAAACAGCAGCATCAAAAACTATTGCTATCAAAGGTTCTAAAAGTCAATCGGCTACCTCCCTGGGGTAATATATTGGTCATTTATCTGTTGAGGAATTTCAACCGACTCTTTTATTAGAATTTGATCAGTAAATTCATGGCAGGAACTCAGCATGTTGCATGTAAGGCCAGCGGAAATACCCGTTGTTACAGTACCCAAACAGAATGTACCAGATTCCAAAGAATTTTTTGGAGGAAGGGACTTATCTTACATAAAAAAACTTCAACTATTGGAAAAGTAGTGATTTCAGATTTAACTTCAAGCAATGATGTGAAAACCAGTTTACATATTGCTGACAGTATGCTTTTGCAGAACCACAAGAAAACACTGTCAGGAAATCTGAACTCTGTTCCTTCACAGTCTGATCGTCATGATGATTTCGTATTCACACTCAGCACTCACAAACATGCACGTCTCTGTAAGTTTGATTGTGTGGTCTCGCACTCAACTTACCATCTCGACCTCTGGGACCTGTACTACCGGTGTTGCCCCTTGGCCCTGTGGGTCCCCTTGGACCGGTGCCACCTCTGGGGCCGGTTGCTCCTAAAGGCCCGGGGCCACCAGGATTCCCATCTCGACCGTTGGGTCCTTGGCGTCCTTAAAAACGAAAAAAAAAATGTTCATAAATTGTTGTGAAAAAAACATAGACCATGTGCAGTCACGGTGCCTAGCCTTGTGTCTGGCAAATCAATAAGGCATCGCAAAGTTATTCCTTTCTAAAAGTATTGAAATAAAACCTAAACCAAACCCAACTAAAGTGCGCAGTTTTAACAGGAACATGATCCATGGATTCTGAACATACTGAAAAGTGTGACTGCAATTTTTGTAAAAAGAAATTTTTTGATAACGGATGTGTTATGAGCTGACAAATATCGAACACCTTCTTGTTCTAGTAAATTCTGTTATGTTTTTATAGAATTACGAACTATACATGTGGCTAATTTGCGCCTTACAGATTCTGTTTATCAAACCTAATATTAGCATTTTAGTATTATTGATGTTTTTTTTATTTATTGAGGGCAACAGCACAGCAATTATTTAGTTATATGTAGTTGTCAGATAGGCGATGCATGCATTATGCATGCGGGTGCTCATAGACATTAATGTTACTTTTGTAGTTATAGACTTTTATAAATTAAAGATTAAATTTTCATCGTAGCATACACATTTCACGATTTTTGCATTTTAGAAATTTAGCTGAATTTTAAAGTTTACATTTTAGACATACTTGCAAAAACAGCAATGTTGAAATAACAAAGGTTAATTCACAGCATTTCATATCTAGGGCTTTGTAACCAAAGAAACGACAATGAAAAAATTTGTGCGAAATTTCTTTGGCTGCATATGTGACAAGTATTACACATTAAACGTTTTTAATCTATTTGCAACAATAAGTAGTCACTTGAGGATTCGTGTCTACAGATCACAATTAAGTATCTAATCAAAGGATAGGATGTTTATACAGCAATTGAAAGAACGGTTTATAGTTTACATACATTTAGAATCTATAGGCCCTGTCCTTTCCTTTTTTTATATCTTTGCTTGGCTTTACGTCAATACTTGATTATATTTTACGATCTTAATCCTGAGATCTCTGATCCTCCGGAGGTTCAGTTGGAGTAGTGTAAAAGTGCCAGTTAGTTACATTATGAAGGATTTTTGCACCGGATCTAATTTTCACCTGTATTCGTAAAGTTCCTTTACATGACAATATACATGGAGAAATATTGTTTTCAATATGACCTGCTGATGAATCGAGTTGATGAGAAATATAAAGTCATTTGGTTGTAGATTGACTTTCTTGAGGTCTGGCTTCTAAGGGTTTTGTAAAAACTGAGTTAAGTAGATTAAAAAGTACGCCTTTTAGCTTTCTACTTTCCTTTTAAAGAAATGATGCACATTCAAAATATCAATTTGGGTTATTAATGTTTTGTCAAAATTGTGTCTTTAGCAATGGATGTTCTATTCAAAAGGTGAAAGGATCGTTCTAAATCATTATTGACCTTTATGGGTTGAACCTGTCTCAAGTCAGGAACGTGTCACATTCCATCATATCGGTATCATATCCTGAGGAGTCGAGTTTCACGTCACATGTCCCATTACAAAAATGGATTGGTTTCTCAAATTTGGAGTCTGCATGAGCAATATATATGATACTACTATCGCCGTGCTAAGGTTTCTTATCATATCTGAAATTGATTTTACTCAATGACTAAAATTTCTAAAACCTATTTTATTTGGACAAACAATGTAAATACATATGTAACAAGTTGAACACTCACCTGTTGCACCACGTGAACCAGTGGGACCTGCAGGACCACGCTCACCTCTTGCGCCAGTAGGACCTACGTTTCCCCTGAGTCCAGTTGGACCCCTTGCACCTGGAGGTCCTTGTCCACCTTTGGGCCCTGTATTACCAGCTGGACCACTTGGGCCAGCGAATCCTGTAGCTCCAACCGGACCGGAAGGACCTATTTGATGGATGTAACTTTGATCAGATGGAATGCTTGACACAGGTAAATGGTTCCTCACCTAATTCTTAATTCTGACAAATTAAGAGACTTAAACGTATTGCTTTATGAGTCGCCCACTACATGTGTATCATAATTTCGGCATGGAGTGTCACTGTGAGGAAACAGAATTCTCGAACAGCGAGGGGGGGAACCTTACTCTCTACAGCATTCAAGTTCAGAGGGCGAAAACGTCTGCATGTTTAGAGTGTATCAACTTGACCCTTGTTCATCGCGCTACTTATTGTATAATGTCAGCCTGAACCACTTGGATTTGAAGGACTCAGATTAATTTGTAAGACGCAAACTAAACTTAGAAATGCACGATGACAGAATACGAAAATAGCGTTCAGAGAACGGATTACCCTCGGCGCCCACAATCTTTTTTTCTTCAATTCTGCAATTTTTTTTTTTTTTTTTTTTGTGAGACTTCACAGTAGAATACTTAACATACAATTTCCATATTGTTGTCAATAAAATGAAAGAGCACTTTTGGATATGTTCTTGGGGCAGGTCCTGGTGACAGAGACCACTATACTGTGTGTCACTCATACAGCCATCAAATACATACTTCAAAACTTTCATAACAAGTTTAGTAATAATGAGAGGAAGCTGGTTTTCAATAGAAATGTGGTCCTCTATAATGTAGATCTCCGAAAAAAATGGTGAAGCTGCGTTTGAACATAGTAGGATATTAAGGTAACGTTGTCCCCTTGTGTACCACTCAGACGGCCTCCAAATAAATAAAGTTTCATAAAACGTTTTTAAATAAAGCTAGTTTTAAATAGGGTTCTGGTCCATCATAAGATGTATCTTTGACAAAAATTTGGTAAAGCTGTGGTCAGTAGTTTTTGAGATATCGCATTATCGTCGTCAGGGATGGGGCCACTCAGAAGGCTTTCAAATAAATATATTAAAAGTTTCATTAAAAGTTAAAAAATAATCAGAGGAAGCTGGTTTTAAATAGGGCTCTGGTCCATCATAAGATACATCTCTGACAAAAATTTGTTAAAGCTCCGGTCAATATTTTTGAGACATCGCGGTAACGTCGTCAGGGTTGACCCCATACATTAAAAGTTTCATAAAAGGTTTAACAAATAATCAAAAGAAGCTGGTTTTCAATAGGAACCTGGTCCATCATAAGGTCCTTCTGTGACAATTTTTTTTTAGATCTACGGTGATTTGTTTGGGGGAGTGAGATATCGCGGTTACGTTCACAAAACGGACGGACCGACGGACGGACGACGAAGGGAACGACAATACCCCCGGCAGTTTATGTACCGAGGATAAAAATGGAAATTGTGTTTCATAATGGTTTCAGGGCGTGTAAATATAGTATATTATGGCACTTAGTTAATCTTTGTCGTGATATCCAAGATAAAGTTTGAATCTAATATCTTGTTTAGACAATCAATTAAAATTATTTGGCATACATCTTTGTCATTCAATTGGATAGCTGGTGGCCTCAGGTGTATTTCACAATAGAAGAGCAGAATTACCAAAAACACTGTTACAAACAGGAATTCATTAGTGTGAATGTTTTGAAATCTAGTATGATAGACTGTTGTAGATTTGGGGGATCAGATAAGTAATTGTCATACCAGCATCGAAGCTTCCCGAAATTTCAGTCCAAATAATGGTGCAACAAGATAAACTAAGGGCAAAAATTCTTCATCTGTGCAAATGCACTTTAACTCGTGACGATTTCATGCATGATTTTTGTCTACGTCATATGACACCCTGTATATTGGCGTATCATTATCACCAGTAGACAGTGCTGCCACCCAAACTTCAACAGCCTGAACTAACATCATATAAAGAGAGAGGTGCTTATTGAAACTGCAACAAAACTATGATTTCTACCTGTAGCTCCTGCGGGACCGACGGAACCTGGTTCACCTTTGACTCCAGGGGTACCAGTTGGCCCCACAGGACCTGCAGGCCCGGTGTCACCAGCCGGACCAGCTACACCACGTGGACCAGCGGGGCCTGGTGCTCCAGCCGGTCCCGTGAGACCTGTGTTGCCCAGTGAGCCTGAAAGTGCAAAAGGTAATAATTTTAGTCGCATGGAACAACGAAGCAATTATAGAAACAACCAGTGTATATGTAAACCGTTTCGCAGGAAATATAAGATATTGTTATTTAAGTCCGCATTCCCGGGTGCACATTATTAATAAAGGGAACGCAGCAAACCTGGAAAATTCACTTATACTTCGGTGATGGTGGATTCTAGGCCCGGGGTTATTATTAAACATCAATAGGAAAGTACCTGTGGGGCTTCTTTCGGTGTTGTTAATTTTGACCTTGCCTGACCTTAAAGGTTCTAAGTGACAAATATGTTGGCTTATACCTTGGTAATGATAAATCATAGGCCCATGATTACAACAAAACATTATTAGGAAGTCACCACTAGGTGGGTTTTTTTGTTTTTGTTTTTGTTTTTGTTTTTTTTATTTTTATGTTGTTTTTTTTTTGTTTTGTTTTTTTTTGTTTTTTTTTTTTTTGTTTGTTTTTTTTTTTTGTTTTTTTTTTTTTTTGTTTTTTTTTGTTTTTTTGTTTTTTTGTTTTGTTTTGTTTTGTTTTGTTGTTTTTTGGGGTTTTTTTTTTTTTTTGTATTGTCAGTTTTGACTTTGAGTTACATTGAAAGGTCAAACTGACATATTGGCGTGTATCCAGGTAATGGTGGAACCTGTCACTTTTCATTCAAAACATGGTGACTACAGGACTGTGTGAGTAATTACTTTGATATTGCAAGTGGTGATGATCCTTCAAAATGGCCATGCTTGACAGTTTTACTGATATATATCTGATGTATTTTCATGATGGGACCACGGTGGGTGCATTCTACACAAGATCGTTTTTATACAATTAACAAATACCAATCGTTTACTTTCTATATACTAACATTTTCGTTGGTTCACTTGTCATATTGAACAAGTAAATGTACTAATATCATTATGAATTATTGACTAGTCCTGTATAGCATTGTAATGTCAGTCATCTTACAGGAAATCGCTGACAATGTTCGTATATCTTTTAGTGACGACCAAACACAAATCAAAGTCCCTGCACATGTGTCGTGTGGATATAAATTCAGACGAATCATTGCAATTTTTTCAGAAATCTATTAAAACCATGAAAGTGTATTGGCACGGCGTATAATTTACATCGCACATACTGATTGAAGAGATATATAGTCGAAAATGAAAATTCAGACAACAATCGAAAATGCAATATTACTACAGAAAAATAACTCTATATGTTAAGTACTAGGTCCATCTATACTTTTCTTATGGTATTTAATCAACATTTTTTCTTATTTACCTGTGCTAATACGCTTCCGTGAAACACAACAGCATTACTAGTATTTTACAGGAAGCTTCCTTTCTTAATGCCCTTATAAAATGAATCCGATTACCAAAATGTATGATTAAAAAGTGTCCTCTTGGGCCATTACAAGAGAAAAACCACTTGTCTTGTAACACTATTCCATCATCGTGATCCCAAGCAGCAATACCACAGTGACCACACATTTGCCAATATGGCTGATATTCTCAGCTGTGCAAAGAAACTGAAAAACGAAAACAACTAAACAAAACAAAATATTAAAAGAGCACGCTCGGGGCTGCTTATGAGTGATCTTCGGTCTGGTTCCATTGCATTTCAGTAGTAAGTCCAAATCATGAACGCCTTACCTCGTGGTCCTGTGGGTCCGGGTGGCCCTTGTGCACCGCGATCTCCCGAAGGTCCAGACGGCCCCTGGTTACCGGTGGCACCTGTGGGTCCAGGCCGTCCAGCACTACCTGCCAGATAAAAATTCAAATCAGCACTTGATAATTATGACTGTGACTTGCCTGTCGTCAGTTAAAATGTTAGCAGTTGTAAATTTTGCAGCTCAAAAAATACAATGATACTCTCAAAACTGAAACGCAGTGTTATGGGGACACTACTATGAGCTGGTGCCTGTACACATTGGGCAACATTGGTCTCTTTCGGTGAGAGTTGTGTCAGTGATGGTTTCTTTTGCTTAAAAACTGAGCAAAATTCTGGTTCGAGGCCTATTGGCAGAAAAATCAGTACCTGCGGTACCTGACTTTTTTCTTTCGTGTTACAATGGAAGCTTTGTGTAACTCATTTGCGAAAATGTATTCTATTCTCAGAAAATGTATAATCAGCTCTACCTTTTCGCCTACTAGTGCTTAAAAATTTCATACTTTTGGAATGAGTGTACAGCTTTCTTTAGCGCATCCTAGGTGCTAAGCGGCCAGACAGCGTCGAGGATACCTATTGATGAATATCTTATGCTTGTAAGTATTCCCTGATGCTTTCATTGTAAATACTTCAATAATTGACAATATTTGGCTAAATCGGTGAAGCAGACGACCTTTGAAATCAGTACTTATTGTAGACCGGTTTGACTGAGAAACAACGTCTAAACATAACAAGACTGATCCTTACCTCCCGTCTAATCGACTGGAAGCAACAACCTTTTTTCACTCCTGCATTTTTTTCTCATTTGTTGGTTGACCATGTGTTGTGATAAAAGATCAATTACAATATGAAGCAAAATGTTGATGTACATACTAGACCATAGTGGCCTCATTTGTCCACAGATCTTTACAAGACTGCCAACAGCAAACGGAAAACTTTGCAACTGAAGATATCTGGCATTTAACAGTAACAGGAAGTTTACAACGTTGATAATATTTTTTTTTTAATTTTGTACGTGATTTCACAAAAGAGATATAAGCGGCTTTTACGCTTGTGTACCACTTGGCCTTTCAGAATACATGTGTACACAAGATACAGGGAATCTTGTACACACGTGCTATGAGGCTGGTATGACTCTACTCCTGACGCGACTTAGTCTTACCTGGCTCTCCACGGGGTCCTGTTGATCCAGTAAATCCAATAGGTCCCAGTGGGCCAATATCTCCTGGTAGACCCCGTGGTCCAGCTGCACCAGTGGGACCAGTTGCACCCGTCGTGCCGGTTTTGCCTGATGGACCAATGGCCCCAGGTGCACCTCTTTGACCAGTTGGACCAGCAGGCCCTAGAAGACACACGTGTGCATGTAGTGTCAAAGGAGAAGACAAATAAAACAAACGGTTACTAGTTCATACCTAAATGATAACTGCTGTTTAAGTATATTTAGTACAAATGCAGATGATTATGACTTTTCTGTATTGGTGATTTTAGAAACATGTGCGAGAAGAAAACAGAGAATAGTATTTTAACAGTCAATCGACACGCGTTTTCTTAATATGATGCATTGACCAGTAATTTCCTGAAATAGAGGTCTTGTTATAACTAGATATGGATCAGGAGCAGGGAAAAAGAATAACTAAAGGTGATAAATTACCCGTTAGTCCTGTTAGGCCAATTCTTCCCGCAACACCAGTAGCGCCTGTGGGACCAGGTGGGCCTGGAATAGGTTTGTAGGGCCCCGCAGGTCCTGAGAATGGAAAAAAATTCACCATCAGTGAAATGCATGCTGCTGATATGTTAGCCAAAAAGGTCTCGTACCCGAACTGACAAATATGTTTTTGTAAGTCACCCCTAGAATGTTTGTTTTCTCGACACATGGTTGACGTTTTCACTCTCATACAGGTATAACATATTTCTTTGTGTATTTCCCTTCATACTAACATATGTAGGATCATTTTCCGTATTTACCTGTTACTTTAGAACAAAAATAATGCTTGCTTATATTCCAGCAGCAGCTGGGTTAGGAAGGACGCTTGCCTGTGTTGTAGCATCTGAATCATAATTGCATTTCCTTGTATTGTAGAAGCTCGTAGATTATGATGGACACTTGACTGTTTAAGAACTACATGAATTATAACTAACACCTGTCTATATTCTAAACCACATTAATTGTGGTGGACACTTGCCTGTATTGTAGAAACACCTGGCATTCTTATGGCAGTATGACTTGTACTCGCTGTCTGACTTGCCCTGAGCTCCCGTACCCCGTGCTGTTCCCGAAGACGAGCCTTGTCCTAGTACTGGCAGGGTGAAAAGCAAACCGTAAGTTCTCACTCAAAATGTTAAACAGGTCTGAAATGTTGTATCCGTTGTTTTATTTATTTCGTTTTACCTGTTTTTATGTATAAGATAATGGTACGTTCTGTGAACACAAGTAGGAATTGTAGAAGATAAAATCTCACCTTCTTTGGCAACGCTTCGACCGCTTAAGTTTATGATAACGTGATCGTTACGGTCACATGACACAAGATCCCACCCAGGCCACTTTGGAGGTCAGCAAAGTTTATGGCTGAGGTGATCTGCTTTTCGTGGCAATCCATTGTAACAGAGATGCATGAAATCTGACCGAACATTGGACCGACCATGTATTAATATTGCAGTGGTACGGCAAAATTGGCTTCATTTGTTGGTGGCAGTTCAGTCGATAGGTCAAAGAAAATGAAGAATACGATTCTGCAGCCACTTGCAATAAAGAAATCAAAACCTGGTGGTATGCTTTTGTTATGGAAACAGTTCAACCTGACAACCATTTATTCACACGGGTAGCAATCTTGACTTAAAAACTGCAGAACTGAGAAATATTGCATACTGAAATCTGTACGTTGTTCACAGGTTATGCATGTGGTGCCAGTTACTGTGAACACGTGACCTATCATCAATATAATTTACTTGGAAAGTGAAAACGATACCATGCAAACCCCCTATGCAATAAAGCAATCTGAATACGAAATATCAACATTTTTGTGTTTTTGCAAACCCTTGCCTCAACAGGGCATCAGTCTGTGTCCCATTTAGGACGTCCATAATGCGACTACAGCCAAACGTACAACGACACTGGATGGAAAAGAACATCTTTTTGTTAATTATGGCTGGAAATGTTGTCCGTGTTGTGGTTTTATCTTGACATATGTGTGTCACAATGATACGACTTCAAACTACAGTGTCTGGCCTGTTGGGCCACATCCTGTAGTATTTAATCACACCAAGTGCGCGGTTCATGAAATTTCCTAAGAATTTTGTCATCAGCGCCTCGACTGCGTGTTTATTAACCTATTAGTTTACTTTTCTACTGTATTTGTGTTTGCTGACTTTTTACACTTGCTTGGTGGGGATACATATCCTAATCCGGTCCCAATGCTAACAATTCATGCTTCTTAGATATCCATTTGAACATTAATAGCATTCTGCCAAACAATAAATTAGATGAACTGGGATCTATTTGTATTCATCATAATATTAATATTGTCTGCCTCGATGATATATATGTCATCGTGGAATTAAAGAAGCAGTGAGGAAGGATGGCAAGAGATATGTGGGTGTATAGCTATATATGTCAGTTATCGCGTTCAGCCAAAAACCAGAACTGATCTTTCAAACCTTGATGTTGAATCACTTTCTATTTAAATATCAATCAAGAAATGACATTGTATTGATATTTTTCATAGACCTCCTAATAAAAATGCTGAACAAAGGGAACCTTTTGGAAGTTCTTAGTGACTCATAAACTCGTGTTCTATTTGAAAGACCATATACCTGAAGTTACAAGAGTCTTTGCTAGATTTGGTCTTTGTTGCTAAAAATCACTTGAATGTGTTGACGATAAATTACATCCAATTTCTACATGTGATCACGAACCTGTATTAATCTGCACGAATCTCTCTTTTTCCGAAGCTAGCGCTTACAATAAATTCATATGGAATTGCAAAAAAAAAATCATATCGTTAAACTCCATAATTTATTGTCATCGATCCAGTGGAATGTATTTTTGTATTGACGATGATATCGATTTGCTCAAGTTTGACAAAAGTTTTTAAAGGTACAGCTTCTGAGTGTATACCCCATAAAGAGGTTACCATCAGACCAAAGGATAAACCATTTATGGCGTCTTTTCAAAGTTGCACATAAGAATGGGGGATCATGCCTATCATAAAGCGAAAATATCAAAATCTGAGCAAGCCTAGGAAGCTTACTTTTTACTCCGTAACGGGGTTGTAAACTTGTTACGTAAAACAAAAAGTGATTATTTTGAAAAGATTTATGACATATTATCCAACAAAAGTCCAGATTTTAAAAAATGGTGGTCTACACTAAACAATGCACATGCATGTGGTTGGAATACAAAGCAATGAGTACCTCCGCTACGGGTTGATAGCACCATTGTATTTTCATCCGTAGAAAAGGCCCATGCTTTGAACGATTATTTTGCAACTCAATGGGTAAAAGATTACTTATCTGACCCTACCTTTTTATCTAAGAATACAGACGATACTCTGAATAATATTAATATACTTGCAGATGACATCATTGGTGTTCTGACGAAATCGAAAGTTAGCAAAACAGCTGGCCTCGATAGTCTCCCTACTTCAGTGTTATGGCTTTTTGCACTTTATATTTCGAAACCTCTGACAAGACTATTCAATCATTCTCTAAATGCACCAACCTTTCCAAAATTATGGAAAGAGGCAAACGTTTTGGATTTTGAAAAAAAAAATGAACCACATGATGTAAATAAGTTTAGACCGGTTTCTCTTCTGTGTTCGGGGCATTCCATCGTGTTTGGCGTAGAGGATTACTAGCAAAGTTCAAACAATACAGAATTAACCATCCACTGCCCTCATGGATACAGTCATACCTATATTCCAGACAGCAAGGAGTTATTATTAACCATATGAGCTCATCCTGGGTTGATATATATTCAGGTGTAAAAGTTATTGTTCAAAGCAGTGGTGTACTTGGGCCTCGCTTGTTTTTAATATTCATCAATGATTTAGTGGAAGACATAATGTGTAACAATTTTTATTTTTGCAGACGACACATCCTTAATTGAAATCGTTGAGACACATGGAAAAAAAGGAAATCTTAAGAGAAAAATATCACTGATTGAACAATGGTGTAAAAAATGGAATATTGATTTCAATGCAACTAAAACAGAAGAGATATTTTTCTAAAAAGATTTAAAGTGTCACCCTTCTTTGCTGAATGAAAATATAAAACGCGTAACTAGAAATAAACACCTTGATGTTATTCTCTTAAGGAACAAGTCGTGGGACAGTCATATTAAGTCTCTCTGCAACAAAGCAGCAGCTAGACTCCCCTGTATTAGAAAATATATGTATATTCTGTCGCAGTCTACACTTGAGAGTATTAATGTATCCTGTATCAGACCGATTTGGAAATATGCTGCCCCCATTGTTGATGATTGGTCCCGTAAATGTAGTCAGTCAATCCATTCAGTAAAGGGCTGCCTTATATGTGTCAGGTGTAATGAAGTGTAGCAGTAGGGAATATGTTTACAAATGACTTGGCAGGCCCATATTACAGACGAGGCGACTGTATATAAAGCTGACAACGTATTTCGAATTTGTGTGCCGCATGTGTCTTCAACACATGATCGATCTAATTCCTGGTCAAAACGCTGAGCGACATTAAGATGACTCATCTGCTCGTTTCGTTCCATCGTTTCGAGCTTGTAATTTTTCCAAAGACCTTTATACCATCTTCAATTTAGATGTGGAATGCCCTGTCTGTTAATAATCGCAACATCGTATCTTATAATACTTTTAAGCTGGTCACTAAAGTAATACTTTTCTCAACTAAACCAGCTTATCTGAAGTATTGATCTAGACGTCTAAATATTTTGTTAAATAGATTCAGAGTGGACATTCGAGCGTTGACTGCTCTTCTTTCGTAGTTAAAAAAAACAATCCATCCTGTTCTTGCTGATATAACCCCTCACTATTTACTGAAGTTTACGTTGTACAGATAGTAAAGAAAAACTTTTTTGCAAGGGTTAAAAAGTACTTTATTCTTTTTAAGTTTGACATAACTTTCGACACTCTTTTTGAAACAAAAAGGAGACTCTCTGTCTATTTGGTAACGCAAAACCTGGTATATTATTGTCCTTATTTTATTTTGGAGGCAACATTAATTTTCTTAGCACAATCGAAACGGTTTTTCTAACTTTTTGAAAACTGATTATACTATCAATGGTTGATAAGTACTATATCCGTCATTGTTTTTTCTGCTTATTTTATTGGTACCTGTCTTTTTATACCACAACGTGATCACATTATTGTTGAAAATCACTGTCCGTATTGTATTAACACGAGGAGAAGAATAAGTATTAGCCAATCCCCATTTCTCTTATTCTCAAAAAACAAAAAAAGGTTTGGTATCATCAGGATATACCAACGAAATATTTTTCCATTTTCGTTTTTCCCTAACTCAGTACATGCTAAGCTTAGTTGAAGCCAATACGCGCCGAATAGCGCAGCCATATGCAAAACTACGCGTTTGGCACGATGAAATGATTATATGTTTGTATATTGTATACCTGTCCACTTGTTTTCTTCTATTATGGAAAGAAACACTATTTTTATGTACTATATAAAAATATACTGTTAATTTTTTTTTAACTCAATTTCATGGGATGAACCCTGGGCGGCAGCAAAACAGTCCCACTCAAAGCAGTGTGCAACGAACACAGGTAATCAGCATGAAACGTGTGGAGTCATTCATTGCAATAGCTTGCTAACCAATACAAACAAAGAAAACAACGTGACATGGCAGTCATATTTAAAACTCAGAAGGACTGGGTATTTTATATGCAATATATAATTCCCTGTGCATTGGACCCTCACATAACTGATGCAAATAAAAAAAAGAAAAAAGTACACACAGTGACCAAAATGCACCTGAACATGGTATTTTGAGTGCGCAGCAAATGTGAAACAGCAACCATGGAGGATTAAACATCTTGAACGGTAAAGTAGGTTCTAAACTACTGTCCAGTATGAATTTTATTCCGAGCAATCTTGAATTAGTCTGGTCCAATCACTTTTACTGTAGGATACTGACCTTGGCAAGATAGCAGGAGGCCTATAACAGTGAAAATCGTCAGCCTCGACTCCACGTGTCGACTCTGTAATAGACAAGAGAAAATGCTTAACGTCCAGAAGGTAGCGTTCTATGAACCATAAGCTTTATGGTTTGCTTACGAGATCAGATCTGTACATAAATAGTATGGTTATCATTTCGTTGTTACTTCCACAGATTTGCAATCCCAATAACCATACAGACTGGCCCCAATCTTAGTCCACGAAGGCCGTTCACAACCCACACTGCCTAATTTAATGACATTAAAGGTTCTCAAATGTTCATGCCCATGTGATGTTGACCTTTAAAACAAATATTTGGTTGTTTGTGAAGATGCTCTGTTGTAATTAATCAATTAGTAGGAAGTGACTAAAAGGTAGTTTAGTTGAAAATAAATGTTTGACTTATGTAAGTTTTGTGAAGTTCAAGCAGGTTTAAAAACTATCTGGGAAAAACTTGAACAAACAATTGCCACATTTACGGTGGAATTTAAAAGTTTATCTGGTAAGTTTTGGGGCCAAGGCAGGACGTCGCAGACACATTTTCAATGCATAGGCCAGATGACATTTCTTTTCAGGAACTGGGTTCTGGATATAGTCTTCGACACTGCCCCATTTTGACAATCAGACTGACGATCAGACTGTTACTTAATTTTGTTTGGAGTACAATAAAGTTATTTTGCTTGGGGAAGTCTTCCTGTTACGTTTATATTGTGACAGGTTTTTGTTGTGAATATACGATGTTCCAAACAAGCAACATTATTGAAAAACACAGAATAGAGATAGTAAATGCATATCTGGATACAAGATTTGATCTGCAAGAAAGCTTGGACAAGATTATAATGTGTGCCGTCTTTACTTTCTGGGTACGGGAACAGATGCACGAAACCAGTGATCCTAACTAACCGCAATAGTAACACTTTCAAGAGAGAGAAAGAGAGAGAGAGAGAGAGAGAGAGAGAGAGAGAGAGAGAGAGAGAAAGAGACAGACAGAGAGAAAGAGAGAGAGAGAGAGAGAGAGAAAGAGACAGACAGAGAGAAAGAGAGAGAGAGAGAGAGAGAGAGAGAGAGAGAGAGAGAGAGAGAGAGAGAGAGAGAGAGAGAGAGAGAGAGAATCTACCAATCAAAGCCAAGAAACACTACGTTCTCTCCGTGTTTTCCTGGCCTGGGAGATTAACTCGACTGTAAATATGTCTATATGTCATCAACGAAGAATTGTTGGCTCATCAAATAGTGAAGGTAGTAATGCAAAAACGCAAGCGGCATAAGGTAATGCAACTATTGTTACGTTCAAGATGAAATTGTTTCTACGTGGGATGTAGGTTTGAAGATGATGTATAAAAGGCCTACAAAATCGGATTTTAGACTTTCAAGCCCCGTGTCTTTTATCTGTACATTCTCGGTGCATATCAAAATCAGTATCCCAATACGAACGCAATTGGGGGAAAAACGCAAATACCTCGCTACCACATGTCAAAACAAAACGAAAACCAAGTTTACAAATGAAGAATAACGTTGCACACATGGCACAATAATTTCAGTAAGAAAAATGTATCAGGACGTCACGTGTCACTGGCCAGACACAATTATGAACAAAAGGTGTATGCACAAGCTGCAAAATTGCAATTTGTTGCTGTATATATGCTGTTGCTATTCCAAACACTGATTTCTGCAAGTTGCGGATCACGCCAATAATCTCTCGGCGTTGCTTCTTGACTTGCCTTATGCTTGGATAAGATCCATGTGCGTTGATCTCATTTAAAAGAGCTTCAGTTACCATCTTGGGTTGATCCCACAAATGTATGAGACAGGGCGTATTTTAGTTATAGAGTGTTCCTATCTTTTCCATTCAGGCATTTGTAGCACGATTTCAAGAGGGCTATTTAAAGATCAATTGATGATACAGCACTTCTCCAGATTTTAGATGGATGAACCAACAAACGCCATTCACTTTTCAGAATGAAAATTATCATAACTGATTCAGCCCACATCTACGTGGAGGTGAATGTGGCTACACAGCACACTGAAAACGTACCAATAACACACCACCAACCAACCAATAACGTACTTTACACACCGATAAACAAGCCCATATAACACCGATAACAAACCAATAACATACCGATGACAGATTCACAAAACACCGATAAAAACAGCCAACGCATTAAGTAACAGACCAGTAACACACCAACAACAGATGAGAAACCAAACGCGTAGTTTCGCATGTTCTGTGACCTGACAATTGCTTACCTTTTGTCCATCCATGAACTGTTAAAGTTGTGATACCATTTTTTTTCTCTGTTGGACTGTCTGCATTATGTGGCTGAATACAGTTTGTATATTTTTTCGGAGGTTATTGTTCCAGATGTTTCCTCACATATTCAGGTTGGGTGGAGAATGTGTTTTCTTTTTATGCATATTAATACAGGATTAGAAATAAACATTTGCAACAATCATATTACGATAGGGCAACTGGAGTCATACTATGTTTCTCAGAGCTTAATTGAATGGACCTGCAGAATTTCTTGCAACCACGGATGTATGAAGTGTAATACTCAAGGAGTATGCTGGGTGTATGTAAGTGTCTGCCTGTCTGTCTTTCTGACTGACTGACTGACAGTCCACCCGTCTGTCTGTCGTCCGTCCATCTACCCATAGACCCATCCATTCGTCCGTCCATCCGTCCATCCATCCATCCATCCACCCATTCATCCATCTATCTATCTATCTATCTATCTATCTATCTATCTATCTATCTATCTTTACTTTTCATGCCACGACAGAAACGACAAAAGAAATGTTTGTTTTGCACACGAATAGCTTTTGGTCTCGCTGTGAGCAATTAAGAACTTGGTGCGGGTGAGTACATGGACTTTGTGTATATACGGTCAATGCTACTAATCTGAAGACCAGTCAAATGAATTATTATTTGGAGAAAATTCTGCAAGAAATCCAACAGCAGGTCCCGAAAATAAAAGGCTTTCTCAAGGGGCGACCATTGCTCACTTTGCGATAGCATCAACTCACATTGAAGTTATTGATATCCCACAAAACTTACGCAAGAGTCATGCAAGTTGTTCAAAAGCAAGCCACCAGGCGTTACATAAGCACAACCATTAATGTCTATGCGCTCTACAAACTTCAAATTTAACAGTGATCATAAGTATACCCACTACAGGTGACAGTGCGCAAATGCTGAAGGAATAGTCCTCCTTAGTGGTATTTATATGGGCGTTGGCCATTAGTGGGTAAATCGGCTGTTCATTTTGTGGTCCACGCTTTGGTTTTGTGCGATCAGCGTAGTGTCTAGACCACAAGCAATACTACCCGTGACCCCACACATCGTAATAATGTCCGGCCGTGTAATACATTTTTAATTTGAGTAATATGCAATCCAATAACTTGATTTCAAAGCTTTTGGCCCAAAGCCTACATATTCTACATAGCATATACAGTTCAGTGCACAAAGTGCACACGTCAGGAAAAATTCAGATTGGCTTCGTCACATTACACAGGTTTCACCTGACGGGCTTTTTATGCCCATGGCACAGTCCCAACCATTTTCTCGTTGTTCATTTGTGAACACCAAAGACGATTTGTATGTTGGCAGGAGAAATGGTGGGCAGGATGGTGGTTAGTAGACAGGCAGGTGCATAGAAAGACAAGCAGGCAAGTAGGTAGATAGGTGGGTGGAATGGTAGATCGGGAGGTAGATAGGTATGTGCTTTTGCAGGCAAGCAGGCATTGATGCGGATAAACAGACAGATAGCGTATAAAAATATTTCCTTCTTGCAGAACATTTGCTGGCACAAAGTTACAGTTCTGCCTTGACACATGGATCATAACCTAGTTTTTTATCACACGTATTTGTGTTTTTAGCTTCATGTCAAATGTATTTTGTATTCCAAGAACGAAAATAATTTATATTAGTCTCGGGCTATTTTTCAAATCTTCATAAAAGACTTCAGGCAACAAACTGGCCAAGCTTTTACTTGTCCATGTTACTTCAGTTATAAATCCCTATTTGTCTTCGAGGCTTCTACAGAACCTATAGCAATAGTGATTATATAATGTTAGGGGGTGCGGCTGAGACAAGAGCAAGGGTATTAACCAATGTCACCTGTCATAGATGTATTGTGCGAGATAAGAGCTAGAAGTGATGTAACACAAGCTACCTGTGGACCACCGCACACGGGCACCATTCCACAGCTTTATTCCTGGACCGGCCTCAGCTGTTCATAGTGTGCATCTGGTCATAGGGTGTGAAATACCGCATGGGTGGCAGATGAATGCTGCGATAACCACGCGGGGTTGAGCCGAAGAGGTTTTCACGATCTTCAGAATGCCCATCCTTTCGGCATTTTACATACTCTATGCAACTTAAATTATGCCTCAAACCCCTTAAGTTATTTTCATCGTCATATGGTTTGTTGTTTATGATTGGTTACTGTTTATTTAGTGACCTAATGAAAGAAGGGGGTTATGAGAATTACAACCGACTTCGCTACTGTTAAATGCTCACCATCAAAGAAAATGAGGCGGACACACCCCGGGACACATAGACACGTTAAAGTATATATTATATGTATGGGGGGGGAGGCGCTCACATATTTTAGTTTACCTTTCAGACTGTAGATAGATAAGATTGAGCATACTTAGTATTGACACACAGAAATAGACAACAGGATCAGATGTCTTTCTTTTGCCAAATAGGAAAGGATCTAATTTTATCCTATACAAATAGTTTCTCGGCAAGAGATGGATATACGAATACCTTGAGTGCCAGAGTTTCATTGAGGTCTGACATGCCTGACAACAGAAAATTAAAGAAATAAACGAAGACCCTTGTCTCACAATACTGTGACCCAATCTATATACAATCCTCCAAAGATAAAGAGGGAAGACTTGCCGTTGCGAGTTTTTAGACAGTAGATAGATTGCCTCTTTAATTTGCCCATTTTAGAATAGATGTGTCTCGGAGAGATTCTTTCAAAATATCTTAAATAGGAAATTTTTGCACACCGAAATTAAATGCCACAAAATTTAAACAGATATGCAAACATAAAAACTATTACACTAATAGTGGTTTAAACTTGAAATGAACAGGTGGTAATATATATATATATATATATATATATATATATATATATATATATATATATATATATATATATATATATATATATATATATATATATATATGTGTGTGTGTGTGTGTGTGTGTGTGTGTGTGTGTGTGTGTGTGTGTGTGTGTGTGTGTGTGTGAGAGAGAGAGAGAGAGAGAGAGAGAGAGAGAGAGAGAGAGAGAGAATACGCTGTCTTCATACATGAACATGTATATACGCACCCTTATAAGTATAGTGTAAGTTACAGTTGTGCGCAAATGACTTTATTTAACACCGACAAAGACTCAAAGCCCTTAAGTACACTTGACTTCTTGTGGAAGCAAGGTGACCTTGGGTCAATAAATGGAAAGCGGAGCTGGGAAACTTTACGTATATCTTTTCATACGCGTACTTGTTGAATTAGTTGTAAATTGGTATTACGAGAAGTTATGTCACAAGTCGTTCTTCTGTCTTTACCTATTCTTTGCTTGCTCTGCATGGTGTCCCAGGGCAAGGTAGCCCCATACATATGAACTCGGCACAGGTTGATTTCAACAATAGTGGATCAGAACCTTATTGATCAGGATTATAAACTTGGCAAAGTGCTGTAACAAGTAGGTCTGCAACCTTTCTAGGTATGGGTCAAGCATGGGAATTGTAATGGTTTCTAGGCATGGACTATGTATGTTGATCGTAAAGGTTTCCTGCTCAGATATATTGACGACGACTGCTTAATTCTAAACAATTTCCAACAACGTTCGCCTCATTTTTCGAGAGTATATGCGATCACAGGCATCCCGATTTTCTGATAATCAATTACTGCATAGTTACATCTCTAATTTTTTAAAACTTTTTTTTCAGACACATTTGAGTCCAGGAACTCCTGTTGTGGTATGATAGATGTCTCGTGGCACTTTCTCTGAGACTATGACTGTGGCATGGAATAGTCAAGATTTTCAAAATCACTCAAATTACATCATGTGGGAAACTTTGAATCCTACACTTGTTAAAAACTACCGGATACCTGTGTCTATGCGTTAATAGATTCAAAGATTAAAATTAACTCTATTCGACAGACATCAGAGTGTCCAAAATACAGCATATAGCACGATATTGATAGGATTATTGAGGGAACAATGGATAGATGGTACTTATACAAAAAAAGTTGTCAGGAGGACTCCAAATTCAAGATTTGTACATGCACAATCATTAGAGCCACCTTTATTTGACATACTGTTGCATCACAGCTTAGAGCACTACAGGGGAGCGGATACTGCGTCACTGGAACCGTCTTAATTTGACATACAGTTGCGTTACAGCTTAGAGCACTACAGGGGAGCGGATACTGCGTCACTGGAACCGTCTTAATTTGACATACAGTTGCGTTACAGCTTAGAGCACTACAGGGGAGCGGATACTGCGTCACTGGAACCGTCTTAATTTGACATACAGTTGCGTTACAGCTTAGAGTACTACAGGGGAGTGGATACTGCGTCACTGGAACCGTCTTAATTTGACATACAGTTGCGTTACAGCTTAGAGTACTACAGGGGAGCGGATACTGCGTCACTGGAACCGTCTTAATTTGACATACAGTTGCGTTACAGCTTAGAGTACTACAGGGGAGTGGATACTGCGTCACTGGAACCTTCTTAATTTGACATACAGTTGCGTTACAGCTTAGAGTACTGCATTGGATCTTCATTAGACTGCGAATTATATAAAAATGAAGATAAGTTTTCAAGTCACCTAAAATATCGGAAATCAATAATTATAAATAAAACAATTTTCAGTTGGCCATATTCCTGAGTATTTATCAATGCAAAATTACTTCATATGAGTAAATATATGAGTATAGGTTTGGCGAAATGGTCAAGGAAGACGCAGCCTCATCAGCTGAGAAATGAATTGTCCTTTAAGTATTTTGTCCAGTCTGAGTTGCAGGCCTTCAAAGTTGCATCGTCAATGTGCCAAGAATACGCAAAACTGTAAAGTTTCTTCTTCATATCTTGGATGACATTGCTTTTAAATAATGTTTGGAATATATCCATTGACTTATTCTTTTTCAGTTTTACCACAAATGAAGGTAGGTGAATATACTTGATATCCTTAGCCTTATCGAAGTATTGAACTTGTCAAGCTACATTGAACACCTACACTTTAGAACTAAATTGTGTTGTCTAAGTCCAATTACAAAAGCATCAACTTGTCAAAGTGCGGGGACAAATTGTAATATGCCATATGCATACTCAAATCATTACTTCTTGCATCAATATATCATCAAACCTGGCTGCTAGCCATGTCGTCATCTGTCATATCGTAACTTGACCGTAAGATCCATTGATAATTAACTGAAATTCTGTTCTTTAGATAGCATATTTACATCCAAGATTATGATAAAAGTGAAACTGACAACAAGAGTTCTGGACTCCGACCGCAAATTTATGTGTATCCTCATTAAAAGAAAATGAGAATAGACGATTAGAACTGCAGAGGAGCGTAAAAAACGATTTGCTTCAGAACACTCAGACAGCACGTTTCATTTGTAAGCCGACGATATCTGACCACTATATAAATATTGAACTTTTTTATCAAGTGAATTTATGCTGATCAACAGCATCTAAAAATACAATTCTTGCATATATTCTAAATCATTAAAGATTGAGTTATCATCATTTTTTGCATAAATGACAACATTATCAAATATTTAATTAATTCGTACGGTTTCATTTTAAGCATTATATTTCCCCTGACACATGACTTTGTAAAGTCGGCAAGACCTTAAAGCAACAAAGTTACATTTACAGGTTAAATGTATGCACTCTGTTTAAGTCACGTAAAAAAGTCAAGCCTTGTGGTATGTGCATGCATCAATTCATTCACTTGGCAAAATATGGTTTTTCATATTTCACAATCTCGTGGCTGTTAATCTGGACTTCTGCCACGCTTACTTGCATGAGCCTTGTTTATACTTAAACTCTCTCCTGCTGTTATTTTCGGACTGCGACATATCATATCTGTTATCTCTTGGAAACATATTGCACAGTTGCACCTCCTCCTGGTTTCCATTATCTTGGAATGTTTGATGGATATTATCGCTGGCAAATCCGAACAAAACGTCACTTTACAATGAACTACCACTTCGGTTTCATATGCCACCGTGTTTTTGGGTGCAAGTGATCTGAATTTGTATCGAAAATTATACATACCATTCTCTAAATTTATTTTCCAACAAATATTGTACCACTAGAGTCACACTTTCTAACCATAATAACCATAACATATATCTGACAGCAACACAGTGTGATATATTCTCTTCACCACATCTGTTTCCGCACCCCCGATAGCTTATAGCACTCACTTGGAAAGTGATTTAGTTATGTAACGAACAAATGAAACAGGGCTCAGCCTTAACAACACGAAACTACAAATTCTTGGCGACTGTTGTTTGACATTTGCGTAATCGTCAGGGGATTCTGAAGTTGACCAACTGGTCTTGTCTGTCCAGTGGTCACACCAGTGTTCAGTCAAGCATTTGTCCAATTTGCAGGACAGATCAGTTTGGTGTTACTACTGTTTGGTCGCGCCAAGCGAGTCATTTGCTAGGAGTCCATCCATCCGTGTCTTCCTCCATTGAGCTTCTTGGCAGAGACAATTTTATCTTAATTGTTTTTAAGTGATTATATGCAGAAGCAATAAAACTATGAATTAAACGAAATGAAAGCAAAATAAATAGATAACTGGGCACCCCCTCAACTCAATGAAAGACAATGCAGAGAAAGTTAACTTTTCCTCAATGCTTATTGTCTTGCAGGTATGTAGTTACTCTTTCGTCGCCTGAAAAAGCCTGGTCTTGGCATGATGATGAGGCATTCTGACCACCTCTCTACAATTTATATTGTAGTTGGCAATTAAAATCGTAAATGGCAGCACTGTTAACACATTATTTTTTGAATCCTGATTAATTTCAGCTTTGCTCTGCTTTTGTGTGATGAACTGCCAATTATTGCAATTTTACAAAAAATCAAATTATAAAATCTACGGCTACTTACGCTGAAGGCCATTTTGCCGATCCAAACTTTATTCTTTGTTTTAGCTGCCCGGACCCTCGCCTCTCATGTCCACAATCCCGTGGTGACTGCCTTCGCTGCTTTTTCACAATCTGGGCTTGATATGGTAATGATTAGAATCCTCCGTCATAAGCCCCCCCTGCATAATGCTAAGTAAAGTCAAACAACCTCCAACCCAGATGGTCCAGAAAAAGGCATGGTTTCATGTCTTACTTTGTAATATGGTCTACCAAAGTGGTTGCGTGTTTTATTTTGGCATATAGTGTGCCAAATTTGAATGAAACTCTGTGCTTTGTTTTATATTTTCTTTCCTATGCATTACTAAAGTAGTAGTAAAAGAGACCATAATCTTGTTCAGTGAAGCGTAAAATAGCCATTCTGCTATGGTATATTTATATTAAAGAGAAATGGAAATCCCTCCATTCAATGTTTACTCCAATCAAATGCAAGCTATTCTGTGCTAAGATATCAATGGCTTTCATGACACGGACTTCTGAATGAATGAGATACTTGAGTTGTCTCTTCAGACGAGTTTGACCAGCAACTGTGACCTTACCTAGAAATTATAGTCATGCTACTCACAGCATTTTGTTAATAACCATGCTGTGTAGTTAGATCTGAAATCATATCCCTTTTTGTAAAGAGAGAATGAGTGAGGGCACAAGGCAATGGGAGCTGTAAACTGACCTAAAGGGTATATGGTTGCTTCGCGTGCACTCCCCTACAAGGTAACTTAGTAGCCAAAATTGCAAGATCTAATCAAAGATATTATGTGATAAGTAGCTATCTCTCCTCCAAAAGAAATTCTGCTTTCCATCAGGTTGTGCTCCTCACGATACACAGGAAAATGGCGAATAACATTTAAATATTAAAGTCTGACCGCTTCAACCCCACCCCACCCCCACTCCCCACCTGCAAAAGTTGAGTTGTTGGTTTTATTACCTACAGGAAAGATGAAGTACCCTTGCATACGCAAATGACTGGAGTATGATCAGGATTATAAAAAAAAATCAACATATTCACTGAATTTCCGCCTGGAATTGCCTAGCAGTATATAGAATACTGAAGGAGGGACCATCAAGACACGACAGATACATTATAGTTACAAAACCCACAGGAAAATACCATGGAACAAAGGTCAACTTTCAAATTATAGAAACCACTTGCATTTTTCCCTCTGATTTAAAGGTATTACAATCATTCTTAATACCAAAATCGTCTCGATTCCACAAAAAATGATTGCACCTGGGTTAAAAAAAGATATCCTCGCTACGCTAAGGACCTACTGTAACAAGATTATTTAAAGCTATAATTAATTGGTATTCTGCCCATAGAAACAAAACACATAATGTGTAAAATTGTAAACAGTTTTGCCCAAATGTAAATTAACATACACATAAACCTCTACAAGCAGCTGCAGCAACTCGTTTTTTCCCGCAGCCATTTTGCTGTGGAACAACTGGCCCCTCCAACCGAGAAAAGCGAATAGCAGCGAGAAGTTAGATTTAACAAAACCGCTAACAAAGAAAGACAATTAACAACCTTATGCTGCTGTTGGACAAATTAGTATTATCCATGCCAAATTAATGTATGGCTTTAGCGGCACAAGATAAGGGTAGTTGGCATACCGACTTGCGTCTGTATAAATCAATCACACTATAATTGAATTTGCATCCAGTTTATAGTTTGTATACAGCTCATCACACTGTGATATCTAGCAAATCTGAAGGCTGCAGGTCTAGTTTTGCATGATCATGTGATTTGGACATTTTGTTTCCTTTATGCATACATACATCCATGTAAAGGTTTGAACATGCATATATTATCATGTGACTATCTTCTAGAATATTTTGTATTTTTTCAGATAAAGTCAGGTTTCAGTATGTGCTAATTGTAAATTTAATATAACTCTGGCACAGCTCAAATGTCATCAAATTATTTCCAATAACTAAACAGATTTCTGATACATTGAGTGCAAAGGTTTTGACGGATTTTGGCGGTGTCTCTGTCAATTGTTTTAATGACTTGCAGAATGATGTGGAAGACCTGGACAATTCTGTCTGGATGGCATCAGATTCCCGTTATGTTGAAACAAAAGATCTGGCAGATTACCTCAAACCACTTAGATATACGTTTTCAATATTAGATTTAAATATCCAGTCTTTGAATGCTAAATTTGATTCCTTAGTTCTATCAATTGAAAACTGGGCAAAGCATGACTTTTCTTTCAATGACATACGCCTCCAAGAAACAAGGGTTAATCAAAATTTTGCTAATTTATTTTTATTTAATCTCTATAATGCTGCCCTATCTCTTGGAGCCAGCTGCAGTTCTCACATTACTATTTATATGCCTACATTAGGATTTTCATTACGCATTGAAACATACCTATTCACCCAACAAAATATGGGAAGGTTTGTTTTTGGATGTTCACGGAAATGGACTGGAGAAAAATTACCTTGTGCAATATTTACCGTCCACCTAGGGACTTAAATGATGAAATTGACTTAATTTCAAAAGATTTCTCACCAATTATTGAAAATATGTTCAATGAATCATAAGATAAAATAATTGTCGATGGTTTTAATATTGATTGACTTAAACTTAATACTGGACAAAATATATACTACTTATCTTGATTTGATGCTTGGCAATAGTTTTCAACCACAAATAACCTTGCTTACAGGACTAACTAAAAGAAATGCAATTTTGATACTCTACATTTTTGTATATTTCCTATCAGAAGAAGAAATAAACTTCGGGAATAATTTTATCTGACTTTTCATATCACTTGCCTTTATTGACTTGTACAAATACAAATTTGGACCAAGAGGAACCTCCCAAATATATACTGGTTGAAACTACCAATTATAGGTATTTTCAGCTTTTTAACTCCGATATCAATCAAAATGATATCATGCAAATGCTTGATCATAATTTGATTTCAAACCTGAAAAATAATTACGAAATTCTTGAAAAAGTTTTATGTGAAACTAAGCATAAATATACACAAAGAGACATTATGAAATTTCATAAATATAAGCGCAAAAATTATCTATGAAACTCTTAACGAGTGGCATCCTGAAATCCCTAAAATATCCTGATAATCTTCATAAAAACTTAAAAGTACTCCGCAAGATAATCCTCAATTTCCCATATATAAGCAAAACTTCAAAACATATAATACTATGCTGAAGAAATATATATCACTATATTAAACCGAAAATATTACAAATCCGTATTCCAAAGATTCCAAAGTGACACAAAAAACTTGGGACAACATAAGAACTGTTTTAAAAATTAGAAAAAATAAAAAAACTTTTTGTAAAGTGGCTTATAACCAATAATATGAATATTTTGTTGCAAGTTATTCATTTTGCAGTGGCCAACATGGTTTTAAGAAGATGCATTCCGCTGAAACTGCATGCCTGGAATTCATGGATAGATCTACCTGAACTTTAAATATAGGCAAATTACCAGTTAGTACATTTCTGGACCTTTCAAAAGCATTTGATACTTGGACTATCAAATCTTATGTAAGAAATTGCAATATTAAGACATTACTGGCATTGTTTTACATTGGTTTCAAAATTATCTACAAAGCAGATTCCAGTTTGTCGAGTTTGAAGAGTTCGTTCTGAATCATTATCAATTAAAACCGGAGTGCCCCAAAGGGTTGATTTTGGTCCGGTCCGATTTATCTATTTATTATTTATACCAAGGATATTCACACAGCACCCTCTAAATTTGAACATATTCTGTACGCAGCTGATACTACATGTACCTTGGTCAGTTCTTTATGTTTTTTCTCATTTATTTTCACAGAATCAGTTACCCTCATATTTCCACAACATATTTGTACTCCTTCTGCAAACTCATTCCTACCACACAAGAAATAGAGAAACTGTCCACCGCCTAAAAGCTGCAAAATATACCTCACAACAATGAGGTAGATTTATCATATCTCTTTCCTTATCAGACATCTCCCTTCCTGTATCATCGAAAAATATATACATACTCTTATTATGGGCTAACTTACTACACAAGATATATTTCTTGCAGTAAGACGAAGTGGTGTACACTGTGCTAAATTGTTTGTAACAGATGAATATTTTTATTGTAAGTTTTGTGTTAAATAATACGCTCTATACAGCTTTTAATTTATGTCTCTTCATACATTTTGTAAAATCTAGGACTTTTGTCTGCAAGGTAATATTCATCAATAATTTCTCTCCTAAGGTGGCCCCAGTGGTAGCAGGCAAGTAGTCCTTAGCTGGGGTCTTCCTGATTATGTGTATTTTTTAAGTCTACATACAATACCGTGTCATTCAGTTTCATCTATTACATACTGTTTCTATTGTTCATCATGTATTTGTATTTTTTTGTCAAATAAATGAATTTTGACCCTGATCCTGACTTTGTGGCCTACTCAACAAAAATAAGTTTAATTTCTCTGACTTTAATCTTCTGGGTTATCTGTACAACAATATTCCCTACATGCATGCGGTGACCATTCCTCATGCTCTGTTTATATTCAAAACTTTCTTTTACGGATCGGACAATTGCTTAAATTCCCCTTCCCCCTAAATAATAATAATAATAACAATAATAATAATAATAATAATAATAATAATAATAATAATAATAATAATAATAATAATAATAATAATAATAATAATAATAATAATAGTAATAGTAAAACAAGATACATAACAAAAGCAACGCCGTAATTGACCACATGAAAGACACAAGGTCGGTTCACATCAACGCCTCCGGGACTATGGTGCCTTAATCCAGGGTTCCAACAATCTACTCATCTTTCCCGTCATAGTGATGTCCGCTTTTCCCTGTATATCCTTGTAAATATATTGCCCCGTTGTGCCTGTATCTACATTTTCTTATCACCACCGGACATTACTTCACCAGGTAAGTGGAACTTACCTCTCTGACTACACCTTTTATTTATTGGCGAGACCCAATCATTCAGGCTCCGCCTTCTACCCAGTCGAGTTAGAAATAATACATGTTTGAACCAAGTGTGGCTGCAGATGAAAGCTGATGAAC
The DNA here is from genome assembly GCA_964020975.1 of Hermodice carunculata. Classification (NCBI taxonomy): domain Eukaryota; kingdom Metazoa; phylum Annelida; class Polychaeta; order Eunicida; family Amphinomidae; genus Hermodice; species Hermodice carunculata. The sequence goes on along the minus strand of OZ026613.1, from coordinate 94,859,792 downwards.
TGGAAGTTATTTTGATAAGCGCCCCCCAGATTTCTTTTAGATAACAGTTTGACTGTAGGGCATGTGTGTGACTGCAGTGGCTGTTGGGCACTACCCCCAAGCCCCACCCGCCCCAATACCAGCATATGTAATTGCCAGTCTACGACACTTCAAATTTGTCTGTGTGGGTATCCTATGCAACAGAATGAAGCTTGACACAAATGATCTCTGTTGATAAATACTGGAACTCAATCATCAAATTTACGCACTCACCACAAAAACAAGTCTGCCTATAAAAAACGTGCGTCCACCGTCTTGTACGTCTATATAACCTGATAACCGATCAAACGAATCGAAACATCAACAATGTGTGGGAAGTTGAATTTTCTTGTATGCCCTGAATCAGCACAGACAGGATCCATTCCTACAGCTGCAACCATCTAGTATGCCGAGCAATTACCGATAATTCATGCCTGATATTGTATTTGGCCGGAATCCACACCTCCAGACCGATTTTTAACATAGAAAGTATACCCCATAGCTTCTCAGAGTTACTCCTTACACCACATCCCGATTATGGCATGATATGATGGTTTCGGAACATATGTAGGGCAAATCAAATGTTTAGATTACAGTGTGTGATTTGAAATTGTGTGAAAAGTGCTTCCATATTTGGCTATGTGTAATCCCTGTAATTCCCAACCTGCCCCCCCCCCCCCGTAAAACTTTTAAACCTTTCTGATACAGTGAAAATAGATGATGAAAGCTGTCTCTGTCTTGTGATTTTTCAACATATTTTGGTTGAAACCAATTCCTCTTATGGACCACAGGGTGTAATTCCGTTGATTAGCTTTTCAAATGAATGATCAAATTCAAATTAAGCCCTTGCTGCTAACAATATTAGCCCTTGGCAAATGTTGCACAACAATCGTTTATATATTAAGCCCTTGTTTTCTGTTTGGGCATATGACCAACCAATCACGATAACAAACTTTATGGCCCATTTCAATTCCTCGCCTAAGAATATGTTGTTTGGTTATCGTTCTCTAATTATTCAGCTTCAGAAACATTATTCTATTACTTAGGTATATATGTTGTGAGGTATTTTCAGTCATAAAACAGTGATAACGTTAGTCTAGTTGCCGACGATGCCAAGGAATGCAATGTGGACAGTGTCCGTCTGATTCATGCATTCATGGCAAAATGAGCGTCCAGGCGTTTCCTTTTCTTCCGATGCTAAAGAAATGCCAAATATATATATATATATATATATATATATATATATATATATATATATATATATATATATATATATATACATATATACATATATACATACATACATACATACATACACACATACATACATGTATGTATGTGTGTGTGTGTGTGTGTGTGTGTGTGTGTGTGTGTGTGTGTGTGTGTGTGTGTGTGTGTGTGTGTGTGTGTGCAAAGTTCATGTCTCAAAAAAAATCACGAACCGTTTCGAACCGCGGTTCGAACGGGCGGTTCAAATTGTTTAACCCTTCCTTAATTAGTCGCCAACAATCGGTTGGGGCAGAACAGTGTTAATAACAGTGAAGCCGCATCGGTTATGTAAAACTGGGACAAACATGTATTGTATCATGCCCTATTTGTTAATTTCTTGATAAAGGGGCACTTTGAAGAATTTGTAATATACATTCGTGACATTACTTGAGGGCGTGTTTACAACAAAAAGGGCATAGAAGCTCACTTCAGTGCAAATTCATAGAAGTTAAAACTACACCAGCATTCTTTGCTCACGTTTGGTGGTAAAAAGACTAGCGTCTCTTAAGGAGAGCCACTAGCAAGTATGGGGACGCCTAAGACTCTAGAGGGCGTCTGTAGTTTGGAGTTTTTTAACAAGAGCGAAAAATATTGTAAATGCAAGCTTTGCCAAAAAGAACATGTTTTTACAGGCTGGACTAGGATTTTGAAGAAACGTCTAAAACCTGCCCACCCAGCAGAAGCAGAATTAAACGCGGAGGATGGGACACCAGGGACATGTGAAATGCATATAAAAATGAATATTTAAAGGCAAATAAAAGTGTTTGGTTTTGGAATCTTTGTTCATGTTTTTTAATGTTGTTCGATTGCCGGTTCGAACCGACGAACCTAAAGTTCGAACCGGTTTGAACCGGTTCACTTAAAGCGAAGCTGTTCGCATCTTTAATATATATATATATATATATATATATATATATATATATATATATATATATATATATATATATATATATATATATATATATATATATATATGCTACTGTCGTTTCTTTTGAGTTGTATCCCATCCTTGTATTTTTGCTTTTCCTTATATGCCAAATGACACTAGAATTGTCATATTCTGACTTGATCAATGTCAACGGAAATGAATCACGGGTAGGCCTGAAGCCGCGTGTTCTCGGTCCGTCAACAATCTTCCATGACCACGTTTCCTCTTCCCGTTGCCGTGTGCAACAGCACATAATGTCGATGGCATTCATTCCCTCCGGTTCTCTGGTTTCACTTTTTGTAAGTGGAGTCGCACATTATTCAAGTTTTTCTTCAAAATCCTCTGGAGGTTTTTTTTTCTTTCTCTCGGCGCTAACTGCGCTTAACATGTAAGTATTATTGCACAAACAGTCTCATAAGTTCGTGCCTATTCTGCGTATAAAGTTGAGATAAATAGAACCGCCACCTTGTAACTGGATACATGGTTCACAGATGAGACTCGCGGGTCCCGTTTGAGCCATACATTACTCCGCCTTCGGCATCGTAATGTATTGCTTAAACGGAACTTGCTCACGTTCAAGTCATTTTACTTATCCTCGGTTTTGGTGCATAGAAACCATTAGTTCGAATCTATTTTCACCGAACTTGAAATGGAAATATAAAATTACTCTTAACTTAAAGATTAACTTAATTTATATAAGTTCTTTAAAAAATATATAATGCGTCAAAATACATAAGATTAAAGTAAATAATATTACAATGATGTTTTGAGAGCACCTTTTATAATCTGATAGCTATTATAACCACTCTTCGATGTCTTATTCTGGTCACGGAAAATCATGATGGCCAATTTGTATAATTTATTAATACATATAACATATCACCCGGCAGGTCATCTTCAACAACCCTGCCCGTGCTTGGTTGGAGACCAAGCAATTCTGTTGCAATATGTACTCTGTCTAATGTTGCCAAGCAGCTTTTAAAATCTGATAATTATTTGCATATCATGGTATTACCATCTTTTAATTTTAAAACTTATTTCCGTGTCTGGTCCGGCCACGGGAAATCATAAAGGCGAGTTTGTTTAATTTATTAATAACCTATAACATATTACCCTGTAGGTGATGTCTAAAACCCAGCCCCCGCGAAGCTGGGGTAGGGCTGTTGGAGACCCAGATCTGGTAGTTATTACCATGTTGCTATGTCGTGGCCTGGCCACAGTAGCTGCAATGGCAATTAATGTAAGTATTTACAACACGTGACACATCACCCTGCTGGTTGTCTCCAGCCCTCGCCCCTGCAAAACCAGGGGCAAGATTGTCGGAGATCAAACAGTTCTGTCCTAATATATACTTTTATCCAAAGTTGTTTAAGCACCTGTTACAAAGTGGTAGTTGTTGCTATTTCATGGTATTGCTACGTAGAATTACAATGGCAATTTACTACAATATATTTATAACCCATTCTCCTGCAGATCCTCTCCAACAACAGGAGTTATATATGATTAGGAAGCAATGAAGAGTGAAATTATTTTTATTCTATTCTTCTGTCCATTTTACTGAATTCAAAAGGGCGTGTGCAGCAAATGATATAAGCTGTTATCTGTTCATGCTTTCCTGAAATTTACAGATATTGCATCTGCACACTGTTCCCATCCATGTCTCAATAGCCGATTTGAACACGTCTATTTCGGTTACATATTTCGTTTTGAAAGGTAAGTCATTCCAGCGATAAGGCATCATGAATTTCAAAGAAAATTTACCACAGGCAACGTTTATGGAATGTTACACTAATATCTGTGTTCCCCATAAGCACTTGTTTCATAATGCAAATAATTTGATGTGCCTGGCTTTGTTTCTGCACAGATTGATCTCACCTCACGTAATATTGGCGCAGTAGACACATCACTGACAATGTTATGTATCATGTGCCGATATAAGTCTTGTAATGGACGCACTAAATTATTTATACATTCCATTTTATCTGTATTATTGCAGAGATCTAAATAGGCCAATGGCCAATTACACATTCCACGACTCACTGATTTAACATTTTTTCGTTTCTTCTTTTCTGAACATCTGATCATTTAATCTGTGCAACGTAGCTACCTTATTATTTACACTAACGAATTATCTCTACCTTATTATTTACACTAACGAACTATCTTTTACTGTATTGCTTGTATTTATAAATCACTGTGGTGTTGGCACTGGGCAAGTCATTGCAGTAATATTGTTCCACATGGTGGTGTTCCTAAACAGTATCAGGATTAGGTAAGGCGACATTGATGGTCTAATCCAACGGATCAGCCGCCACAAGAACTGCAAACTTGTCGATACTAACCTTCCTGAAGAAATCTCAAACTTCGACATACTCGGGCTTCTTGAGACACGTATCAATGAGAATGAAAACGTAGTTTTAAACAGCTTCTTCATAAAATCAATTACCCGAGCTAAAACTGACCGAGCAAAAGGGAACTATGGTGGGGCTGCAATTTGTATCAGAAGTCCCTCGTAACCGGGAGTCACAATTATCCCTTGGCTAATGTTAAACCGTGTATTCTTTAACCGAACATCTGATATCTATATAGCGTTTCTTTATATGAGCCCACAATATTCCTTTTACAGAACGAAACATGAAGACATATTTGAGATTCTCGATAAAGGCATAGAGCAGTGTACTCATCCATGGATGACTCGCTTATCTGTGCAGATTTTGATGTCCGCACAGAGGAATGAAAGCTTCTTCATTAGCCCCGACCCCAGCATACATATACCTTTGCCTGATGGGTTCACCTATCAATCTGATATCTCCCTTTAAAAAAATAGTATGGACACTGCAAACGTTGATGCACATGGCCAAAAATTTGCAGAGTTTATGGCCTGCGAATCCTGAATGGGAGATTATTGGGACACCTGAGAGGTTATCACACTTGCTTCATCCATAATTGTGCATATAGTGTTACAGGTTAAATGTTTGCATAAGTCACTGTGGGATCGATTAAGTTATGTTCATGTACACAACCTGAACCCCTGGCCCACCCATTACATGCTGTCAACCAGCATGCGTGCGGGAAACATTACCACAGCTGATCAACCTGCGATCTGCTTGAACATACCCTTATTCATGTGGCTGAAAGGAGATGATGACATATTCGGTAATGTATTGTTACCGAACACTCTTCAAGGGAAAATAATATAAGTACCAAAATACCCCCCCCCCCATTAGACAATACTGCAATTAATGAACTAGTTGGCAATCTAAATAACATCTTCTGTTCAGCTGCCAAAACTGCTAAACTAAGAAAATTTAGGCCCTCTTGGTAAAAAACGGGAAAAGGCGCAATAACTGTTTGATCAAAGTTGCAATAATTTAAATGTACTTTTAAAAGAACTAGAAACTTCACTGGGATATAATTAATTTAACCCTTCCTGTCATATACTGAAAAGAGACAATATAGGAAATTGATAGACAATCAGAAGAAGCTATTTCAACAAGGTCTTGATCATCCTACACTTTTCTGCTGTATTCATAAAGTCTTACAGAAACAGAAACAAGGATCACAAATGATCCGATAAGCCCAAGTCAGTGGCTACAACAACTTCTGAAAGTTCTCAATTAGCCAGGAAATTAGTATAACTCATGAAATCAGAATTACATTCTGGAGAATGAAAAACACAATATTCAATTAACTGAAATTAGCATTACCGAAGAAGTCTTGAAATACATATCAAAATTGTAATTAAATAAAAATGCTGGACAGAATGGAATAAAAAAAATGAAATCATTAGGATTGGCAAAACATTCTGCTAACCACCATTACTGCCCATTTCAATAAAATTTTAATACGCAGACCATTTCCAAGTGCATGGAGTGTTAAGATATTAACTCCAGTTCATAAAAAAGCAGTGTTCAGTGGCCGACAATTATAAGAGATTTGCAGTCTCTAATTATCTTTATAAACTGTTATGTAATGTCCTTGACAACAATTTTACTGTCTTCACGCAAAAATACAACATATCACCCCAAAAAAACAAATAGGCTCTAGGCCTGAAAACAGAACAGCTGACAACGCTCTAACTTTGAAAACTATCATTGATTAGTACATAAATAAGCTACGCACGAAATATAATTTCGTCTGTTTTGGAGAATTAAATGCGCACTTAACACCATCTGAAGAGAGCCCCTATGTATTTAGGAGTCTCCCACGGAGTCCACGCCAGCCATGGCATCACTGAGAATATATCAATTCGAATGTTGGTGTCAAACAATGTTCTCAAACTACTTCTAACTTTTGTTGGTATCTGTCTCAAGTCAGCAGAAAGATATGTTCCTTTATACTGTACTTTATATTGATTCACTGCTATCATAAAGATATCATAAAGCTGGTGGCATGTATACCTTGAACTTCTGGAATGCGACCTTGATTGTTTGATGACTCAAGGGTTTGGATCATGGATGGTTCCTGTTTGCTCGGGTTTTCTGTGCAGTTTCTCTAGCATTGTTGAAATCTATTGTCTGTTTTTATTTTTCATGAAAGTCAAACTTTTTATCATATCAATATGACATCTTATCTTCTTAATATACTCAACGAATGTATTGCTTGGTAGATATTCACGTCTAGTTGTTTTTTCCTGATGATGATCATGTTGATAGGTTTGTGAAGATTTGTTTTTTAACTTGGACTGGTTTTCGACCATGATGTTGACACTTAATGGTCTCATACTACTTATTTTTGTATGATCTACCTCACATTTTTGAAGATTTGCGTTATCCAGCGGAATTATCATTGCAAAACTGATTGTATGATGTGTTCAGATGATCTTGTACTCCTCTCCAATGCTAGTGAGGGTCTCCAAAGGGCTTTTCTCAATTTACAACTATAGTGTGAACTATGGGAACTCACTGTAAAGGTAAATAAGACCAAAATCCTGGTTGTGAATAAGGGAGGCCATATCATAAAGAAATTTAGATTTCACAACAAAAAGTGGTAAACAGTTACAACTACTTTAGTATTAATTTTTACACCTTCTGGAAATTATAGGTCGACGATTAGTAAACTGAAAGAAAAGCATCAAAAGTCCTGCCTTGTCGATAGATATATTGATGTGGCACTAGAGTTATTTGACTCACCGGTGACCCCAATTATTACCTATGGAGGTCATGGAGGTGTGGGCCTCATATTTATGACAGCGCTTAAAAGATGACAGTCTTAAGAGTAAATGTAGAAGCCTAGCTGTCGAGCAAGAAGACACTAAATTTTGTAGTATTATAGTAGGAGAACATGGTGGGTCTCCCACTGCCGCTATAAAAGAACCGGGCAGGGATTCAGCCCTGGTATATGTTTATGTAACAGGTAATACATTGTGTCAATCTACACATCACATGAACTGGACTGTCTGGTTTCACATTGCCTCAGGGGAAAATATTCCATGCTCGGTATGAATTATACGTGCTGGACACAGCATCTCAAGAATGAGTCTATCAAGATCGATTTGCCCCAGTATTGGGACAATAAAGGTGGTAACAAGGTATCTCGATGCCTACAATAACTCACAAATTATGCTCTCTGTGAAAGACAATGATTAGACCTTATACGTGGTGTGAATAGGAATTCTAACAATTTAAGAACCTACTGTTAATTTAAAACTGGTTTTACTAAGGAAGAATATCTTAGTTTAAATTATTCCTTGCATTAAGCGTTCGCCAAATAAAAGAGTAAGTGCACACTGTCTTAAGATTGAGACAGGGCGATACAATAAAATACCAGTGCAAAATAGGCTTTGTTGTCAATGCAATAGATCACAGTAGAAGATAAATTTCATGCCACGTTAAATTCTGATAGGTATGATTCATTTAGAAATGAACTCTGTAATCAACTACAACTGTACAACTTTGATACCTGCAAAAAATACATTTCTCACGACAAGCAATAATGGAAGTCGTGATGTCATCAAATATATGATAAATTAAAACCATTTTTGCTGCCCATGGATAATACTTAACCGAGGGAAACGTGTTTGTTTTTAAGTGAGTATATGTAGTGGAGTGTTTATATGGCAAAGTTGTTTGTGTATTGTAGTGGACTGCGCCATACTAATATATTTAAGGTATGCGCAATAAAGTTTATTGGCTGGAAACCTGTGTTATGGCACAGCATATGTCTCCTCGAGTTGTTGCATTGTGGTACATTGTACATTTTGACTTTTTTACTGGAATCTTGTTTATAAAAGTTAAATTAACATACTGTCATGTTTTGGCGAAACTTGTTGCAGGAGCAATTAACTGATCCTCAATTAGCCACATGCGGACCAACGAGCAATGTGTAGTTCAAGCTGTTCACTTGAACTCACATTTTGCTGCGACTACGTCAAGTCGTATTTAATCTTATTTAGCAAGATAAAGTGCAAGCTTAAATTTTACTACTTGTTAGGAATACAGAAACATTTTGATAACATTCGTTAGAGCAGTCCTAATTAGGCTGACATTCAACGTTTGAGTAGAATGTTTGATCGTCGGGAACATAATTTGTATGCACTACGCCAACTCAACAAGCAAAAAATTCAAACTTACGCAAAGAAACTATCCCATATCTTGCAGGGCTTTGCCCTTGTTTTAAGTTTAAGTAAAGATTTTATTGACAAAACATGAAATATCGTTATTGGCCTTTTTGGCATACAATACATACGTCACATAATGAGGGAATTCACATTTAATTATGTAGGCCTAAAGAATACGAATGTAGTTCGGCATACCTTCTGGTGTCATACGAAGATGGGGTCAGCATGTTTGGCAATATGACTTAGCGTTTGCTCAGCAAAGGAAATGCGGCAATCCGCCCCGTCAGCTCACTAGTAGGCACAAATGCTGAACAAATAAAACATGTACGTACAATGACCATCTTGATACAATGAGATTGATTGTAAGAGGAGATATGGGGGGGGGGGGTGAATGAGAGTTAGCGACTGAGTGGAATCAACCACACGAAATTAGTATGTATTCGAAACTTATATACCAAGAAGGTCACGACTAAGTTGAACAATTTTGTAAACAAAAGCCCTGTTGAGATAGGTGACGGTTCATGACCAGCCTCAGGTTGAACCGGTCTGTTTTAGGACATCCTGGGAACACTTCAGTCCACATGACAAGAAAACAAGTGCCTGGGTGTCAACCTGGGTCGTTTATCAGTTGCTGCCTTCTTCAAACGGCCTGCATATAGAGGGAGTTGTTTGCAGTGTGTATGTATTATGTCACGGCATTCTCATACTGGTCGCTCGTTCTCTTATTTCACTGGCCGGTCGCTCTGAACATCCTAATGTTCTCTAGCCATGTGTTTAAAGCCTCAATCCACAAGTTGTTTTTTCCTCTGGTAATTCCTTTGCCTGTGGCTTGGAGCACTAACACAGCTCCAAAATGTCAATAAATGTAAAACCAATATCCGTGTTCTATGAGCCTTGTACCTCAAACTTGTGTATATACAGCCTTCTCCTGTTTCCCAATTGTATCCTTACGGAAATAAAAATTGGTTTAAAGCAAAATTTGTAGTCTTTTTTATTTTCTTTTCCTAATATGCATCTTGTGAGCGCTTTTGTAGTCAGGGTGTAAATCATAGAAATTAGGTAAGGCCAATAGATTGTCCGAACTGCAATATGTGTCCACGAAAATATGATTTGAACAAACATCTTCGCGGAAGGTTCCATCTTGACTGTTCTGAAAAGTTACTTGGTTATATGGTAATTATGACCCATTTATTAATAATAGGGAATAATTATGGCCGTTGAGAGGTCAGACCCGTGTTCAGATGGCCAGAGGGTGGCATTTTCAATATGTATATATCTAGACAATACAATAAAGTATTGTTTACAAGGTAACTTGTCTCTCTTTGAGCCAAGCTCTTGAGCCGATCACCTGGGGTAGACCTGGCACCGTTACCTTATTAGTCTAGACATATGAAGTGTTCACAGGCCGTTTTGCAACCGATGTATCAGTCCCGTCTAGACATGGCTTAAGCAACATGTCCGAAGACCGATGAATACCCCTGATCGCGTTGACAGTCAACAACTTATGTGTATATCTTTTTGACCTTACCACACATAATAATAATTAAAATTATAGATGTATCCACCCGCTCAACCAACTTTTCCAAGCGTGAGTTTATTAGATCTGATGACCAACTCATATGGATTTGTTTAAAATTGTAGGGTGCTCTCTCCAATTGCTAACTGAGATCGTTCTGCTACATTTAGTACAATCTCAGTTTATCTTCGTTATAACAAGCTATCAGTGACCGTTTGAGATTACAACAGACGTTATTTTGATGGCCTGAATGAAGCTTTGTACAATGCCTCAGCGGGATATTTGCTTTGATTTGTTTGCTTCAGTAGATTACTTGTAGGTGTATTCCGTGATACTGCTAAGAAATAAGTTACCTGTAAAAAAGTGTTTATCATATTAACAATGGGTTATAAGCAATACTAAGCATCCAGTGAGAAAATGCAAACCATACAAGAAATTAACAAACAAAAGACAATGGCAGTTAACCCATCCCATGACACGGAAAGAATTCATCAGTTTTAAAAGCGGACTTGAATTATTGAATTTCTAGCCACATTGAAAGAATTTCTGTAAGACTATGACTGCATCCAGTGACTTAATAGTGACAAAAGAGGACAGGTTGTAATATGTGTATATATATATATATATATATATATATATATATATATATATATATATATATATATATATATATATATATATATATGTATATATATATATGTGTGTGTGTGTGTGTGTGTGTATGTAATTGTGCTATGTTTATATCCATTTCTTTTGCGTCTGTCTGATGTGCTGATAGAAGAGTGACAATGATATGTGTACATATTTCACTGCATCGCATAGTTTAAAACACTTGACTGTTCCACATATACACCAGATGCAAAATTTCATGTATACGGGTACAGTTATGCAGCTTTGGAGCTCTGAGTTATTACCACGTCCTGGGAATCTCCCGAAAAATTTCGCAAACAGACACAATAGAGGTAGAAGATCAAGAAAGAAGACGAAGATCAAAAACGCTTCTATGAGTACTTCGTTAAGTATGACCTGCGGGCATAATCGTCTTCCGGCTTAAAATAAAAAGATTCAAGAATTAACCAGCTTACTGCATGATATATACAATGGCTTAGAAAGTAGTATTAAAGCAAAGATGGTCATTTTGGACATTTCAAAGGCCTGTGATTGCGTGGCGCCATGGCCTCTTATCTAAGCTTCGTCATTTAGGTTTTGTTAACCCATGGTGAAATGGATTTTCACATTTGGCTCATGTTTTAAACTTGTCCATTTCTCAAGCAACAGTACCAGATGACTGGAAATTATCTCGGGTCACTTCGATTTATTAGTGTCAAAATCAAATGCTCGAAATAGGTATTTACACCCAATTTCTGTTGGCTGTCATTTCGAAAAAAATTATTGAAAGGCGATTCAAAGCCAATTGTTGAATTGTTTGGTTAAGCATGATTTCATAAGTGCTTTCCTGAGGAACCACTCACCTTAGACCTGTGTGCATAAGGTCCCTAACTATAGATTCTCTTACATAACATACATATTTTCGGTGCTCCTTTGATGCTGGTGGACTAACATATATACAGTCCCCGATCTGGAACAACTCCGAAAACAGTACCTGTATTGGATTAAAAACAATGAACTAGACCGTGTCGATTATGGCATTCACGCATACCGGGCTCCATTGAACCATTCTTTTTAGGAATGGGTATTCGGTGCAGTTGGTATGGGCATTTCCCATTTCCGGCTAGGTGATTGGCGCCGAAGGTTACCGGTTCGAGACCCGTCTGTTCTGTCGTCACAAAACATAATAATGATGATCTTATTACTGAGGTGTGGTTTCTTCGACATACAGAAATGTTTTGATATCATTAATTATGATAATCTGGTGAAAAACCTAGAGAAGCATGGTATTTCAGATAATGAATTGGTATGGTTCATTTCATACTTAAATACCAAAAACAGGTTGTAGCTTCTAACAGCAAAGTATCTAATCCACAAACGGAAACTTTGGGGTCCTCAGCGGTGGACCCGCAGTCCTTTACCTTCTTTTAATCTATGTAAATTGTATAGTTCAATATGTAAGTAACGTTTCCTGTCATTAATTTGCAGATGATTCAATTGTCTACACAACAGAAGAAACTGTAAACGAAATGAAACCTACTTTGCAGCTAGCTTTAAATGAAGTGGCTTTTTGGGAGAAATGCAATCATTTATCGATCAATGCGTGTGTTAAACACCACTTAAATAACCTAGAGAGAAAAAGAAAATTACACATTGATGAGAATAACCTAGTATCTATATCAAAAATTAGGAAATAAAGCTTGAAAGTAGTATTAAATATTTAATTGTACATGTGGACCAAGGCCTAACGTGGCATACTCATATCGAAAAAATCACATATTCAGAACATGAAATATATATTTTCGGCATTTCCTTAATGCTGGTGGATTTAAGTCCCCGATTCTGGAAATATATGCCGAGTCAGTAAATATACTGCATTACCGTGTTGATATGGCACTCGCACATAACTACCTCCATTGAACCATTCTTTTAAGGAATGGGGATTTGGTCGAGTGGATATGTGCGTTTCCCATTTCAGCTAGGCGACTGGTGCCAAAGGTTGCAGGTTCGAGTCCCGCTCGTTCCGAACATGAAATATACACATGGACATGTAAAATCTTACTGTACCGAGATGCCCTAGTAAGGTTTTATCCAATTTTATGTTCGGAACGAGTGAGACTCGAACCTACACCATACTTTTTAGGAATGGGGATTTGGTGCAGTTGGTGTGTGCGTTTCCCATTAGTGGGACTCGAACCTGCAACCTTTGGCAACAGTCGCCCAGCTGAAATGGGAAATGCACATATCCACTCGACCAAATCCCCATCCCTAAAAAGAATGGTTCAATGGAGGTAGTTATGTGCGAGTGCCATATCAACACGGTTATGCAGTATATTTACTGAGACGGCATTTATTTCCAGAATCGGGGGCTTAAATACACCAGCATTAAGGAAATGCCGAAAATTTATATTTTATGTTCGGAACGAGCGGGACTCGAACCTGCAACCTTTGGCACAAGTCAACTAGCTGAAATGGTAAATAGATTTTAAGTTAATATTCAAATACACAACTTAACCATCCAAAGATAATACCGTCACAGTATGGACAGCATTTACCAAAAAAAGGGTCTTAAAGTAGCAGGAAATGCAAAATACTGCACACTGAATAATATGATTAAATATGATTATGTTAATTTCAGAGGTGAAGATTTGAGTCAGATGAATGAAATAGCAGACAGGTAAAGAACAAAAGCGTTTGCATGTACAAACATGATAACATGTTTGTACGCTTAGAGCTTAAAATGTAGCCACGTTAAGCTCTAAGCGTACAAACGTTCACGCGCCAAACTACCTATATGATCAGATAACGTCAGTTGCTGAAATTAATCATTAACCAAAACAAACAAATTTTCAATTTATCCTAGAAGTTGCAACTTACAACCTCGTGTATATTTGTCTACATTGAAGTGAAGATTTGGCAGCTTTTGAAAACAAACTCTCTTTAACAGAATTCAGTCAACTAAATAGGAATTTGTGGGTATTGTGGGGAATAACCACTTACACTTACTTTATACTAACAAGGACATACTGTAATATTATTTGTCGTAAATCAATATATTAATCTTTGCTTACATGCCGTTTTCTTGTTTGTTTGTCTGTTTGTGTATGTCCGGTGTGTTTTATGTTATGTGTGATGTGCCGTTCGTAATAATATGTGATCTGGTAGATCAGAACGAACAAAGCAATTACGTTATAGTATCAATTTGATTGTTTACATTTGTTGGTTTCAGGTTGATCCGTTTCTCTGCTGATGAGGGGCCCTGGGGTCTTGGCCAGGTCCTGATCAGCGGAGAAACCGATGCGTTTGAAAATTCCGAGTGGACGCTTCTTCTGAGCTTTTGGTTATGTTGATCATGGTGTACAGGACCACTGCCTCATTCTCCGTATACTTATGTTCTTTTAATTTAGTTTTTCTGCCAGTTGTGACTTTAATGTTTGATTAATATGTTGTATAATGTATTTCGATGTACATTTTATTTCCCTTGTTTCACAGACGTTTATGATCATCATCATCATCATCATCATCATCATCATCATCATCATCATCATCATCATCATCGTCGTCGTCGTCGTCGTCGTCGTCGTCATCATCATCTTCATCATCATCATCATCATCATTATCATTATCATTATTATCATTATTATTATTATTATTATTATTATTATTATTATTATTATTATTATTATTATTATTATTATTATTATTATTATTATTATTATATTCAGTTTTTGGGTACACATACTGGGTACACATACGGGGTCCACATACTGGTAAAGATAATTAGTTGAGCATATTCGGATGACTAATTCAAGAAAATGGTAAGTTTCTATTTTGGTGCTAATATTGAACGATCAATCATAAAGCAATATTCTCTCTGCTTTTTTTCAGAGCATATTGCATAATATTTATAAGGGTCAATACAATTAGGCTCCGTACAATGATAAGTAATTTCGATCCCCGAGAAATACTAGACGTTGCACAGTTATTGACATAGCAGTGAAATTGAGCACCTGGTTCGGAATATTCAGCATGTTGCAAATGATGCAAATTAGGGCCATTTTGAGTTTCAAACGATTGATATCTTCAAAGTTTTAATATTAATGGTAGAGCTACCATTCCAACTTTATAACATATGTTTTGTTCTATTGGCACATCTGATGAACCACAACCACAAGTTTATAATTTTAATCTATACAAATTGGAGCACTTGGAAAGTTCAAATATTTAACATCTTCAAAACCATCAACTCATTCCATCCTAATTATGTCATTTCCCATCCATATCTAAACGTCGTATGCTAAGTGTCTTTTACTAATTTAGAGATTATTTTTCAAAATTTTGGAAGAAACTTGCATGGAAGATCATTCCAAATTATATGCCCATGGTCAACAGCTTTTCTTGGCGCTCTCTGGGCTCAATGCGCCCAGCACGCGCCAAGAAAAGCTGTTGACTTAGTCTTCTATCAGCGTGGAATGAGGTATAGGTGCCCTTCAAATTTTAATTTACAAGTTGTGCTATTGGCGCACTCAATGGATCACAAACGAAAGTTGCAGGATTTTTATTTATGCTTGTTAGAGACACTTGAACAAGTCAAATGGGCTTGAGCTGCCCGTCATTCCTTAGATTGTTCGGTTAGTGCTACAATAGCATCCAATTAAGCTTTGAAAATACACAGACAGATTTGCCTTCGAGCAAGTCTTCTTTTCTACTTTATTTCTTTCTTTCTTCTTAATAATAATAAACTGGTGCCCGGAATTCTTCCAGAACACTATTGTTCCAAAACCAACCAAACTTGCCATGGGGATTGAGAGGTTCTTCACCCGGTGTGAAATATTCACTGACCCTCATAGTTATGCTAATTGAAGGCAACTAAACTTTTAGTCTCATAATCTTCAAAACTATTACAGACAGACAAAATTACCGGTTATACGCATAGGTTTGTGACTCCTTCCAATCTGATGGACAGTCAACAAAACGTGTAGAATTTTTAGATGGTGCTTATTATGGGCATTGGGAAATTAAAAAGTTGAATAGCTCCAAAATTATTATAAGCAGAGGTACCATTCCAACTGCAGATTACAGGTTTGTGCCTTAGCTGCATCGAATGAATCTTCGATCAAAGTTGTAGGATTTTAATTTGTCCAAATTAGGCAAATACGCATAACTTAAATCGTGAACATTTAAACTATTATAGATATAGGTGTCAATCCAACTTCAATTTATAGGTTTGTTATATACCCGCATCCAATAAACCATGAACCAAAGCATTTTAATCTATGCAAGTTAAGCGAGTACACAAGATGAATATTGTCTAAATTATTATAGATAGAGGTGCATTTCCAGCTTCAATTCTTAGGTGTTGTGCTGTTGGCGCATCCAATGGACTACAAACAAAAAGTTGTAGACGTTTAATCAAGCTTATTAGGAAACTTGAACAAGTTAAATGAAGTAGTGGTGGCGGTCATTTCTTAAATTTTTCGGTTTGTGCTATAGTACCACCCAATTAAGCTTTGAGGCACATATGCATACTGGCTCCCGAAGCAAATCTTCTTTTCTAGTTTTAAGGTCTATTATACCGGTTGTGAGTATACGCCCATTATCAAAATACAATGCTGCCAATCCTTTTGTCGAATCAATGTCATTTTATATGGACTTACATAGGGTATTATATAATGTGTTATAGGTAATTTATTAAGCTGGAAATCTTAAATGTTGCCTAAAACTGCGTGAATAAGTTGAGAAGGGGCACCAGGTGCATGTATATTTTGTGAATTGACAATAATCGCTTTGGTGAATATTGGCACTTTGTTGCTCAATGGGTTTCAAATTCCATAGCAATAATGGTTTCAAGTGTACTGGATTTATTTATTCTATTTTTCCCTTTGCTATGGACTTTGCCGAGATGCTGATGTACCCTAGATTTGCGAAAGCACTGGCCAGAACAATGATAAATCGTACGGTGGGTCTACGGTGGTAGGAATATTTATAAAATTAAGCTATGGTAACGCAGCAGTGACTCTGCACAAGGCAAAATAACTTACATGCACTACCTTTATCAGCATTCAAGCAACCACACACATACCGGGGGCACATACACACACACATATACACATACACTCAGGCATACACACATACACATTCACTGATACACACATGTAACATGTATATTCAAATTAGCATGCAAACACACAGATGCATGTAGTATATGCATCTCCTGTTGGCATGCAAGTGCACACACTCATACATTCGCACACACATACACACGTTACATGTATCTTAATCAGCATCCAAATACACAGATGCATGTAATATGTGGATCTCCTGTTGGCATGCCAACACACAGATACGCACTATGTGCATATTTTATTGCCATGCATACACACACACGCATATGATCTGCTGATCTTTAAGTTGCATCCAAACACACACACACACACACCATGTACACTTCTTTTAACATTTCTCCGCACACATTCGCGCGTAACATGTATATTTTTCATTACCTTGCAGACACACATATAGAACGTGATCCCTAGGCCTGGGAGATGACCTGGAAAGATGTCAGACAGTAAATGTATGCACGGATAGCAAGGAAGCTTTCCCACATTTCTTCTTTCTATGCCCAGCGCAACATCACATAAGGTCTAAGGAACACGTTTCTTTGGAAACAGAAAGTAGAAAAGGGTAAATTGCGGCTGTGTTTGGTAAAGTATTTCGGCCTCTACACTTTTAACCCTTCAGGCGCTGATTTAAGATTGAGTCAACAGCTCTCCTTGTGTCCCGAGGAGAGCTGTTGACTAAGACTACTTTTCGCTTTAGATTAGGCTTGCTGGTATTTGAATGAAAGATATTTTGTAAAGAATTGGATTCTTTTCACCATTATATGTGTAACGGTAATAAAAGAAAACGACTACAGCGTGATTAGCACTTTAAGGGTTAAAAAGGAAGCTTTGCAGAGCACGTGTAAGACTTCGGTCAATATATCTGCGATGTTTCTGACCGTAAGTAACAAGCTGTTGGTTGAGGCTTGGCCCAGCAGGAGACAGACCTTCCAGTGTGACCAGAGCCTATTCAAGCCGCCTTAAACCCATTCTTTGTTGTACATAGTGCAGATAAAATGGTCAAGTGACTTTTCAGTCGGGTATACATGTATATAGTTGATTTTTCTTGGTTACATTTTGTCCGATATTCTTGGACACTATTTTTCGAAAAACCACCAAACTTGCCATGGTGATTGACCTGGTAGTGTAGCTGTGCACCTGGTTGGGAATCCTGATGTTCACAATTATGTAAATTAGGGGCATTTCAAAGTTTAAAATTTCAATATCTTCATAACTATCGCAGAAGACACCAAATTTCAAGTTGAACGCATGGATTTGCACTCCTGTCAGTCTAATGGACAATCAACACAAAAGTTGTAGAATTTTAATTGTGTTAATTTAGGGCATTGAAATTTTTAAAATTTGAATATTTCAAAAGGTATTGCAGATAGAGATGTCATTTCAACTTCAATGTACAGCCTTGTGACATAGCTGCATCCAATGAAAAATGAACCAAAGTTATAGGATTTAAATTTATGCAAATGGGCAAATGTACATTATTTAAATATTTATTGTTGAAAAATTATTATAGATAAAGGTATCAATCAAACTTCAGTTTATAGGTTAGTGACATACCCGCATGCAATGAACTTGAACCAAGGCTGTAGCATTGTAATTGATGCAAATTGAGCGAATACACAATATCTAACTCTAGAATAGCTTCAAAAAGTGACAGATAGAGGAGCCATTCCAACTTCAGTTACTAGATTTGTGACATTACACAGACATACCTTTTTTCAAGAATTCTTGGTTATGTCTGTGTGCTAACACAGACAAATTGTGTTTCCAAGTGTTCCTCATTTCTTTCTTCCTAACAGCCAATTTTGTCCAGACCTTTTCTTCGACAGCATATCACCAAGAAATACTAAATTTGCAAAGTTATTGACATAGCAGTGTTATAAAGCACCATGGTTTTGAATATTGAACATGTTGAAAATTGTGCAAATTAGTGCAATTTGAAATTTTGATTATTCAATATCTTCAAACCATATTAAAGGTTGATATACCACTCCAGTTTTGATTTATAGGTTTGTGCTTTATGCGCACCCAATTAACCACAACCAAAAGTTCAGAATGTTAATTTATGCAAATTGTGGGCACTTGAAAAGGTTAAATGTTGAATATCTTCAAAAGTATTGAAGACAGGGGTGCCATTTAAACATAAATTCACAGATTTGTGCCATTGGCGCATCCCATTGACCACAAGCAAAAGTTGTAGAAGTTTAATTTATACAAACACACATCTATAGCTCAAACGTGTTTTATTGATATGTAAACACACACACACACACACACACACACACACACATATATATATATATATATATATATATATATATATATATATATATATATGGCATAGTACTGAATAAAACAGCGTTGAAACTGGGACGCCATTTCTGGTTTTATTCAGTATTTTGACATAATGATGTATAGAACATTTCTGCAGGATACAATTGACGACGCATAAAAACTATTGAATACACGCAGAAAAAATAGATGTCAATATTTGTTTGTTTTGGGTTTTAAATGGCTTGCTGTAGGAGCCCTATTTAACATATAATATACACCCAGTCAAATAAAGTGTATAATTTCCTGAAGGACTGAGGATGCCATACCATTATAGTATCCGACTGAACTCATGCAGCTTGTTCGTTTTGTTATAATTTTTTTTTCACCGTGATTGTTAGCTAGACGCATAGACTTAATGCACTTTTATTCAGAAGATTAACCAACGGCAATCGGCAGTTGCGTAACAGGGCACTTTGACAATTTTATATCATGGAGAATGTCTCAGAAAATGAACATAAGTCGTACAGGCACCGTCTAAAAATAAAGCACATTAACTTGTATCCGAAAAAGTGAAATGTCAAATAACAATGACAATACAAATGCTGCACATGTGAAGAGCGAGGCACTGTCGCGGTAACACTCAACTACCAAGATGGCTTTTCTGGACGCCCAGTTCACACAACATTCAAAATCGATGGCCATAAAATAATCATTCAAGTAGGTTTCTTCTGAATGTTATCCAAATTTGATCGGGAAATGTACGTCAAGAAATAAATGTGAAGCAAACGATGAACAAATCATCGATAAGTCTCAACTGTTGCCCCAGAGCTACAAATACCAGGATGTTTCTTACAAATTTTGATGGCAAAATCGTTGATAAAACGTAAGACAAAAGTAAATGTTTGTGCCAGACGAGCAGTGAAATCAGTGATCATTGTCGACAATTTTGAGCGGGAAAATGTTAACTAATGTGACAGCGGATTACCTTGCCAGGCCCTTCTATTTTATAGAAAGCACTTAAATCTCATTGAGTAAGCAAGCAAAAGATTATGCAATATTACGTTGCTATACAGCGTAAAGTTCTGAAGGCCGCAAGGACGTCAATGATCGCAGTGTAAGTAACCTTCGTAGCCAGTCAATCACTGCTCTATTCCTTTCATTCCCCGAGAGGTACTGAGAGAGATGTCCAATTACCGGCTCACGTTGCTATTCATAAAAACAATCTTTGCAGGTCATTTACACGTCTATGACATGAAATAATCTCCTGTACAAAGCGTACCCAAATTGCAAATTGATGCCAAAAGTTGTATTTCATACTCCAGCTCAAAATAAAGCATTCTGTTCCTCTGGTTACCAGCCACAGAAGATAATGCCCAGGGGTACCAGGTGCACGTCTCTTTGGCGATAGAAAACGTGGTGCCGTAAATTCATTTAATTTCGTTGTATTTTATTTTGGCTTATTTCGCTGATGTCATAAATGCATGAGACTCACAATAAAATACTATTTTAACATATTTTACATGGAAATATATCCAAAATAGAGAAATCAAAATTGTCAAGTGCCTGAAATGCAAAAACCGTGAAAATACCAGCATGATTGTAAATGTAGATACTATCATTGTGTACACATCATGCCGGTCCACTTTGGTTTTCCATCTTCAAATGCAATGGCCTTGTATCATTATTTATGCCAGATTGACCGATGTCTGCACCAAAGTTATTTTCAGAAGTCATATAGTCTCGTGCATTGTAAGAGCAATGGGCGGTATGCTGACATCAATTTTCACAATCACAGATTCTGAGTCTTCAGATTTTCTTAAGCTTATATAATTCTCTGCTTTTTTAAATTTATATAATAACAGATAAGTCGAACCATCTATTGTGATTAACCTCAGCGCTATTTATCTTCAATTAGGCCCAAACCTGGTATTTTCATTGTCCACAAAAGGGGTGGTTGACATGGTCAAACTAAGCTTAAATCTAAATGGAATTCTCATACGTTGTAGTTTGTGTGTCTTGATATCACTGATAGTGTGTTGCCCAGCGCTGCAAGCCGGACGATATTTGCTCAAGTTCTTAACATAGATGTTTAAGACCTCAGTATCCTTAACCTGTTTAGTTACAAGTTGAAATCCGACTGAACGACATTCCCAGACACGGCCGCTTTGCGCATTGGGTACTTGAAAGGGACGTCGTTTTTTGCCAGGACTTTGAATCTGCAATCACTATGACTATTAAGATATGCACGATTTTCGTTGTGATTATTAGTCAAAGAATTAACAACGGTTAGTACAACTAGGAATAAGTTGTTACCTGGCAGATATCTGAGCGTTATGAAGGAAACCGTCTTTGTAACTTTTATGGTAACGATTGGTGCTTTAAATCGTACATTATGTGCATGAACTCATACAGGTAAAAAAACATTTAAAAATTGAAAATTAAAAACATCTAATGCTGTCGTGCACTTTGGGAGCTTCTTTCATCAATGTTTATACATCAGAATGTGCATTTTGGAG
This sequence comes from Hermodice carunculata, assembly GCA_964020975.1. NCBI lineage: Eukaryota > Metazoa > Annelida > Polychaeta > Eunicida > Amphinomidae > Hermodice > Hermodice carunculata. The sequence goes on along the minus strand of OZ026613.1, from coordinate 94,837,984 downwards.
ATAAACCAAAATATGGATATGTACAATAAAGTTATGGACGTGGACATTTAGGTCCAATCAATTTTAAACGGAGAATGCTTAAGCTGAGAAAGAACATATGCCTTTCACACTTCAGAACGTAGCCACTGAAAGACTCAAAAAGGAAAGATGATGGCAAATAACGCTTCTAAATGTGTGATTTTGTTTGTTTTCGGTCACCGTTTTTATATTCAACGAACGGTTGTTCAATGGTGCACAAGTATGTATTTGTAGCTCCAAACAATTTGAATTCTGTCTACTAGGACCACGGTAACAACACGCCCAAAAGTAATAATCTGGGCGAGGCGTGAGGGTGGCCCGCTGACGGTGATCTGTGAGTACCGGTTGTCGTGACAGAAACTTATGTTATGCGCACGCGCGAACCTTGTACTCATGTCAACCTCCCCGTGCCGACCCGGGGAGGGGGGGGGTATTAATTTAATTTAATGCTTAATAAACGTGGAAGGTGCGTTGCAATTGTATTATATTATTATTTGAAATACTTCTTACTTGGACCTATGTCTGTCCTGGTAGACGGACCTGTATCCACTACCAGTAAAACCTTCTCCACTAAGCTCCATCTTTGACCCAACAGGTGTCCTAAGCTCCTCTGCCCAGTGCTGCTACTTACTTCATAGCTTGGAGGCGACTTCAGTGTCAGATACAATACTCCTATTCTTAGGATACCCCCGCCCATATCTGGTAACTTCAAGGCATTGTATTTACATTTTTAGGCAATGCTGACACTGGAAAAGTCCCATTATATATTGTACATTATCATTCATTCGACAAACTACCCTTCCCTTAACACTAATCACACACATATTGTGGATAATACCTCTCTTAAATATCCAATCAGGACTAACCCACACGGACTTGGCTGCCTTTTGGAAAATTGTGCATTCCGCACCCAATGGTTTGTAAATGAGGATAGTAATGGGACGATCTTGGTGGGGGGGGGGGGGTATAATATATGACACTAGATATGGGCGGGGGTGTCCTAAGGATAGGAGTATTGTATCTGACACTTAAGTCGCCCCCAAGCTATGAAGTAAGTAGCAGCACTGGGCAGAGGAGCATAGTTAATTAAGCTTGTGATCTCTGGTTACTAAATAATTGGCCCTGTGCATAGCGCAGGCCTATTCATGCTTATTTTACTGGATAGATTAAGAACCCACCCCCGCCCACAATATTCTAATTTGTAATTCTTTTGTGCTCCTCTGCCCAGTGCTGTTACTTACTTCATAGCTTGGGGGCGACTTCAGTGTCAGATACAATACTCCTATTCTTAGGATACCCCCGCCCATATCTGGTAACTTCAAGGCATTGTATTTACATTTTTAGGCAATGCTGACACTGAAAAAGTCCCATTATATATTGTACATTACATTCATTCGACAAATTAACATTCCCTTAACACTAATCACACATATATTGTGGATAATACCTCTCTTAAATATCCAATCAGGACTAACCCACACGGACTTGGCTGCCTTTTGGAAAATTATGCATTCTGCACCCAATGGTTTGTAAATGAGGATAGTAATGGGACGATCTTGGTGGGGGGGGGGTATAATATATGACACTAAAAGTATATGTTTGAAAATATTTCAAGCAATAAAAATCATATGATACATCCGGTTTTATGGTGTATATTATTTGTTTGGCTACCCTCTATCTGCCAATCCTAGCCAGGAAAATATCCGCAGGCTGGACCATAAATAAACAACGATCGTCAACAAACAGTGTAAGACCATGTGCCAAGCATTTTGAGATTGAATATGATCGTGTGCAAACTTGGGATACATTTGATTATGTTGAGTCCACCTCGTTCATTTTCATTCATGCACATCGCAAAAAGTGCAGAAAACGTGACGGCGATTCACTTTGATATCCAAATCAAATGTTCCTTTGTGTGACTGTCCCACAATGCATTGCACCAATACGTGCATGATTTGCCAGAGTATCTTGTCGCATCAGTATTTGTAACTAACGGTGATAAGTGCTTCAGAAACAACTGAGCGGGCAGATTAAAGTTAAGATAGTAAGTCAGGTTTTACAAATAGTTAAACGACCGTTTGCCCTGGTAACTCGGAGAACGGATACCTGGAACCTAGCAAAATATCACGATAATAATCATTTAACAACCGTGGCTATACAGCTGTGCTGGGGCTCTGCCGTTTTATCAAACAACAGTGGCTATGCAATGCTGTTTCCCCCGACCCAAGTTGACCCTCCTGACAAGTTGAAATAAAATGCTGTGTTTGAGTTGACTTTAGTGCAAAATAACGGCACATGACGACCACTTTTCTTGATAAAATCTTTCAGGATCAATCAACCTTTTTAGGGAGAGGCGACTTGAAAACTTGTGTGTCTCTGTGTCAAAATTTATTTAGGGCCAGGCCTTTTCATGACTCGGTTGGGTACGGTGGTTCTGATAGGACATAATCAATAATATTCTTTAGCTTGAAAAAATATTTTTAGGTGTAAAAAAAAAAATTTCAGCTTAAAAAATATTTTTTAGCTTGAAAAAATATCTATCCGCTTCAATTTTTTTTTTTTAATTTAAGTTAATACGTCGCACGTGGGACTTAATTACTCGCACCGCGCGACTTAATAACTCGCACCTGCGACTTTTTTTAACTCCCACGTGCGGCTTTTTAACTCCCACGAGTGACTTATTAACTCCCATGAGCGACTTATTAACTCGCGCGTTTAACTTAATTGTCATGTACACATTGTCACGTTGTGCGGCAGCCATCTTGAAGAAGACCACACGGATAAGGTTGCTACTTGTTTTTGCTTCTTGGATTCCATGACGTTTGCAGGAAGGTGAGTTGAAATAAGACATTTTTGGTTCTATTGTGATCCATAGGCCAGCAGGCGTGCATAATCAGTCTTGTTTTTAATACTAAATAAGTTGCACGTGCGAGCTAATAAGTCACACATACAAGTTAATAAGTTGCTCATGGGAGCCAATAAGTGGCTCGTCGGAGTTATTAACCCTCACATGAGAGTTAATAAGTTGCACGTGGGAATTAATAAGTCATACGTACCAGTTATTAGAGAGGTTTAGTTATACGTTCCCATGTTACGAGTGGGCATGGTGCTGTCAATTACCATACGATCCGTGCGCATTGCCTAAAACACGGTTCAGTAACACGCGCATCAGGCAACCACAGAACTGCCCGGATGTTGGTGCGTTGAAGCCCTTCAATATACCCAATCTCTACTCATATCACCAATATTAGTTGTGTTCATGTTGTATTTGGGTTATAGCCACAATGTAGATGATGTAAATGTGTAATCTCAGCGGCGTTCAACACACAATGCGCTGAAAATCGACAGAAACCGCTCGATTGCTTCCAAGATGAAAGGGACTAGTCTATTTATCCACACAAAGATGAATACAACTTCATCGTTTGCCAGTGTGAACATTTAGATAATTGGTCATTCAGATCGATATTGACTATTAAAAATTTAGTTCAACTGAAAAATGAAATCCAACTTTGGCTAGGCATATTACTTGCATTGATGTAGGTGCATCGTATTAAACTAGCAGATGTTAATTTAATACCATAAGAAGTTCTAATAAAGTACTAGAACTTAGATAATTATTATAGGTTTACTGTTAATACTGAGGACCTAACTCAGTCACTAAATTTATTACTCAGATCATCATTCCAAAAGTGCCAATTCAGTGGATTAATATAAAAAAAGCATTAAAAGACAGTCCCGAAGGGTCAGATCAAATCTATACATGTATTAGGCGGGGCCTACCATATAATAATAAACTAAGCCAACAGACTCTCTTTAAAAACTAGGAATATACAGGCTTTTGAAAGTAAACTTTTTCAGATTTGGGTGGTTCTTTGCTATATCAGAATAGAAATGGTAGAATATGTGTAGCCTATGCCTAAGTTTTAAAAAAGAAAAATTGTAGAGGCCGCTGTGAAAGGTATGTCTAAAACAGATATGCTGTTTGTGTACAAATTCCCGTAGGCCTCTGGGCAGATTACTTTTACACAGTAAAGTTGGTAGGGAAAGCGTAACAACTAACCCTCCCCCCCGCACACACACACACACACACACACACATATGTGTCTAGCCCAAAGGTCTGTAGGCCTAGGTTATTAAATTTTGCGGAAAATTTATCACACAATGTAAGGTATTGGGATGTTATGTATTTAAGGAATTTTTCGAGAGATGCGAGAGAGACTTTACAAACTACAGATTAACGTGTCTGTGTCCTCTCCACTTCTGACAAAGTTAATATATATATATATATATATTATATATATATATATATACATATATATATATATATATATATATATATATATATATATATATATATATATATATATATATATATATATATATATATATATATATATATATATATATATATATATGGGTCTATCATGGATGCTATGTTGAGTGAGCTTAATATGATCGGTGTCACTTCGGGTTTGAATTATTTTTATATGTATTATAAAAGTTAAACGATGTACGGAAATTGTATTGGAAACAAACTGCCTTTTTAGGTTGGTAGACCTATCTTGATTGAACAGTTTTTTTGTAGACATTAAACAAGTGCGGATGTGTGCATACGTGGCTCTGCAGCTGACAACGGCCAGTCTTCATATTATACACAATATTTCGTTGTTGCCACACTCGAAAACTTCTCTACTGGCTTCAGACCGCTCTTGTTATTTTACACTTCAAAAGAAAACATCATTGCCATGTGTCGCTTTAAGTATATCGCACATTTAGATTAAATTAAAATTAGGAGACTCATTACGTTTAAAGGCGTTTTATTTAGATGCATGAACAACCAACCACCTGATTTCTTTCGAAATGTGGTTTCAGCATTTTACCAGCACATTCTCAAAACTCTAACCCTCCGCCCCCCCAAAAAGATATATATATATATATATATATATATATATATATATATATATATATATATATATATATATATATATATATATATTATATGATGCTTACAGATGCCACTGCCTAATGCTGTCATCCAATAACTCTATCTGGCTCAGTACTATTAAAAATTGTTTGACATTGATCGAATGCCATGATATTTGTAATAATGGTGGTGACGACTTAGGTGATTTTCCTTTCAGCATGATGCAATTACTGCAAGAGAAATTTTTATCCAATGGCAGTGTCACTGTTTCGCCAATCTTTACTGGACAAGAAACTAAGAACATATTCAAAATTTAAATTGATATCTGAAGTGGAGAAATATTTACTAGTATTGAAAAGAGCTGATGAAAGAAGAAATTTTTGTAAACTCGTTTATGGATCAGTGCACGTAATTTGAATATAGAAAAAGGCCAACATAATAGGCCAGTCACAGCACAAATAGATGACAGAATATGCGATTTATGTCTCGAAATTGTGAATCCATTTCGTTATTTGTTAAAATGTCACACATTCGAAGAATGCAGAAAAATAAAATAATGGATACCGTGTCTGAATTATGTGTTAATTTTGAACATTTAACTTGAGAAGATCAGTTTATAGAATTGATGAAACGCGAAGACGTGGAAGTAATGTGGAATTGGTCAAAATTTATAATGGAAACGGTCAAAATTAGTGGCATACTAAAATAACAATAACATAATTGAGTTAAGACTGAGCTTTAGACTTGTTTTGCATGTAGGAGGTGCGGATTTCTCCTCCACAAGCCGAACTCTCACCCGTTCTTAAAATATCTTGTATTGCGGGTCTGACATGTCCGGCTTGGCGGGGGGAGGGGGGGGGGAGAGTGCTCGGCGCCTCCACATGTTCCTTTGGTCTGTTTAATCTAGCTTTTCCTCCATTCTGCATGCCTTTGAATGGGATGCAGTGGAGGGATTACGTTGAAGGGACTAAAGTAATTTCAATTTGTGTTACATTTTCGGGGGGAGAGAGATGTCAACAGTTCTGGTCTTATTTTTTTGTTCATTTATATATGGAATATGTTTTGCAACGGTCTTGTCCGGTGTTTGTACACGTTCTTGTAATAGTGTTATACTGCATGTATCTTTCAAAATGCTTCTAATATGTGTAAAGCCAATATAGATTCATTTATTATTTCATTCAGTCATCACACACATAATTCATAACCTTTGCCTTTGTGGCAAGCCGTTTTAACAAATAAAAAGGAACTTTTGATTCCACAAAATAACAATATATACTTGTTTTCCATTAAATCGTCAAGTCAAGTAAAGAAATACAGATGATTTCCCGGGCTCTAAAATAATCTATGAAGATGAATAATTAAATAATAGAGATTAAAATCTAACTATGGAGCCAAATAAATGATAAATGGAGATAAAAAAAATCTACATAATTCAGTTATATTTGTTGATCTCCATAATTACAATGTAAGCAAATTGCAAAGGCAATTGACATATTCTTTACTTTTCTCCAAAACCGTCACCCAGATTCAGTTCAAAGTTGGTGGGGATATGCTTTTGGGGAGTCTCTATTACCCTTATTATTGACATTGCTCAAATAGTCACACTGCAGTGATTTGTTAATTTTATGGGGCGGCATTTTCAAGCAAAAATAATATAAAAACACTTCTCCAAGACCACTTGGCCAATCTCTTTGAAATTTAATAGGAACACTTCTGGGTACACCTATACCAGATTTATTATAGGTTTAAGCTCCAGGTCAGCCGAGGGACGGGTTGTTCGCACAGCCCTTTTGTTTATTTCTCAATTTAAAGTCCAAAACGTTTATTTCATTTTATTTCATTTTAATTTATTTATATTTTTCATTTCATTTTATTCATTTTTATATTCTATTTGACCCATATCAATGAATCATGAAGTTGAAACTCATTTATTAAGGTCAAAATTCATTCATAGAGCTCAAACTCTATCCATTCGTTCGGTAAGTAGAGCTGCCCAGTCAAAGTGTTAAGAAGAACTGGTGAAAACAAAAAGCGGGCTGTTGTTCGGTGTCGAAAAGAAAACAAACCTCACATCGCTGTTGTTAAGAATTAGTCCAGGGTCTTTCATTGGATAACCGAAATAAAGATAAGTAACTTTCAGAATATGAACTAAATTTTATATGCTCAGTCCATAATAGTAGACAGAATGCGCATATACTGACCCATTAATAAGTTTTAGGTGATTTTATACGGTGGGATACAGCATTCAATGTTTAATGAGCGCCATGTTGGTGTAATAGTAATAATAATAATAATAATAATAATAATAATAATAATAATAATAATAATAATAATAATAATAATAATAATAATAATAATAATAATAATAATAATAATTCACTGATCCCCCATTTCTGAGTAAGATAAAAGCAAGATACATGAAAATACAGTTCTCACAGAAAATCATAAATATAATACAACATAGGATACATCTGAAATAAGGTTAATATATACAACCAGGGAGGGTTCTACCCTCCTTGATACAACATAAAGATTACACAGTTGTTGGGAGTCCCCCCCACCCCCCGTCTCCCCCATTTGTTACAAGACCCAAACCTTGCACACCATACACCTAGCATGCATGGAAAGAAGGGCAGGTTCAAGCTAATTAATTATGAATGAAAAATGGTTGCCTAGCACCATGGAGGTCAAGCAATAGGTGAACAAGCAGTGAAGGCCTGTATGTGTGGATTGTGGAGAAATTTGCTGAGTTTAGCATGCATTAAAATTCCCGCACTTTATTCACACTTATTCAATATATCTAGTTCTCGGTAGATGGCGCTCCTTGCAATGCATCGTCACTCGAGCGGTCATTGGGGCATGAATGTTTCAAATCACCAACAATCCTCGCCAGCTTGGCCGCATGACAGGAGGGCTACGGGAAAGGTTCTAGGTGTGTGTGTGTGTTCGAGTCCCCTGCAGGGCAGCGGAAGAGGGAGGCTGACCTGTTCAGAAAAAGGACCGGTATTTTTTGGTCAGTCTTGTGACCAATAAAATTCGGGGACTGATTCCAAACAACCTCCCCACATTATAGATAACTTTATTGATCTGAACCCAATATAGACATACAAATAAATCACACACAGCAAAACATATATAGACATCACCTTGTATCATAGAGAAGGCATACACACTTGCATTCTTTTTTTCCAAAGCATGCAAACTGTTTCCACTTCAAGCAAAATCTTGACAGGGAAAACTTTTACTCACTTTTAAATATTATCTCCATGTGTTTACTTTGCCGGACTGTTACGTATGCAACTCACATATATGATTTTGATGAGGAAAGAACTTTACGTTGGCTTAAACTAGCAGTGTATGATTTAGTGAAAGCATTAGAAGTCTGTCAGTTGATGACGGATTATAATTACCCCCCCCCCCTTGTCAATATTTATTAGTGTAAAAGCATTAAGGTAAGAGAAATTAGTGAGGAAAATGTTTGATGACCAGGGCTGACAGGAAAGACTGAGGGTGGCTTTCTGTGCAAGGGGTCTTACACAATAGTCACCAGTTTCAACAGTGTGCAAAATCCACTCTTTTGGGTATATGACTTTTTTCCCTGAAAAAAGGGGGAGTACAGTTGGGTAACTGTACACTGGTACAGGTAAAAACAAAAACAAAAACAAAAAGCTTCTGTACATAGAACAGGAAATAAACATGCAACACCTTTCTCTTCAAAAAAGACATACTCGCTTAACTTTTATATTATGTGGTTGATTTTACGGCCTCATATACCTCCTGATGTTGATCAAGCGCCTTCATAAATCATACTTTATCACTTATTTTCATTCTAAAAATCAAGTCTACTTTGTGCTATCGTAATAGAATAATACACTTGGAAATATATTGCTTTTGTTAACGCATTCCTTTGCTCCACACACTTTTTCACACCTGCTCACAAGATGATAGGTGAGTGAGTTTTAATCCTGTTACTAATTCTCTATTATTCCCCTAAACTAACTGACAAGCTGGGGCTTTCACTGTTACAATTTTCAGGGTTTCAATTAAATTGTTACTATAATCATCATTACATCCTTCACATATTTAGAGAACGCTTTAAATAAAATAACCACTCAGGCTATTATTATGGCACGTGCTAAACAAAATAAGCGAACGTGTTTGTTTAATGACATGTGTGAGAAATTTTGTATTTATGATACTGATCGCCACCACATTTTTCAGCTGATATTGCTTCACAAATATGCCGATACTGAATAAATTATCTAAGACAGTGATTGTACTTGAAAGCCCAATGTACCATGCATGCCTGATGCTTGTAATCAATGAACAGTAATTTCGGAAAAGTAGATAAACTACTTGATGATGTGTAGTTTCATTGCTTTGGTAAATATTAAAAGTAGTATTTCTTGTAGATTTGAAATCTGAATATCAAAAACAACTGTTGATTATTTTTTGTGTCAGGATATATCACTTGTAGACAGATATATAATTAATACAAGCTCATTATTCGAATGATTCGAATTCGTTTTCAAAACACACACACACACACACACACACACACACACAGGAAGTAAGAAAAACTACGGATACAATTTTGACGATAAATTTCTGTCCAATTGTAATTATCTGTAATGTAACAAAGATTGAAGAAAATGCCATTTCTGTACAAAAGTAGATTTATGTGGGACGATGATACACAGAGATACCAGAGACATATTAAAATATTCACGTCCCTGGGGATATGAACATAACGTCTGCAGTGGCTTAGAAAAAAAGAGAGAGAGAAAGACTCTATTTACGTATAACAAAGTCAAGTAGACATAGATACTTTATGAACTTGAGAGCGTTACATGAAGTTCCTCACTTGCGTAAAATCCTTGTGATGTCATTCTGACGCACAGAGTCCGGTGTCGCTAGGTTTATGTTACAAATACGTAATAAATTCACAATGGTGTGGGGTTCGATTGCACAATTGCGACCAACCAGCTCGCGGGTGCCCGAGAGCTATATTGATCTGAGGGGTCCGTGCTTTGTATGCCCATTGCCAGCACATATAACTCGATGTACAACCGCACATAGTGACTTTGGGAAGCTAGGACAGATTTCTATTACACATCCGGTTCTGTATTGATAGAATTAAGTCCCGTGGTTTTTCAGCGAGTTACATACGCCAGTGATCATGACCGCAATTTTTCTTGTTCGTGGCCTATAGGGGGCGCGACAGAAACTTCTGCCTGTAATGCAAAAGTTGAAAGAGGTGATACCTTGAAAATTCTATTTGTATGTTGTAAAAAGAATCTACATCATGGATAACCCCTCAAAGTTTTGGTTTGTATCATGTAAATCTGCAGTAAATTTAAGCTTAGTACAATATTGTTACACTTAAGTGCACTGTATGTCCATAAACAAGCTTATAATCACAGGCGCTCATAACGCTCAGTCAGTCGAGCTTTCGTGCTAATAATAATATACATATATACGGGTAGGGGGGTGTAAAGAGGGTGGACCTGGAACATCTCTGCGTTCAATGGCCCACATCGGGCCTTATCTGCAATAAAATATTGTGTATTCATCTGTGAAGTCAATTATTCGTGCTTACAAGATGGTGGAGGATTGGCCTAAAACCACAACGTCGTCAGATCGAGCTCCTACACAGACACGTTTGAAACGAAGTTCACATCTGTACCACCAACCCGCTTCACGTGTGACATGATTTCTCCGTTTCTGCACAACTCACCAGTTTATTCCAAAACTATTTTACAGGTATATCACACAAATAATCTGAGACAAGGAATACTCCTTGTCTCAGAAATAATCCATTGAAATCCACATATATCCACAGCAACACGCCTATTATTGTCGTAAATGTCCCACAAAATCCATTTCGGGCAAAAAATCCGACATTCCAGCGCCAAATTCAAACGGGTATCCCATCCTGAATCGACTTCTTCCCGTGGCATTAGCCGTATGACAACTGTTCTCAATTGTCAATCAGACCATATTCTTTGATCCACGCGCGTTTTAATCCTGTTTTCATTTCCACAAATCGTGAAACCTGACCAAACTTGATTCCACCAGTGCCAATGAATACACAATTTTTTATTTGCAGATAAGGCCCGTGGTGGGCCATTGAACGCATACATGTTCCAGGTCCACCCTCTTTACACCCCCCTCCACCAGCACCACCCTCACCCACCGTATATGTATATTAGCACGAATGCTTGGCTGACTGAGCGTTACGAGTGCCTCTGTTTATAACCGACATCCAGAAATCGTGCATAACCACAAATGTATACAGAAACATGCAACTATTAATTTTTCTGTTTTACATAACATAATTTCAAATATTTGCTCTGTTTACATGACATACGTGAACGGAGAAAAGACTAGAAACCAATCAGTGATCGAAAAATCCCTCGGCCCAGACGGACGGACAGACAGATGGACGGACGCGTAGGTGACGACAATACCCCTCCGGTAGCTCAAGGTTACTTCTTTTTTACCTAATGACAAAGCTTTGGTGTAAATGCAATGAACAGAGATATCATGGCAAGGCCATTTTCTGCAATGCAACACTGTGACCTAAATATGTGACCCAATGACCTAGTTTTCAACAAGTATCTGGGGCATTCTTAGGACCAACCGTCATAAATAATTGTTGAAGCTACATTTTTTTGGATATTGTTTTAACGCCGTGTTTTTTTGGGGGGGGGGTGTTTTGTTTTGTTTTGTTTTTTTTATCTGTAATGTAGTAATGTGACCTAAACTGAGACCTATTAACCTACTTTTCAATAAGCACCTGAAGCATCTCACTTACCCCCCGTGAAAAAATTTGGTTTCGGTAAAGCGAGTATTTTTGGAGATATGGCGTCAATGCGGCATGGACGGACGGACGCGTAGGTGACGACAATACCGGTCCGGCATTATGGGCCGAGGGGTAAAAAACCACAGTATCGCTGATTTCCATTTTAGTGCAGGCAGCGTCCAACCGGTACTGCCACAACTTCGCCGGTAAGAAAAATTTCACATCCTCTCTCTTACCTTGTTATTGATGTAACTTCCAGGTTCTGTTCTCCAACATTGACTGTTAATTTGATTTTTACATACCCCTCTTGTATCTAAAATCCATCACTCTGTCTAAATAAATTTATGTATCACTACATAATTTTCTTCATAACGTCAATATATTTGGATTTTAATACCGGTTCCAGATCTGGATTCTTCAATGCATTCAGAAGAATGAAACGTTCGTCTTTTCAGGCCTTGTTATGGTTCGCTAAATTTAGCGATGAAAGTTTCTGGCATGATACCTTCACCCCTGTTATTCCACATGTTAGACGCACCATTGTTTTCTGATATCATTGTAACTACTGTGACTCAAACACTATTGTCACCTGATCTAGTCCATAAATATCTTCCAAAGACTTGAATAGTATATCACCGTTTTCTATGTTAACTTGTCGAAACCAGTATTTAATAATTTTAGTTTGGATATCTGTAGATATTGGCTATCTTCTCAGTTATTGTTATAAACATATTTATTTTCTCTGGATTGCCTAATAGTACACAAAGACTAATCTGGAGGCTCTCCAATACATAAGAGGACGCACAGGAATATATACAATACATACTGGACGAGAACAGAAGACTAAATTCACGGCTTGTACACGAATAATACAATTGATGCCAGATAATGGAGACTTATAATTAGATCATATACTAAATTAGTAAATAAAACGTCTAGATTCTGATAAGAATGTCTGAACAGCCTCAAAGATGAATACATTATCAGTGTCTGGCAAATCCTCACTACCTTTCAAGAGAATATTTAGTAAAATGTCACTAGAGCACTGAACTATTAAAGTCGGATTTACACCTGCATGGAGCGATTAATTGACACACAGTGTTCAGTAGACGGACACTTTGCACAGTGAACTTGGGGCAGAACAAAAGGTAATGTTTCGTATCTTCAGTAGGATGAGAGCATGCACACATTGAGGCTGGAAGGATATTGACATGATATAGATGGGCATTTAAAACAGAGAAGTTAAGACGTAGCTGCGTGTGGCATATGTTTAGGAAACGACTTCCATGTTTAAAGTATGTGGGCTTTTTGTCAACACTTAAGAGTAATAGATTTAATTTAGATTTAAACTGTGGCAGGGAATTGGTGAGACGAGCATCAACCGGGAGGTTATTCCAAAATTTGATAGCAGACGGGAAAAATGAATCGCCGAAGCGATTGATGGTGAACCTAATTTGGCGTAGTTCAGTACGACTTCTCAATAGACGCCCAGTAATGAATGCAACGTCACGCGGAACGAGATCATGTAGGTATTGTGGAGTCAACCTATTATACATTTTAAAGAAAAGTTTAAAGTATTTCCTCCTATTTGCCATAGTTTGCCATTCAAGCTCTTCGAGAAGTAAGACACGTGGAGTGTATCTAGTTGCGCCAAGGCAGATCCTGGCTGCCTCATACTGCACAGCTTCTATAGATTGTGACAGGTTTTCAGTGCAATTGTCAAACAGGACACACCCATATTCGAGGATAGGACGAATCATTGTACCATACAACCGTATGAGTGTCTGGCGGGAGAGTTTATATTTGAATCTGTGTAAAAGAGCAAGAGGGTAGTCAAACTGATGCAGTTGTCGCCGACTACGAGCACAACTTTTAAAGTGTGTGTCAACACACTTTTCTGTTTTTCCCGAAATTCTTTCTTTATTTCTTTTTTTCTTTTTTACCAGCGAATTTGTCCGACACTTTTCTCAGACACCATTATACATAGCAACTCCAATCTTGGCATGTTTGTGACTCCATACAAGGAGTTTGACGGTAATATACAGAGGAATGAAGATGTTAAAAATTATGCAAATTAGGGGCATTTGAAATTTTAAATCTTGAATATCTTCAAAGTTGCAGCAATTTAATTTATGTTAATCAGCAGCATCGGAAATTTTAAAACTTGACTATCTTCAAAACTATTATGGATAGAGATGTCATTTTAACTTCTACTTGGGGGTTATTGACCATTGGGCATGAAATGAATCTAAAACAAAAACTGCAGCAATTTAAATTATGCTAATTAGCAATATTAGAAAATTTCAATCTTAAATATCGTCAACACTATAACTGATAGAGATGTAATCCCAACTTCTACTAGGGGGTTGTTGACCATTGCGCACCGAATGAATTGAAGATAAAAGCTGTAGCAATTTAAATTATGCTAAATAGCACCATTAGAAATTTAAAATCTTGAATAACTTAAAAGCTATAATAGATATAGATGCCATTTTAACTTCTACTCCTCTGTTACGGAATAGTTGTACATTGCCATACCAAAATGCTTTGAAGTCACACACTGATTTGCTATGCAGCAAATCATCTTTCCTAGTTCTTTCTCTTTTTACGTTGTAGACCTTTCGCATCATGTGTATCCCTAAAATTTTGAAGTGGTAGATCGCAATAAAAAGTGTCCTGAAACAGAATACAAACATTATTGTTGCGACAGACAACATTTTCAATCCACAGGAAATTATGTTTCACACATGTATCGTACAAATTTAGAGCAACTCCTTGAGTTATCAAGTTACTAATAACTTCAGTGCTATCACGTTTTACGACGAATGGTGCTGTTTTAGGCTTCTGTCGCTATATGTTCTTTGCGAAAAACGTTCCACATGCCCTAAACGGAATTTCTAAATAGTCTTTGGTATTGAGTTTAACATCTTTGCTATCATATATGAAAATACAATCTTTTGGTTCTATTCCACTTTTTTTTTTAGGGAAAAGTCCCGTTTGCCTTTTCTACATTAACTTGTATGTCCCATCTCTCATAACAGTTGGACAGATTATCTTGCGGGATTTGGAATTCATCTGTAGAATTTAACAAATCCATGGTATTATATGAAAAAGAAAAAAAACTGGGTCATTTGACCCCAAAATCCACACCACGTAACTTGTAACAATTAAGAATTCCCATTATCACTTATGTAGATGTTGCATGGAAAAGTACTGTAACAGCCCTGTAATTGGCTGTTACTGTAAAGTCAATATGATCTCATAATTAAGACTCAAGTAAATGTTATGCAGGCAAGAGTTATTGCATGTACTTTGATGCAGTACAGCATCAAAGTAGGCCTAGGTTTCTGTCAGAGCTAACTTTGCATACAAGTAGACCTGATCTTCTGAGCCAGGTTGCCAGTTAGGCCTACCCTCTGACAATTTGAATATGAAACCATGGGATAAATAGTTAATGACTGAACAACAAATTTAATGTTCTGGGCCTAATAACTGGTACAAGTTATGTCGCATACATTGTTGTTGTGCCTGTGATATTGCATGAACACTACTGGAATAGGAAATTGCTGTGTCAATCTTCAAACCATGAGCAGCATATATGAGGAGCACAAGAGTTAATCTAGTACGGCATTAGCAATGACCAATGGATTTTAGTATTGAGCAATGTTTTAACTTAAATGAGGCTCTTTGAGCTGTGTTTACATCTTGCAATGAGCTGACTCAGTACTGAGAGTTCAACTGGGGTAAATGGTGCTCCTCCAGTCAGTTTGATATAATGTAACAGTGTTCTATTTTTAGCACAAAACATACCAGGGGGGAACACTGAGCATCAAAATGTGTAGATTTCACAAACTACATGTAATAATACAGAAGGCATGTAAAACAGGAGTAACTCAACAATTTAAATAGGGTTTCTGTCATGAATTTAACTTTTATTGCTGGGTATGTGTGTTACAATCAGTTTTAGGCAGAGCATCAAGAGCAATAATAGGGAGCTCTCTTAGAGCATTATTTTACCTGGGATGAGCAACATATAAGATCTGCAGGCTATATAAAGGGGGCTGTAGCCCAGCTTCGGGGATTCTGGGCAGTGGTCTTTGGAGTGTGAACACAGGGAAGCAAGGTTACCTGACAGCATTGTGGATTGGCACTGAGATAACACAGGCATGCATGGCAAGGCTATGAATATGATGGGACTTCCATAGTTCAGAAATGCTAAGTACTGTATTTGCCTAGCTGTTTTCTCTTTTCCTATTCCAGCCTGGTTGTTGTTTTGCTGTTGGTAAATTCCCTTGATTGTTCATGTAATCCAAGACATCTTTGGCATATGCCAGAATCCATTTTGGCAAGGTTGATTTGCTTGTCAATCTCAGGGCAACATGCCCTTCCAAATTCTACATTTTCAAACATGACAGTAGCTTTCCTGATTTGGGTACATAAGCGGAACTAGCCAAAAGTGGTAACAGTTAGTTTCACAGAAATTCACATCAAAGTTTTGATTGCAAGGAAACCTGTCTAAATTCTTTGTGGCTTCACTCTATTGATTTGGCTGGATTGTAACATTGCAAATTGTTGGAAATAGGGCAGGATAGTTAAGGGGAATCATATGTGGGATTTGACTAGATGCTGTGACCAGGTGAATATTATACATGTACTGTTGTGAGAAATTGTATACATTGCAATGTGGTGTACTACCATGGAATAATACATGGTACAGAGTCTGTATTTCAGTAAATAAACTTTGCAGTTATTTGTTACAACTTAGAAGCTGGATTGGAGTCTTTTTCTACAATTTCCATTATCATTAGGATTGGGTGAATTGGGTGATGTACATGTATTTGGTACAAGTCAGCAAGGCACACTACCACTGTATAATGCTGAAGTGACAGATACTGAAGACCAGAGTAACCCAACTTTCCTATTTTAACCCTCTTCTAATCAGTTAGCCCTATACTATAGAGAGGAAATTTAGGGACAGTGAAATTGTCAGCGAGTTAACTTACAGTACTAAATGGGCAACATTGTTTGAACTCTATAATACATAAAGGAACGGCATTTCTCGGAGGGATATTTTTGCAGTTGCCACCGTATTGTGGTTCAAACCAGAGCTATGTTGTATGTATTCTGAAGGAATTCCCGCTCTCTGTGTCTTGCGATTAAGCTTCGTCTCGTAGGACAATATCAAAAGAAAGTTTAAATTATACGAAAATACAGAAAACCCTGCACCTCTTAGCAAGGTATTCATGGGGTGGTTTAAAAAAAAAAAAAATATATCAAACATGTTTTTGTTATGGTCTGCGATCCTACAATCATACATGCCTGACCTCAGCGCCACCACCGACAATTTTATGGTCAAACCTCAGTTCAATATTGATATCTCACTCTCACCAGGCTAGTACTTCCAGGAACAACACAAAAAGTGAACTTAACACTGAAAGTAAATAGGCGAATTAAAGCCAAGTGAACAGTTATGTCAATCTTTCATACACGTACAAAAGGAACGAGTCTCTTGTATTATTTTATAGATACGGGGTAGTCTGTCACATAGGATTGCAGAGCTTGTAACATATTTGCTTGAATTTCAACTCAAAATAGGACTTTACACCCAGTACCACCACATACAGTTAATTGCTCAATTGTTTATCAGTCAGACTGGTCAGACTCCTATTGGGTTCCCGATGTTGTACATGTGTTTATCAGTCAGACTGGTGAGGCTCCTATGGGGTTTCTCATGTTGTACATGTGTTTATCAGTCAGACAGGTCAGGCTCCTATGGGGTCCCCAGTTTATAGTTATACATGTGTCTATGAGTCAGACTGGTCAAGCTCCCATAGGGTATCCTATGTTTGAAGCCTTTCTGTCATGTGCTTTTGAAACATTAGCCCCCACTGTATGCCGTGTAAACCCTCCTCCACCCTCATCCTCACCCCTCACCTCCACCCTCAAAATGGTATGCGGTGTAAACCCCCTGTAGGTCGATGTTGATGGACCAATCGGGACCAAACGGGCAGGCATGGTTGTTCTGTGTCAGCTCTTCTGAAAAGTAAAGATGCTTAATTTTTAGGCTCAGAACTAGGTATTTTACGCATGTAAGAGTAGAGTGACTTCTCGGGTGTTCACAAATATTTATGTGAGTCTATCTATGTGAAGCAAAAGTCGCCACAATTAAGCTGGAAATTTTGTGAACAATTGCAACACAGAGAAAAGATGAGTTAAAAGCGCAGGTGTAATGGTTTATTGACAATTCTTTGGTTTGTAAACGTAAAGTATCTATGTAACAATACAGTTCAGATGAACAAACGCACAAGCAGAGAAAATCAACAGAACAATATGTTGTAGACATAGCCTTAGATGCGAGTGTCAGCATTACTGAAGTGTCAGTGGAGACGTCTGTGCATCAGGTAGTAGCACCTAGTCGCTAGGTCCCTCTAGCGGCCATTTACTAAACCAGTCTGGCTGGGGAAGGCCAGAACCTCAGCTGAACCAATCAATCTATCGTGCAAAGAGACAAAAATAGTACAGCCTTTCTTTTTGTTGGATACCTTCCACAAATTTAAGTAATGTGCCAAAGATCTCAGTATCCCCATTCAAATAGTGGCTTTACCTGTGGCAAAGACGTAGTGGTGTTGGGATCTTATTGTTAGACACTGTTCCACAAATTTAAGTATTGTGCCCAAGATCTCAATATCCCCATTGAAATAGTGGCTTTACCTGTGGCAGAGACGTGGTGGTGTTGGAATTTTTTTGTTAGACACTGTTCCACAAATTGAAGTATTGTGCCCAAGATCTCCATATCCCCATTGAAATAGTGGCTTTACCTGTGGCAGAGACGTACTGGTGTTGGAATCTCGCGCAACAACACCAAATCTGAGCTGGCACCATGGCGTTTTGGGGCCCCTAAAGGATATACTGTGAGTTGCGATCTGGAAGGCCTCCAGAAGCGACCTGGTCACTGCTGACTGTGGACATTAATCAAGATAAGACACTCTATATGCAACAAATGTTACATACTTTGTGATGTTTATTTAGGTTATCCTCATACCTGTAATTTGTGAAGTTGTTCTATTCCATGGAAACCTATTTGCAGCCCCAAAAGCGTGTTTGCCAGGCCCAGATACCAGCGAGGTTTCAACAATGCACGTTCATGAATTGTTATCATTAATCACACTTTATTGACAAAGTTTTCTGAAAAGGCATTAATTATTGACAAATTTCCATAAAACCCAGTAAGTTCAAGACTTTGGTGTACACAAAATTGTAAACACTTCCTGCAATGCTTAAAAAGGCAATGGCGCCGTCCATGCATGCATTTACAGCCCAGGGTGACAGTGAAAAAAATCCATGGACTGGATACTGATTAGGCCTTCTGCTGGAATAACAATTGGAAGATTTGATGATGTAACGTACATATATGTCATGTTTTCATATGTACTCGTGTGTTAATGGTAAGAGCTTGCAGATGCGCGATGTTACAAACACTTGACATGCAGGCCTATTTGCAGATAAACATCTACGCCTTTGTTGCATATATAGTTGTAAAATGATCATATATTTTCTGTACTATTTGATAAGTTCTTAATTGGCTATGGTATGCTAAGTATGGGCTGTGTTCTTCGCCTTATACTTATAATGGAGGTAGAGTATGTTTATAATGTTCCGGATTCATAAAAATGTCATTGTTTGGTTGAAATTTATGAATGTGGGTACTTTTTTCTGTTCTTTTTGATAAATACTTCATTGGCGTTGCTGTACTGTGGGCTGTGTCCTCTGCCTCATAATGGAAGTAGTCTAATGTTCCAAATTCATTAGTATCCCCAAAACAATGTAGACCTACCTTCTTGTTTTGCTGTAAATTTAACTGACTGACAAGTCAGGAAAGCCAAAGAGTGACAGGCCTACCATGTTTCTTTGTATCGTTGGCACAAGCTATGACATTTGTTTTTAAAGCGTTAGGCCTATATGTTTCGGAAAAACTAAAGCCTATAGTCCTAGTGAATGAAGAATATTTCAAAGGTTGAGAGGACTGGTTTAAAACCACCAGTTACCTTCTATGGATGACTGCCTGTCTCAAGTCAGGAGCTAAATTTCTTTTCTGCACATTGATATTGGAAGATAAGTGTTCATGTTATGATAACTCTTGAATCTCTTTTCTGTCATTGTTGGGTTGACATTTATGAGTATGGGTAATGTTTCCTGCATCATTAGATATATCATGTCACGTGTGATG
This sequence comes from Hermodice carunculata, assembly GCA_964020975.1. Taxonomy (NCBI): domain Eukaryota; kingdom Metazoa; phylum Annelida; class Polychaeta; order Eunicida; family Amphinomidae; genus Hermodice; species Hermodice carunculata. The sequence goes on along the minus strand of OZ026613.1, from coordinate 94,818,010 downwards.
TAGGCCTATGATCACACAACCCTCCTGCATGCTTGATTTTGGCCACTGGTGAACACGTCATTTTAGTTGTAGCAATGTTAACGTCATGTGATGTACAGTGAGCCACTACTTTTGAATTTGACTGTAAAAAATGATAAATAAAATTAATTCTAATGTGGCTGTGGCATTATTGTCCCTCTTTCATTGTTGTAGCCAGCACCAGTAAATTTGGATGTGAATTGGCCTATTGTAAGGGAGCGTGTGCTTGGCTGGTGGCATGTGCAGTTAAAGGGGAGGTCTCAGATAATGCTGTATATATTGATCCGTTTCTCGTGAAAATCTGGGAATCAGAATCCGAGAAGGATATGACATCACTTGGTGAACTCGTTTCACTTGCACAAATGGTGCATGGTCCATGTTGACATGGGGCAGTTTTTACCAGATTCACTAACGATCTGAAAAAATATTCTAACTATAAATGGGCTTTATACACCCAAATTCTCATTACTATGAGAACTAGGCCATGTGTGTGAATTTTCCAGGACCTGTCCTGACCTATATTTTATTGAATTTTTATAACCACGTTATGTGTAATATGTGGCATTTTAAAGTTTAAAATGCCATTCAAAAGGTGCAAATAATTCTTATAGATCATAAAAGAAATACAAACTTCATTTTAGTGCATTCAACTTTTTAAATCTTAATCTTTTATTTGTACTACAATATGGGTAAGGCATTTTAGATGTGTAAGTGGTAGTTCTTTTAGGGAAAATCTAAGTGCAGTAGTGTACATCATGCCTTATAAATTTTCCACGAAACATGGAAAAATATGGATATCCAAACTGTGTATATGGAAATAGGGCAATACCCAGTAACATACCCCACATTTCTTGCTTTCCACACCATGTACATCAATTTCAATTTGTGGCCATGAAGTGCAGTATAATTCCTTTCAGAATAACAGAAATCCAACACATTTAAAAATATTCCACTTTTGCATCGCAATGACTTCCTTAGCATCACATCACACTAGTTGAATAGGTCCTGCATATTCCTTATAAATTCCTGTAGCTTTTGCTTCACATCCTGTTCTCCCTGGCTAGGCTTGGTGGTATCCATGCAGGCCTTTAAGGCACCAATTTCTGCTTCCCTCAAAATGTGAAATGGTCTGTGTAAAATGCAAAGGTGCCATCTTCACAGAAACAGCTTGGCCGTTAGGATCTTGATGACTGGAATCTAACAGGTGGCTCTCTCTGCCTGTTATTCCTTCTTTTATTCACACTTGGCTCATTTTCTGCACCAATCTCCGTTGTATGTACAAGCCAGCCTGTTTTTAAGCACCAAATTCAGAATACTGTATATCTGGCTGGGAAGGGGAGTCCCCTTCACATGCCCCACTTCTGCTTAACATTGACCATTGGCCCTCCATGCCTGGAGGCTGTGGCTGCCCTCTTTCAGTTTTGGCTGTTGGCACACTGTTTGTTTCCTGTCACATGTGAATCCAAGGTTGTATTGTATGTTCATTTTGTCCCTGCATGAAGATGTTATTTCTTGCATTATCCAGCTTTTCACAGGTTTTTGTAACCCATTCAGTTACCTAGTTGCCTAGTTAAGGTTTTAACCTACTGCAATAAAGGTATTTAAGCTTGCCTTTTTGACCCATCTTCAACTCAAATAAAAGGTCACTTAGTTTGCTGGGAATGAAACTTGGCCCCTTCCAAACATTTGATTTAACTTTGGATTTTTCCCCAGAGCTCTGGTTGGATCTCTGCAGTACACGAGGTCACCAGGACTATAATTGTTTAAAGAGACCCTTGGGTCATCCCTCTTCTGTCACATCATGTTCAGCAGGGTGTGGTTAAAATATTCCACGATGACATTTGCAGCTGGATGAAATGGCAAAGTGCCTGTCCTGTGTTTGCCCAGTAGTTTACATAGCTCAGCAAAGAACTTACATTCAAACTGGCATCCTTGTTTGCTGAATATCGTTAAGGGTGGCCCTAAAACAGATCTAAAATTGTTCACCAGCGTTTTAGCAACAGCTTCGGCTGTCTGCTCAGGCATTGCAAATGCACAGATAAATTTGGTGAAGTAATATGCAACCATCAAGATGTATCTATTGCCCACGTCTGATACAGGAAAGGGACCAGCTATGTTTGTCTCAACTCAGTCTATAGTTGTACCCACAATGTAATTCCCCAGTGTTGCTTTCAGTGACTTGGCCGATCGCTAACATGCACCACATTGAGAGCAGCACTCTATCCAGTCTTGCACTGCTTCTTTCATTTGGAGCCAATCAAAACACCTTCTCAGCTTAGTTTGTGTTTTTTTTACACCTAAGTGTCCATACACAACCAAACTATGCACTGCTTCCAAAGCCTTTATGTAAGGTCCATGGTACCAAAAGCATGCAACATCCCAGATCATTAACCAATTCCCATTTTCCATAAAGTACTCCTTCAGCAAAATGACGTTGACCACTTGACAACCACAAGTGAAGTGTGGCTGTGCTCTTGCCAGCGTGTTATTCTCTTGCTTGCCTTTCGGGAGATTCCATCAGCCATTTGACTACCTTGCAGATATCTGGGTCAGCCTTTTGCAGATCTGAGTCTTGTCCATGTTTGCCTACTGAACATTGAGCAGGTCTGATGAAAACCAAGTCAAAATAGTTATGTGATGGAACTTTCAACCAGGAACCATCTGGTCCACTGGGTTTTGAAAGTTCTTTGCACAGCAAACTGCACTGGTCTCTGTCTGAACTAAGATCTTCCTCCCCAGAAGATAGTGTCTAAATTTCTGGACAGCAAAAACAACAATTAACAGTTCCTGTCTGGTTATGCAACAATGTCTCTCAACCCTGGTAAATGATTTGCAGGCATACAAAACTGGCCTATCATTTACCACAGTGGTTGACAGAAAACATAATCAGCAGCATCCTCACTTAAACTGTTACACAAGTGGAAAAGTTTGACAGAAAACATGATCAGCAGCATCCTCACTTAAACTGTTACACAAGTGGAAAAGTTTTTCAGCCTTATCCCAGTTGCATGAAGTTTTTGAAGGGCCATATAAAGCTTTCTAAAGGCTGCTTCCTATCATACGCCATCTGATTTGGCAGTGGCACATCTTGCATTGGCCTACTACTGGAAGTACGAGTCTGACTGGTTGCACTAGGTGTACCATTTTTTTTGGGGGGGGGACTAAAGGTAAATCCAGGGATTGTTGCTTAAAAAGCACTGGGAGTAGGCAGTCTCACTGGCGAGTGTTGCAGGTTTCATTGTCCAATTACATTTAGAAGGTTGACATGGCCCTCAACTGCCATATGCTGGAAAGCCTGTGAAACACTAGCAAATAAGATCAAATGGCCAGCGTTAGATACTCTCTGGACATGTGCCTGCTGCTCGGCAACTTTCAACTGCTCAGGATTTTTCAGCAGCATCAGCTTTCTGTCCTGCCAACACTGGTGCATAGAAAGGGTTTTGGGGGGGGGGGGTGTTTTGGTTTGGTTTGGTTTTTTTTTTTTTGTTTTTTTTTTTTGTTTATTTTTGGGTTTGTTTGTTTGTTTGTTTGTTTGTTTTTGACATCCCTTGTGAGTGTATGCATATCAACTTGGCCCTGTCTGGCCGTATCTCTAGCTGCTTGCAAATCCATTTCACACTGCCTTTCAGTGCTTACTGCACATTATTAAGCAGGTGGGCTGCAGTAAGGACAACTTCCAGTTCTTGTAGTAAATTATTAATTTCTTCTTGATGCTCCAGTTCAAGGGGGTCAGGATGATGAATAATAGGTTTACCCTTGGCAGCATGCTTCCTTTGTGGCATCCTTACAGTATGCTTGTTACAATGTTAACCCACACAGATATTCATAAATGGCATTAATACAGAGTTATCTGTCAGTCTTTTTAATATTCCGATTTGTAGTGCAAATAGAAGCAAACCTGTGCTGCTTCTTTGAATTCCAAGTTTACACGTCACAGAGATGTACACAGGCTTTTCCAATAGTAAACACAATGAGTGTTACTCTCACAAGTATTTTAACATATGGAGGACAGTAACACAGAAATGCTGTACTCCTTCCAAGTTAATTCAGGAATAAGTATACAAATACTCTTACTCCACAATGAATGCAAGCACAGTTGAACTTGCATATTGTATCTTGATCCCAGCTAAATCACATTAACACATCGCACATGCTTTCAACATGCAGAGCTTAATTGATGGTTCTTTCAAAAGGCTGAACCAAAGAAGCTCATTTGTGTATATTTTTATCTATATCCCTTGATTTTTCAGGACAGTTGTGTTGGAAATCAGGTGTTGGTAACACAACAAAGCACAAGCTACACTCCTTTGCAGGCAAATACATGAGAATTAAACAAAGTACAACCACATGTGAGGTGAAGGTAATCCCATCCAATCCACATGTGAGGGAGTAACTCTCACACGAGCTTTTACCCGCAACACATTTTAGTGGATACAAGGAGAACAATATTGCTGCTTTCAAGCTATTACACAGATTAACTGGACAAAATAAGAAGCATAATGAAAAATTGGAACTAGTTACTGAAAATTGATGAACGCGTCAATATATATTTATACATGCATATATATTTTCTTAAAAATAAATTATGAACTAACTTACTTATCTTTGTAAATTCCAGTTATATGACTTTGGGGGGGGGGGGGGTATTTAATTTGTGCTAGAACTCCATCATAGGCTTTGAGGAATAAATAAATAAAGAAACCAAGAAAATCAAATTCATCAATTCTGAAAAGAGAAATATCAGATTTTAAATTCAAATCAGAATCAGCTCCTCATTGTGGAAGTCAAAATGTCAAGTTCTTTTATCTTTACTCGTTTTAGAAGAAATCCTATTTTTTCAATTCCCACCAAAACCAAATTAAAAAAATTATATATCCGTTATTTTATCCTTCTACTATTGCAAAACACTCCGCCATGTATCAATGACAAAATATACACCCATTCATACCTTGGTTTTCAAATAACATTAAGTTGTTTTTGTCAAGAAATATCAAGATAGGTATACCATACGCAATTGCTTTGTACGTAAGAATTTTTTTTTTTAATCACAGCACTGACTTGTAACTTGTTTTGTACATGTAATTTTTCAGCAAACTGCCCATATTAACCGTGTTAAAACGAAATATTTTCTTCCTTTAGGTGGCTCCAGCGGTAACGGATATCAAATCCTTAGCTGGAGTCATCCTGACATACATTTTGTTGCAAATGATATGTTTTTTCAAAGTCACACTTTTGGTTGTTACATATGATGTACATTTACTGATCACTAATATGTCAAATAAAGATGTTTTGAGTTCTATTTAAAGATTATTTGTTTGCTGCTAGCCAATCGTGTATGCTATTTGGTTTACAACGGATTTTATTTGAAACCTCCTGGTTGCAAACTAGTATGGAGATAAAGGTGGAGCAATTTGTGGACAATATACTGTGGTCATTTAATTCGAAAGCAATACGGAATCAAATTTGGAGGATGCATTGTGAATACCAAGCTAGTAAATTATATTTAGTTTAGGTCCTAATATCGGTCTTTGGGGCAAGCCATATTTGGAGCAGATATTACCAAATCTGATGAATTTGGGTCATGTTAGTTATTTAATGACACAACCAGTTCACGTCTCTGTCAGCAAGATTAAACGGTGTCGCTTTACAGAAATGAATATGATGATGTAAGGTGTCAAATGCATCTGATATAACCAAGTAGATACTAATAAGTAGTGCACCAATGTCAACAACCTGAACATGTGTGTCAATTGCCTCCAAAGCTGAAATCATAGTATAGTGCATTATTTTGAAGTCATGTTGATTTTCTAAAATAGTGATGTAGATGTAAAGTAATCATACACTTGTTTGTAGGCCAACATTCCAATATAGTGAACATAGGAAAAACATAGGAAGATGTGTAAACATCTGAGATAGTATCATTTTTAGCTCAGCTGACTTGTCAGTCAGCTGAGCTTATGTGATGGGTCTTTATCCATTGTCTGTCTGGCGTCCAGCGTCTGGCATCTGATGTCGATAATTCACATTTAAGACTTATCCTAAACCACACGGCAGATTTACTTCAAACTTGGTGGGAATGTACTTTTGGTAGGTTTCTGACAAAATGGTTCAAATGTTTATGCTCCAGCGATTTTTTTAATGATCTTTTACTCATTTTTTGGTCGAATCTTAAAAACTCACTTCACCAAAACCGCTTGGCCAATTCTTTTGAAATGCATAGGGTAACTTCTGGGGACCCATAGACATTAATTTGCTAAAGAAGTGGAGATGCATTTTTTTTTTTTTTTTTTTTTTTCATTTTCTTTATGGAGTTTTGTGTGTTATTGCTATTTTCAACATAAACCCCAAAACTGTCATACAGTTCAATCTGAAGCTCGCTTTAAATGTTTCTTGTAGAAGGGTCAAAGAAAGCTGTTCATTAGGTGGCATTGCTGTGGATTTCTAATTTTTTAACGATTCTTTTAGTTCGGGTATTGATCGATATATGTGCGCATTCCTATTAAATACTATGTAAGTAAATGGAGCTTGCAATCGTATGTAACCTTTTTGACTTTTTTCCATAACCACTGGGTGGATCTTCTTCGAGCTAGATGGAGATATAACTTGGGTGGATCTCTACCAGGTTTTCACGAATAGTTATCCTTCAATTAGTTTGGATTTGTTAATGAATTTTGGGGACTTTTTTGGTACAATCGTAAAAAGTCTTCTCTAAAACACTTGGCCAACTGCTTTGAAATTGAATAGGGACACTTCTAGGGTCCCCTAGACCTTAATCAATTCACCAGGTGTGGCTGCATTTTTTTAAACAAAATTTCATGTGTTTTTGCTTTTTTCAACATCTTTTTTTCAACATCTCCTCCAACACCATCAATTAGATGATGCTGAAAGTTGATGGAAATTTTTACCGGTCCACTATGTGGCATTCATCACTTCAGTTTGTTTATGAAGGGTCAGCTGAGCACAGGACTGCCACAGTCCTCTTGTTTCTACAATGGGATGCCTTGCGATTTTTTATTGTCCCTCATGTACCCGTCATTCAAGATTGATTAATCATTATTGTCAGCAGTATTATAATGAAAGAATTGAAACTTTAGGAAGTTTCATGGACATATTTTATGCCGAATAATGATCTTTGGCTTGGAATTTTGAACAATTTAATTTTTGGTCAATTTTCAAGAAGGAGGAACAGTGTTGAATGCGTTTCTCAGAAAAGTAAAGTAGGATGGCTTGTTTGCCATGTTATTGTTAGCTGCTAAATTGGAACTAGTATTTGGAACAATGCACTAAAACGATCAGCAGTTGCATTTTGCTTATTGTTTTCTCGTCGATCAGAAAAAAATATTCACCTTGATAACAGATCATACGGTATTCCAGGTATTTTTGGTATGATCTTTTTCGTGTTAAGCTCAGCCTTGTCAGTCAGCTGAGCTGATCTTACTGTCCCCCATTCATTATTATCTATCCCTCTGTCGTTGCATATTCGTTTTCAACAATATACATTTTCGACTTCTCTAAAACCGTTGGCTAGATTCACCTTAAACTTAGTTGGAATGTCTTTTGCGTAGGTCACTACCAAGTTTGTTCAAATGGTCACGGTCCAGTGTTTGAAAGAGATTTTTTTTTGGGGGGGGGGGGTCATTTTTCGGCCAAATCTTCAAAAACACCGCTTGGCCAATAGACCTGTTCATACCGAGTGGTACCGAACTTTTCCGGGCCGTAATTAATTAATGCATTCCATTGTTGGCCTGATTGTAGAATCAGCCGAGTCGGGCCCACACCGTCATATGTTTACGACGGATGCCACGGCAAACACTAAAAATAAAGAGTGTTTTTTCTGTTTTTGACTTCTCCGGTGCCATCACTCAGAATATGCTAAAATTGGGTGGAAGTGTTTCTTGTAAAAGGGCCAAGCAAAGTTGTTTACAAGGTGGCGCTGTTGTTTATCCTAGTTTTTACTGATTTTTTTTTTTTTTCAGTTTGGGTACTTATCAGTTTATGCACGCGATCTGATTTATTATTAAGAAGCGAATGGGGATGGCAATGGTAATTCACGATTTTGATTTCTCCATAACCACTGTCCAGATTCACTTCAAACTTGGTGGGGATGTACTTTGGGTGGGTCTTTACTGAGCTAGTTCAAATGCACAATTGATTCAAAATTAGATAATGACACATGAGGGCATGACAGCAGGGGGTACACAGTTCATGGGTGACCTTGACCTTATTTGCAAGGTCACAGGGTCACTTAGGTGCAATTTTAAAAAAAGTATAGACCCATATCTTTTGCATGGATTGCGAAGCAGGCCAAGCCTATATTTATCACTCTCCATGGCACAGATGGTGGCGTATACTTTCCTACCTACATGTTTGGTGGAGGAAACCGAAGGACTCGGAGAAAACCACCGTGCACAGTCAGAGTGGTAGGAATTCTTTCCACATGCGCCCCCGGCCGTGAATCGAACCCGGGCCGCAGAGGTGAAAGGCGAGCGTGTTGCAGCTCCGCCAACCGAGGTGCATTTAACTCTACAGATGATAACTTAAGAACTATTTCAGCCTGGACTTTGATGTTTTACATTGGTTATTATTCTCTTTGAGAATCACACTCAGACAGTACGTGAGTGACCTTGACCTCATTTCCAAGGTCAATGACCAGACGATATGAAATGTACTATTCACTTGATAGCTTGAGATCTATTTTGAGTTAGGACCTTCATGTGACACATGTTAATGTTTCTCTGTGGAAGTAATGATGATGACAATAATAATAATAATAATAATAACAATAACAACAACAATAATAATAATAATAATAATAATAATAATAATAATAATAATAATAATAATAATAATAATAATAATAATAATAATAATAATAATAATAATAATAATAATAATAATAAATTTGTTTCATTCGATGTGTATTCTTATTCAGTATCTAAAGATCCCTCTTTGTGGTAAAATATTGGAGATTGTTCTGAAGGGTTACATTTAAGCTTTTGTAGGAACTTTAAGGTTCGAATGGTGTGCTGAGACACATTGAAACAGGTAAAATGATCGAACGAATCGCTTTGGATAGTACCAGTTGTGTAAGATTTTTTTTTTCAGTGTGACAAACCTGAAACCTATAACCAATTAAAGCGGCAGTTCTGTCTGTGAGGCTTATTGGCTGTGTCATTTTGGGATAAATACCGTGACATAATTGTACATCGAAAAAGTCAGCATATTTTTAGCGTAGTATTCAACTTTATCATACCTATATAAAGTCGCCAACGATGATGTTGCCCTACGATTCAAGGGTCAGACGTTCAAATAATGTAATACATAATAGACCTGTTCATACCGAGTTTTACCGAACTTTTCCGGACCGTAATTAATTATGCATTCCATTGTTGGCCTGATTGTCCAATCAGCAAGTAGCCGAGTGGGGCCCACGCCGTCATATGTTTACAACGGATGCCACGGCAAACGCTAGTGATTACAGCATGGATTGTGTTGAACAGTGCAAATCTTTTACCTAAATTGTCACATCAGTGGTGAAACGTGCATTTATAGATTGCTGACGGTTTGATTTTTCGTTAAATCCAAGCACATGCTGTGCTTTACTTTCTTATGCTTCCACGTGTCATCGGGCCAGCGTGGCCGAGCACAAAATGTAAACAAAGCAGGGTGCGCTTCCCGAAGTGAATCGAATAAACGCCGAGTCCTATGAACAGGTCTATTGTCAATGATTAAAAATATAGCCATTCAATAAATAGCTGTCTAACCATGTATCTTGAAAGCAACTTGCAATCAACTCAACGTTATTCAGTTGGCAGCGTTTGTATAACCATTGGTTGTCTGGCGGCATCAACGTCTAGCTTCTGTCAACTATTCGCGTTTTTACGAGGGTCGAAAAGGGGTTGCCCGTACAGTACTGGGGCTTTTTTTATTTTTCGTACAGCGTAGAGAGAAAAAAATTTTCACCGTATAGCTTACTCACAGCAAACCATGTACTCTATATACTGATCAAAATTTATTATGCGTAAAGCGTACCAGCAACACATGAAATATTCGTACTTGTCTGTTATTTTTGCATTAGTCATTACGGGAACTGAAAATTGGTCCGGTAATGTGAAGCGCAAAGTCAGACAATTGGCAACCAGCCCTATAGCATTGTGGTATTCGAAGTGGTCGCTTGTCTGTTTACGTGAGGAGCAATACATACAATCTGGTGACAATGAAGATGATACCACGTGACTGGGGAAGAAAAAGTAGGACACGAGACCGTTTTCTCAATATCACTTTACAAAATCACAAACGTTAACTTTGTGTCCATAGTTTGGATATTCTTTTATGTGGATTTTGAATGTGGAAATCGAGATTGCAGTGTGATCTGGATAGAGTTTCATGTGGTCGTTATTCGTCAACCTGAAAGTATGCAAACAGCTCTGTGAGTAATTACGATGGTGGATAAAATGTCGGATGATACTTCTTCCTCTGGGTCTTGGGCGACATGGTTACGTCAATATTCAGATCCCATAACTTGTCGCTTGTACTTCGTGGGACTAGTTTCATATTTATCCGGTTTTTCTACGGCTGTCTGGGTGCATGATAACCACCAAGGTAGAATAAGTGTGGGTCTGTGGATGGTATGTCTGCAACAAGTCAATGACAACTGCACCAATGACGGCTGTTTTTTTTACAGATCAGGTGAGTGACAATCTTCACAATAATAATAATAATAATAATAATAATAATAATAATAATAATAATAATAATAATAATAATAATAATAATAATAATAATAATAATAATAATAATATAAGAAGAACAAAAGAAAGATATAACTACCTCTGCTCGACATTATCATATGTGTTGAGAACAACTTACTTTCGATGGAACTCATTCTAGAATGAAAAAAGTTAACTCGACATTTTAAGTTTTTATTCAAGTTCAAATTAATGTGTCTCTCGATAAAACATACACTTACGAGTTGGGACTTTAAATTCATCTTATCAACGGGAGATGAAAACATTTATCGTAAAGCTTCGTCATGTGTCTGTTATCCTTAATTTTAATCCCTGATGATAACAATTACTCCAGGCCCGTAACAAAGGGGGAGTGAGGGTGGTCAAGGGGGCCGTAGGACCCCCCACCCTGTGGTCCAGCAATGATTTTCTTATATATATACACGTACATGTAAGGTTGATCAGCACTTCATCCCTGTGCAGAGACTGTCTAGGGTCTATGTAATATACAGTCAGATTTCGTTTTACCTTAAATTCTCCATCACATTTGATCAGAAACATAATTGAGCTGTCGTAGCTAAAATACTGGTGAATGTTCAGCCAACGTGACATTTAACGGATACAGTGAAAAGGGGGGTTTGTGCGGAGATCAATATGATTAATGTTACAGTTACTGTAGTAAAAGTATAAATAAAACTCAAGTTTCCATCGAGAGTTAACGAGGTAAAATGTGCTCAAAGGTCATTTTAGGTCCTTTCTTCAAAACTTTTCCGGCGGAGCATGCCTCCGGACCCCCCTAGCATCACCTTGGTGCCTTTGTCACTCGCTCAGTTCCACAGAAAGACCCCCAACCTGAGCAAAGCTGCTTACGGGCCAGCTGTCAGCTTCTGGTTCATTGTTGCACAACATCGATTTTACTTTTGGCATACTGAAATCCTTCTTCTCTGGAAGACAGTCAGTTAAACTATCTTTCAGTGCTTTTTGCCAGGAGATTGTATGACCACACTTCGCAACATATGAGCGATATTTCCTGGAAAATATTGCAAAAATGTGAAGCGAGTTCTGATAGGTTAAAATAATATTAGTTATCCTTACAATTGTTAGAATACTGTTGCTTGAAGGTTTGACAGCAAATTGAACTTTACTAAATCATCACTTAAAATGCCAACAATGACATGAAAGATACCCTTTTTGACATTATATGTGATTATGTTTCGAACTAAACTTATGTGACACACTGTGTCCGAAGCTTGTTAAAATTCGTTAAAGCAAGATACAAGTATTTACTTTACTCGCCACAATTATTTGCCCGGGAAATACACTGTTGCGAAGAAGGCAGAAAAACAGACGGCAATTTCGAAGTTGTCGAATTGGGTATACGGACACGCGCGCGTGCACGTGTGTGTGTGTGTGTGTGTGTGTGTGTGTGTGTGTGTGTGTGTGTGTGTGTGTGTGTGTGTGTGTGTGTGTGTGCAACAGCTTAATTTTAGGTTCGTTTCATCAACGTTTGAACACTTGTCCCTGTTTGTTCGATGGCTCCAATTCCGTTTTCAAGTCTAACTAAACTAGAATATAAAAAATCTGCGGATCCGCAGATGAAGCTTACAGTGTTGCACAATATTTCCCGATGGATAACTTAATTACAAGATAAATGACTTGGTATCTGTTTGGATCTGAGTCAGTTAGGGGAAATGTGAAAAACATTATATTGCTCCTGTCAAAACAACTACTGACTGCATTTCACAGATTCGTTATTGACGTCAGACAAAACCCTGTTTCTCTGAAATGCCTTGTCTTTCGTTTCTTCTCAACTACTCAAGTGTCATAGACATAGGACTGCCGTATTATTGCTAGTACTAGCGAGAGCGTAGACTGGGGCGCTTGCTGCCATAACAAATATGTTGATGCAAACATATTGTCTTTGAAATCTACCGATCACTCCGTTCTCCAACTAACTTTGAGCTTGCCACACCCTAGCCCCAAGGGACCTCCCCTCGCTCTGTTAAGCTTGCGGGTGGGTCCCAACTCGACTCCGCTTCAGCCAGGTAGTTGACCCTTCTAACCGAGATATCTCCCGTAATACGGCAGACCCAAACGAAATCCACCCACCGTTTTATTCCTTAGGGTCGTGGCGCGCCGGGCGCTATATAATCCGATATGCTAGAGCAATTTAATATGCCATATTCCACCCATTTACACGCTAACTTCAAAATTCGTCTGTTTTGGCCGCCATGACGGTTGACTAGTTACGCGTCTGCGCATGCGCGACCGGAAAGCCGCGAAGATCAACAAACCCACATGAGAGAGGCGTGGCACAACGAGGCTGGAGGAGATGCTTTAGCTGATGCAGGCAGTTTTTCTTCTTCTTTATATCGTGAATAGGTAAACGTGATGTGAGTGAATAACTATCACAATGTCTGCCAGAAATATAAAAGACATTATAATTGAAACAGCAGCAGAACATGTTAGTTACAAATTGAAAGATCAACAAATAGAAATATTAGAAAATGCTGTGAAAGGAAGACATGTTTTTGGCCTTCTGCCAACAGGGTATGGAAAGAGCGACTGTTTCGGGTTGATGTCCCCAATATTTGACAAGGTAAGATATTGGCAAGATTTATGCTTGTAATAGAGTGTAGAAAAAAAGTATGAAAAAAAATAATTTTCACTACAAGTATAGTATTGTAAGGCAGGTAATATTACAGTTGTATTAAAGTTGATTTACTTACTGCACTAGCCTCAAGGTACTATCATGTGCCTGCCATTATGTTCAGTGTGACATAGTGGAGGTGGAGTACCCCCATACCTCTTACTATACATAAATTTCTTTAGTAAGACCCAGTTCATTCATTTATCAACAGTACTTAAAATTATTACATTTCTCCGACCATTAAGTGACAGTTGCTTGAATGTAACTTAATTTAAAAATGAATCTATTTTCAGTTGCACCCCTATTTGCCAAATCATATAACAATAGTTATTTCACCTCTGAGAAGTCTTATGATTGACCAGATGAGAAGATGGAACAATGCAGGTGTCAAGACTGCTGCAATTATGGGTGGTATTGATGAAGACACTAAGGAAGGTGCATAAAACATCCATGCTGGCCTTAAATTTTCTTTGATCCATGTAGCACACTCTTGATGAATTTCATAATACATTTAATGTTGGAAGGAGACAGCTTAACTTGGTAGTATGCTTATTGGCAACTCAATTTTGACATCTTGCATATACAGTGGTACCTGTCTTGAAATATCTCTGCAATGAGAGACCACTGATCTTTTTCCATTGAGATACTATTCCATCTTTTCCATGTAATTGTACTTATATCGGGAGACTATCTGTTTTGAAAGATTGATTTTTGTCCTGCTTTAGGGTGTTTTTTCAAGAACATCATTCAATGTCAGTTGAATTATTCAAAATTATATTTGCATCTTCCACTTAGAAAATAAAGTTCCCCATTGGGAATACAGCGAAAAAAGTTTGTAACAATATCAGAATGAAAATGTTAGATTGCATGCAATGTTCGGGTATTGTGTTACGGTCAGTCCAAGTTTCAAATTGAGAAAGATTCTGCTCAAGTTAACAGTGGAGATAATTTGAAAAAAAAAATGTCTGTTCTCTCTCTCCAACTGTCAGTGCTTTTAATGAACATGTTGCATATTTATATCATTTTTGATACACAAGATTAATCATTTTTTCCTTAGTGATCAAGAATGGGCAGTGCAGTCTGATACTAGCATCACCTGAGCTAATAACCGACAGTCCATGGTGGGATTGCATGGAATCATTAGAAGACAGAATATGTGTGATGGCAATTGATGAAGTGCACTGCATAACAAGATGGTATGGAATTCAACAAATAACAAAAATAAAATTTGTCCATTCTTCATGATAGTTCGCTCTTTACTCAGTACCTTGTAATTCAAAATGAATTTGATATTTACAGTGAACATGGATATTTTACACCTGTATGAACATTACAAAAACATAAAAATCATATAATCAATATCATGAGTGTAACACTTTTTAAAGTTGTTCCAGTATATGAACTAACCACATAGCAAAACATTGACTGTAATTTAACTTTTTCTTATTATGCAAAATTCTCCATCAGTCAAATACTATAAATTGAAATCCAACAATATCATAACTGAAATGATTGGTCCTTTTGTGAAAATTACAGGGGGAAAACCTTTCGCCCAGAGTATCTGCAAGTAGCAAAACTACGTGTACTCTTTTCAACACAGACCTCGGTAATGTGCCTTACAGCTACAGCCAACAAAGCCATGATAGACCAGATTTTAAAGGTTTTGCATTTAAGAAAAGAAGATACACATTTTGTGTCTGTGATTCCTGACAGGTAAGACACTTTATCAA
The DNA here is from genome assembly GCA_964020975.1 of Hermodice carunculata. Lineage (NCBI taxonomy): Eukaryota > Metazoa > Annelida > Polychaeta > Eunicida > Amphinomidae > Hermodice > Hermodice carunculata. Next base: position 94,802,885 of record OZ026613.1, on the reverse strand, counting down.
TTTAATCTCATTGTTTTGACAATAAAAAGATATATGTTGTACAAACTGTGCAGAATGTACAAAGAAAGTTCAGCCAGCTGTATGAACATATGGCTTGGGACATTGGCAAATATATAGGGGTGGTAATTTGTATGATACATTATACATTCATGCTTCAGTTTAATTTGTAAATACAATGAGCAAATGTCCTTAAAACTCCCATGATGAATCCTGGTTACCTTGAAAACAGGAGGCAAGTGAATGTCAAACTCATCCAAGCATCCAGTGAGATGCTTTCAATATACATGTATTGTATCAATATATGTTCAATCTGCTAAAAACAAATACTGCATCTGCAGTGGTAACTGACAGATGAACAAACACAGATTTGATGATCACTATTCTTCTTTCTAATGTCCTCTGTAATAACTTCATGTATTTTTATTTATGTACAAATAATACATCTTTTTCTGCATGTGATTTTAATTTTCAAAGTAACATTTCAAAAAGTCCATCTTTAATCATCAAATCGTAATTTATGTACAAATTCTACATCTTTTTCCTGTATGTGATTTTAATTTTCAAAGTAACATTTCAAAATATCTATCTTTGTGTACATGGATGGTCTCCATGTTAACAACAATAGGCCCATAGGCCTAATGCTCTACTATATTGCGCCTACATCTTCATTTCAAAGTTGCTACTCCTCAAGTGGCTTCTGAACATATTAAGCTTACATAATTTTAGTGTCTCATTTGTCCACCAGATGGCGCTTGGCTGCACATCTAATCTTAACTAATTTGTTCAATTTCTGTGATGGATATTGTTGCATGTACCAAGACAACAATCAATGAGTCCATCATTTTATGTCCTCAGTACCCTTGGGACAAAAGATCAAGGTCACCCAGATTGTGTAATACAAGAGGTCCATGGGCCTGGTGCTGTCCTGACATTGCCATTGATGTCCAAGCTACACCCTGCCATTACAAAATCACCTCTTTCAACTTTACAGGCATGGTGACCTCACAAAAATACGTCAAGGTCACGATATTATGTAACATTCGAACATTGGACATGGTCTATCTCTCCTATAAAGTTGGCAAGTCTAATCCATTAACTTTTCAAGGTATGAAATTTTATATCTTAAAACACATTTTAACTCATAATTTTGATTACACTATAGGTGGCACCGCTAGTATCATTAGTAACTTAGATTTTGTGGGTGGCGCCACCTAAATCAAAAGGGACCTATATTTTCAAACACCCTAAAATTCCTGAAGTTATATTAGGTTGACTTGCAAACCATAGACAGTATCGAGGTCAAAAGACTTTCAAATTTCACATTTTGACTTATATATTACATAATACTATAGGTGGCACCACCAACATTGATGTTGACTAATATTTCTTTACACTTAATAACTTCTCTACATTATATGGGCCTACCTCAAAAATTGTGAGGTGCAGAGCATTCATGAGATGACCCCTATATTCAAACTGGCAATTAGACCTTGACTACGACCCTAAACTCAGATTTAAAAATAATTCTGTTCAAAATGTGGGCCCCACATCCAGCTTTCCATACATCGTCTGTTTGTTCAAATAGGGTAATACGTTTTCCAGTTATTGAAGAAAAACAATAAATTTGGGCAAAGGGCAGAACTCCACAATAACTGGGTCACAGTGACCCAAAAAGTAGGTCACCAAGTACAGTTTTATGTACAATGTAACCAAGTGCAATTTTGATCGGGAGGCTCAATTCTCTTTGCCATTGATGTCCACCCTGCAATTACTTAATCACCTCTTTCAACTTTACAGGCATGGTGACCTCACAAAAATAGGTCAAGGTCACTCATATCATAAAACCTTCTAGCTTTGGACATGGTCTATCTATCCTTTAAATTTTGCAAGTCTAATCCAATTACTCGTCTAAAGATGGAATTTTATATCTTAACACTCATTTTAACTCATAATTTCGTCAAATTATAGTTGGCACCACTAGTATCGCTGGTCTTTTAGACTTTGACCTCCCACACAATCCTGCCAAATTTGGTGAAGATTCATCCAAAATTAAAGATGCTAGAGTGTTCAAAAGATATTTTCATTTAAGACCCCCCACATTACATAATATTGTAGAAGGTTCCACCAATATCGAAATGAATCTAGATTTTCATACACCTGATAGGTCCTGAAAGTTACATTGGGCTAACATCAAAACTTTTTGAGTGTTATTAGGCACACAACCCAATAGTTTACAAACATGAGCGATGCTATTAGCTCTGTGACCTTAGCAGAGCTAACAACACACTAATTTTTCATATTTTTTAAATATATGATTCAGACCCAACATCCATCTCAGTGTAGAGGAAACTCCAGACAGATGGAGCTATGATGTTTCCTTGGAATGGTATGCCCAGCACTTGAAGACTGAGGGTGCTTTTGCAGACCGGGCCATCATTTACTGCCGGTAAATGCAAACTGCTCTCTTAATTAGAAATTAAGATTCCTTATACATGGAGTTCACTACATTCAGAAATGTTACTTTCCCATGAATGTCCCAATTTGAATATTTATCCACATGGTAAAATGTAGTGCTAACAATGAAGCCAAAAGTACTTTAATAACATATACTAATACAACTATGTACAACTGTTTCTACACAACTCATGCTGTTTGAATGATTGCACAACAAGATATGGATTTGAAAACTTCATAACAAAGACCACAATTGGGCATACAGTTTGCATATGTCTCTGGATTATATTTGACTTTTTCAACACATCTGTTAAAAAAGTAGGAACATATACTTCCATAACACATTTAACTACTCCATACCTGTGATAATCATGCATTACAACCGTCATTTGACACACTATGATTAAAGGAATCAATCCTTATGTATTTCTGTATGGCACTTGAAAGTCCACAGTTTGGTATTGGTTTTTGTTGCAGGGAAATTGATGATGTTACTTCAATATATGGATGGTTACATGAAATACTAGGCAATGAAGCCTATACACCTGTGACAGACCCTGATGCCAACCCTTATTCTGTTGCGAACAGAATATTTGATTTTTTTCATGGAAGCATTGACAACGATACTGCTGAAAGAATTATAAAGAGGTTTATTGATCCTGCCTCTAGCTTGCGATGTGTCATTGCAACAGTTGCTTTTGGTATGGGTATTCAAGTTTCCAATGTCCGGTATGTGATAAATTGGGGAGCAGAGAAGGATATTTTGTTATACTGGCAACAAGTAGGTAGATGTGGTAGAGACTATTTACCTGGAAAAGCCATCATGTACCTATTTCCCAGGACACTCAATATCAAGTATGTTGAACAGGAAATGATTGAACTTTGTCAACTGGGGAAAAATAAGGAGTTCTGCATAAGAAAAAAGGTACTACAATACTTGTTTGCAGAGGGAATGTGTCGGGAAGAACTTGATCAAATCCATCACACCTCATGCTGCTCTGTCTGTGATGGATGAAGACACTTGTCAGTGTGTTATTCCACAACCTTCCGTCCAAATCTATTTAAACATCAGGAAAAAAGTACCACAGGGTATGTAATAGTAAAAATTGATCAGATTTATCAAAACCCATAAATGCTGCATGAAGACATTTTGTTACATAATCCTAAGTCCTAAACTGATTCAGCCCTTTTTTTTTATTGGGGGATTCATTCTCTCATTTCCTGATCTGTTATCCTTTTCCACAAGTCTATTTTCTTACACTCTTCATGCAGTTTTTTTCCAAGTTCTCTTGGTGAAACAACACCAGATGATGCACTGAAGTTGGAGAATCCTTGATGGTGTCTGCCTGGTAGATATTCATGCAAGGCATCCTTTTTGTAGTCTTTCACAAATTTGGCTATGTCCTGCTTGTATTTCTCAGACCTTGTCCGTTGTCTCTGTGGATGGTATACGTCCGCCAGGCTAGCACCACTGAACAGCCGGTCAATTTCTTTCCCAAATGCACCACTCATGCGTGCACATCGGAGAACTTGGTCATCCGTATAGCGCCCCCTTGATCTTTTCAGCATCTCTGAAATTTAATGACAAGCAAATACTTTCAAAAACAAATTGTGATCATAAAAAAAAATTTAAGCCAGTCACTTTTCATTGTTGTCTAACCTTTCTTTGTATTTTGTTGTTATTATTATTATCATTATCATTATTATTATTATTATTATTATTATTATTATTATTATTATTATTATTATTATTATTATTATTATTATTATTATTATTATTATTATTATTATCATTATATTTACAATTTTTTTTGTCATCAAGGCTAAGGCTGTCTTTCCACTCCCCTTTTGGTGCCGAAAACTCTGACACTGTACAAGTCAGAAAATATAGGCTATATCCACATCTGATGATGAGTGATCAAAAGTTGCAGCATTTCAATTTATACAAGTTCTGAAGATAACACACACATTTACTGTGAAACAAATCTTCTTTTTTTTTATATGTAGTTTACCTTTGAATTCATTATTCAAGAATTCATTGACAAGGTCAAGTCCTATATTCTTCCCCGGAAGACCTGACAAATTTGCTGTCCTGTTCCACAGGAGGTCTGTGCGCAGCCTCTCAGACACAAAACCAGCAATACCTGAAAAATATAAGAATCAACAGTACAAGGGACTAAGTTAAAACATTGACTTAGCAAGGAACTGTACAAAAGTTGGTAAATCCCCACATCAACACATGTGGTGGTATAAGTTGATTTTCTCACATTATACATTTACATGCAGATAATGGCTGCAGATTGTTGCTTTTGTCATTTTATACAGTGTATTATGTGTAATTAGAGAGTAAACCATATGCAGAGTTTAAAAATTTACAGCACATGTAAGCAACATGTTAATTATATGTTAAGAAAATACAAAATAAATAGGTTGTTCAGAACAAAATTACTCATAATTCTGCATTTGTAATAGTGTACTGGATTCAAAAGTTTATTTGAATAATTTTCTATGGTGTGACAATGTGACAACATTAAGTAAAAATCTTTCACAAAACACACACACACAAAACAAAACAAAAAAGAAAAAAAAAAAAAAAAACTTACTTGCAAGGAACAAATGGCAGATGAGGAAATATTTGTTGTGATTATTATGCCAGAATGGAATTAGGTCCATTTTCCAGTCAGAAATCATGGCTGGCCCGTCACCTTCACGGACTGCATCTTTGCGAGTCATATTGACCAGTCCCTCCCACATCAATGTACGAGTGTAGTTCAAAACATGGTCATCAGACTCGGCACCCAGGGCACATTCCTCTGAACAGAACCACTTCTCTGTGAAATGCATTATTTGAAAAAGTGAAATGGTGCTAAAATACCATTGAGTTGGTGCTATTGAAATATATCAAGGTAAACCAATAAGTTGCCAAAACCATTGTTTATTTGTTTTATATATTTATATATATATATTATCTATTTATTTTAATATATAAGAGGCAGTTTTCTATTCTATGTTGACATTCCATAAAAGCAAATTTTCTAGTAGCAGACTAAGCTGTACTCCGCTTGGGGTGGATGATATACATCGTTATACATCATGTACATCTGTTCAGCATACAACTTTTTACTCGTGGATGACATTCCATTACACCAAGATTTGCATAAGTAAAAGACACATGCATGACTGAACATGTGCACCAATAGCAACTTCATGTTGTTTGTTGTATTATAAGAAAAAGGAATCTAACTGTACAAAAAAATTGTTTCTACGTTTTTTGCCCTTTTCAGGTGAACTTGCGGTCAGGTGTGGTCTTAGGCATGTTTAAGCTCATATTCATCACAAACCCTAGCTTGCAACATAATGTGTCTTCTACAACAGATTTATGTATCTGTGGATTAGTTTCACAATAAAGTGAAATTGTATATTGATACACAAATTGTTGGTTGTTTTGCATGTGGGCAGGAGTTTGCTTATTATGTCTTATTTTTTTTAAAAAAATACATGTACAGTGGTACCTGTCTTGAGGGACCCCACTAATTAGAGACTGCATATCTTTTAAAGACCACTCTCTGAGAATGCTGTACTATCTTTACCATGTTATTGTACCTCTAAGGAAAGACCACCTGTTTTCAGAGACCACATTTTGACCCTCCCTTTGGGGGCTCTCTCAAGACAGGAACCACTGTATTTCTTCTATTTCCACTCTACTTTTGACTTGTATTTAAATGATGCAGCATCCAACCAGGCAACTGCAAATTTGGCATTTTCATATTACATGTTCACGTTTTGCACATGATGCAAAATAGTCAAGATGTTTAAAATTTTTCAAACTGGGACCATTTGAAAATTACAGTTGCTTCTGGCTTCCTGAGTATTCAACATAGAGACCCAAATGTTGGTGAAAGTATTAGGTTTGTTGGGGCTGTGCATATATGGAGCACATTACCACAGATGTAGAATTAAAATTTATTACAGTTAGGGCCATTTGAAAAGGTTTATTGCTGGATATCTTAAAAACTATTGTAGATAGAGGTGCATGTGCTGAGGGCACATACAATGAATGGTGAACAACGGAATTATATTTTAAGCCAACACATGGGTTTAAATGCTAAACATGTGTACCTGCTATAAATATAGGTTTGATTCCAAAGAATGTATATATATATACTAGTTTCTGGTGCTAGGCTTGGTCTTAATGTTCACACACAGACAGATTTGCTATCGACAGAATCTTTATTCTCTACTTTATCTTCCTTTGTATTTTCCATTATAAGCATACCTGGCAATTCATCACATTCTGTTCCAATGCACACAAGGTGGTACCATTCTTGTTTTCGGCATTCCTCCTTTAAAAAACACTGTACCATAGGGCGACCTGGTCTCTTTTGATGACATTTGCAGTATATGTACCCTTCACTTTGTTGGCAACTTGGGCTACAGTACCAATCTTCATCTGCATGAGGAGGCTCTGTGTTGAGGCATGATACATGAAACCAGGATGGGCCACAGAAGTAGTTGCAACACAAAACCATAGGACTGTCCTGGACTGAAAGAAAAAGATTCAAATTTTGAAAATGCAGTAACTTGTTATTTCTAACTTATCAAAAATTGATAGAATATCTGAACGCTTATCACTGACCATGTATGACTGGTCCACATTTGTTAGCCCCTAATCATTTCTAAGTTGTAACATTATCATTTCCCTTTTCTCATAGAGATCACATTTGGACTTGCCTTACAAGTGCATGTTGGTCTGCAAAAATAATCCCATAGAGTTTATTTTAAGTTTTACAAATACACAGATAGCACTGTTACATTCACTGATTTATATGCAAAAGTAATGAAAAAGTCCCCAATAGATGTGCAAAAGATTTTTAAAATATTACAGAACAATATACAGTAAATGATCTCATATGTGAAACTGAAGTCTAAAAAAGCTCACTCTATTTTTATCATTCCCCTCTGTAGTATGCATACATCCTAAAGAATAAAGTGGCTTCCTCTTAATCCTCTTAAGGCAATTCCAAATGTAGCCATTTAAGTGGGTTGGAAATATAATAGAAGCACACACTTTCTGCATTTAAGAAAGGTGGTCTGTCTTTTATGATGGTTGGCCTCTGGTAAAAGGGTCATTGCAAGAGAAGAACCACTGTATTTACTTTCTGTCAACAAGAACATGTTCTAAATGTTAAATATAGTCACCAGTGCCACAATGACAATAGCCCAATGGATCCTCTGCTCCTGGTAGTGGTACACTTTCTCTTAGTCTCCTTGGATCTCTCATCACTTTTGCTGCAACCTCCATACCTTCTTTTGGAAATTTAGGTTCACAGTGATGAACAACTTCACGTGCCACTCTCTTGAGCCATTTCTTTTTCTCCTGTTGGCTTCCTGTTGTGGGATATTCAGCCGGGGTGTCTCTCATATCCTCCATGCCATATGTTTTTGTTACCCACAAGGCGATGTAGGCCTCAGTAGAAAACTAAAAGAGAAGCGATGTAGCAAGAATACCACTAGTATTACGGTGAAAACTCATTATAATGACACCATTTATCCCCTTAGAAATGTGTCCGATAACTGAATATGTCCAATAAATAAATCAAATCACAAAGAAAATGACCTTTTGCTTTTCAAAACTTGTGTCATTATAATGAATATGTTGGATATCTGAGTGTCGTTATAATGAGGTTTCACTGTATCATACATGTAATATGTGTTGGTACTCAATGGTGTCTGCTGACAGGACAAGGAAGCAAGTAGAAAAAAATGATGTAAGCCTTCTTATGCAGACTAAAATCTGTGATATTTCAACTCCACCCAGTCGACCCTATGACTCTAATTTTTATTTACAGTACTACCAACCCTATGACTCTAATTTTTATTTACAGGAATATGACATTGCACTGTTGCGACTTTAACCCTTGATTTATACAACAATCAGAAGGTAGTTCATTATCATTTGGACCAGTTGTAATCTCTGAACCCACATACACATTTTAATTTTGTGTATTAACTGCTATGCAAGCAGGTTCAATGCAGGATCTATTGTTAATTATTTCACTGCACAGTGCTACCTGTTAGAGACCTCTTCCAATGAGAGACCACATATCTTTTTAATACCACAGTCTTACAACACTGTCCTGTATTTCCCCTATTATTATTCCTGTAATGAAAGATCAACTGTTTTGAAAGACCACTTTTAGTCCTGCTCTTGAGTGGTCCCTCAAGACAGGGATCGCTGTAATTATCATTTTTGGGCACTTTTACTTCGCGCACTAAATGCTAGTATGAATATTATGAAATTATGTCAAGTGTGAAAATTTCTACAGCCACAATACTGTTTAGAATGCAACTAGATTGCCTCATTTATTTACATTGTTTTAATTAGAATTCTGCCTAATTGATTGTGCATGTGGATTTTACCTGCAAGAGATCCCATACATGTTGAACATTAGCCTTGACTTCTGTTTTCATGGACCTGTGTTTAAATTTGTCCTTGAGATGACAAAGTGTCCCACGTGCTGGAAGGCTGTTGCCATGAAACAATAAGTCGATAGTGTCCTGTAACAATAGAGATAATGTTGCATGTCACTCATAGAAAATTGGAACTAAAAAACTACTACCGTGGTACATACTGTATGTGGTCACCTTATCTGCAAAGAAAAAGTTGTTACATACTGCAGGTGATAATTCACTTGTGGCAAGTTGACAAAGAATCAAACTCCTGTGCCTAACCAATGTAGCCACAGAATGTAGTGTCGCTGTTTGACAGTGGATACATGCATCATGCATGCTGGGTGGGTGGGTGGGACTTGGTACCAGAAAGGGTATATAGGTGCCCTTGGTGGCTTGGACTATATGTTCTGTATGCATTTTTGGGGGGGGGGGAGAATAAAGAGGGGGTCATAACTGACCCACATCTAAACAAAACTGGTGATCTGTCTCACTTTTGAAAAAAGAGGGTCAATATTCACACCTTACATCAATAAAGGAGGGGTCAAAACTGCATAGTCGGTGCGAAGAAAGGGTAATTTCTGCAGCACCTCCCACCATACAGGAAGTTCCCTCTCCATGCCCTGCATACAGCTACCAGTGTACATATATTGTATGTGCTTGCATTTATGCAACATGTTTTTCAGAGTTTGTGCTTCAAAACCAACTTTAAGTCAGAAATGGAAGGTTAAATGCCTTAATTGCCTCATAAAAGTAAAAAACATGTATGAGAATATTATAAATGTCCGGATATATCCACTTATATAATTTGTGTTATTGTAATTTCAGAATGTAAAGATTATCCTTCTTTCATTCTTTACAGTACATAACCTTCTTCCTTTCCTTTTTTTTTTAAATGCCTTCTTTTTGACTTATTACATGTATAATTGTCAATCTTGATATATCACTTGTTGGTTTTGCATTTTGTTACAAACTTGACATTTATTTGACAGGTAACCATACAGTTGCACCCCCTTGTGACCACCTTTCTCATTAATGTTGATGTATTGATGCCTTAACAAGAATAAACTCTCATTCATTCATATACATGAAGTTATATTCACCATATATACATACCTGTAAAAGGAGCATTTCTTTGTGAAACTCTTGAGGGCTTTCTACAAGAAGTTTGAGACCCTTCAGTCTTTGCCCGGCATTTGAACGCCCTCTTTTAGCATGAATCATACGCTCCACACTTAGTCCGTCTCCATTGCACAACAAAGGAAGGGGTCCATCAGGTCCCTCAGGCACATAATGGCACAGATATTCCATAATAGCTATGGTGCCATCGGTTGAAGAGGGGTTTGCATCTACCACTCCAAGGTTTACCTACCACATTACAAACAAAAAAATATGAGAATTATCAAATATACCGAGTCATTAGAGGTGCCACATAGATTTGTTACAAATGCTGGTACAGTGTAATACAATTTCCTGTAAATCATCTCATGTTAAGTAAGTCTTCATTCACAGTTAATGACAACAAGATATCACACTATCCAAATTATGGTTTCCAAGGGAAAATTTAATTCCAGTTATTAGCATTCCAAGCAAATATTGGTTAGAAAATACCATGTTACTTTGAAAAAAAATATGAAACTATCTTCAATTTAAAACAAATGAAACTGACTGCATATTAACTTTGAAGGCTGTCATCATTGGTGAGCCTAAAGACATCTCAAATGAATAAATACCAAAAACAAATCATCATTCATGGTCAGTGCCTTCTTTAAATTATGTTTTATTTTAATGAAAATATTCAGTGTTCAATCATTGAAATTAAACCACTTAAATTTTAACCGTTATTAAAATCTGCTGATCCTACGGTTCAGATATGAACAAATATACAATCAAGCAGAAAAAAAAATTAAAAAATACTTGCCACTTCACTTTGCATTTTCATTTTAGTGCTGTTCTCGTGGCTTATATGTCGAACAACACTTTTCCCAAGATCTCGTTCTAGGACAGGGAATATGTCAACAAGGATTCGTTCCACAATAATTGCTGCTCTTTGAACTCGCCTGTGGTGGTCAGTGACTGATGGCAAAAAGGCAGAAGTGGGAAGCTGGCTGGCTGGTTGTGCATCATCTTCCTTCAAGCCTATAGTGCTGACCCTGTTTTGTGTTGCAAAGCACATGGCCAGCATAACAAACGGGTTTGCTGATGTTGAAGTTTGGTGCTTCGTATGCCCCAAGACTTGAATATTGTCCCAGCATAAACCGTACCCTGCCTGCATTGTCACAGTTTCGTCAAGTGCCAGCTGTCTTCTTCTTCTTCTTCCTGTTTGTACTTCTCTGTCAGACTTTAAAGAAAACTATCATTACATTTGCAGTCAATAAAGATTTGTTTTTACATTTCCATCTCTCATTTTGACATGTATAAGTCTAATTTGCTGTTTCTAACAGTTATTTTAAATTGGCAGATATATGTGACCCTTGATCATCTAAGGAAAATAAAATGGTGTACCATCTGTATGATAAGCTACTGAACATTTGGATCAAAATTTTGATGTGACCATAATTCTTTGCATGCATCAGTTTGTGTTTTTAACACTCTGGTTCACTTTGTAGTTTGTGAACGTGCGATTTATACTCAGATGACACCACATAACTGGATATGGTTTATGGGTGTCACAGAGTGATGGAACACTCAGAAACACACTGCCCCCTCCTCCCCTCACGGGGGGGGGGGAAATAATTAAGGCACATTGCATTATTTACCTCTATTGCTCTTTTCCATGCCTTAATCTTCCTGTCAAATTCCATTGCCAAAGAATCCACATGACCTCTGACTGCATTGGCACCTTGGGTCACTCCTGCAAAAATATATACTTGTACATACTTACATGGAAGAAAGAGAACTCTGACATCAGTACCCTGTATTTTCATGAATTCAAAATATTGTCTTGTATTTAAAATATATGTTTCATAATGGAATATGAATTAATAATCTTATTAATAAGCCATCAAAATGGTAGACCTATAATGTAATTATATATATATATATATATATATATATATTTGTGACTCGTGATTGACAATTTAATTTTTTGTAAACTTTGAATTCAGATACTTAAGAGTCGTGAAAATTAATGAAACAAACAAATCACCATCACCTGAAAATATTACATGTACATCTGCATTTATTATCATATCCTGAAACAACTTTTTGTCATGAAATGGTAATCGTCTTTTCAAAAATTATAACCTGTGAATTTTGCACTTTAATTTATCATAAAGTGTGAATGCACTTTTTCATGAAGTATGAAAAAAACCTCAACCCCCCCCCCCCCCCCCCAAGTGTTGTAAAGTGTGGTTTTTCTCTCTCTTCATGTTTGCGATAAATATATCTTCAATGAGCATAAAAAATTTACAGAACCATGCAAAAATTTTCACACAAGTTACATCATTAGATTATTACCCATGTGGTTCAATGTTGTAAATATCTTCTGGGGACAGCCTTGCCTCCACATTTCTACCCCCAGAGCCATCTGAATGAATTTGTCCACCTTTGGCCTATTTGTGAAGTGTAGGATGGACAACAAACCTCCAACCCGCCGGTCCAGGTATTCCTGTTTCTCGTCCCTTCTAAGTTCCCTGTAAATTGTACAAAATGATTATACAGTGGTATTAAAAAGATATTTATTACCTCATTGGAGGATATTTCAAGACATGTACCAATGTAATAACATATGCAATATACTTGACTCCATACAGATCAAGATATATGTATAATATTAATCCACCATGCAACCTGATGGTAAAGCAAGAAACTCCAGTTCCTATGGTGAGAATAAATTTACTGTATAAAAGAGCTATAGTTTACTTATTGTTCATTTTTACCTCACATTTAAGAAACATGTCTTTTAATTCATTTAGTCAAAAGTTTTACATGTGTTTTCTGTAATATGAAGCCAAGCATACACGTATGACAAGTGGCATCTGTAATATTGTTGCCTACCTTTTCTGACCTTGTTGTCCCTTTGAAAAGCCAGACTTAAGAGATTCTGGGGTAGGTAGTGCTGAAGCCAGGCACCTAAGCAATGTTGGGGTATTCTCCTCAGCCTCAACCACAACAGTACTCCATGAAAAGTTCCCGAGGTTTTCAAGGGTCAATGGCTGTCTCATGATACTGTCTTTCTTTGTGCTCTCATGCATCTGTAAAAAAAAATTAAACTACGTAGAAAAGAAGATGCTATACTTTGCCATTGTTCAACATTATCTAAATGTGGGGTGTTAGCCTAATTTGTATAAATTAAAATGCTACAACTTTGGTTCTTGCTTCATTGGACGTGGATATGTCACAACTTATAAACTTCAGTTTGAATGACTCCACTACCTACAGTAGTTTTGAAGCTTTTCAAAAGATTTTAATTATTTGTATTTGCCTAATTTGCAAAAAATAAAATCCTACAACTTTGATTCATGGTTCATGGGATGGGGCTTTGCCACAAACCTATATATTGAAGTTAGAATGGCAGCTCTATCTATACTAGTTTTGGAGATACTCAACTTTTAATTTTTTCAATGCCCCTAATTAGCATAATTTGAAATTTGACACTTTCCATTTACTGTCCGTTATATTGGCAGGTGTCACAAACCTATATGCACATTGAAATTTTATGTCTATCTGCAATAGTTTTGTTGATACAGAGCTTATAAAATTTTAATTGCCTTTAATTTGCATAATTCTAAACATCATCACTATCCCAAACAATCTGCACAGTTTCACAGGTAGAGCAGTCACCATGGGAAATTTGATGTTTTTTTGGAATAACAGGGTCTGTGAGAGGGAGAGGGAGAGAGAGAGAGAGAGAGAGAGAGAGAGAGAGAGAGAGAGAGAGAGAGAGAGAGAGAGAGAGAGAGAGAGAGAGAGAGAGAGAGAGAGATCATCATCTCTTTCAAGGTAATACTGTTTTTGCCTGTTTAGCACACCCAGGGCCCTTGGACAGGGACCCTGAGTCATCAGCCACATAAAACAATGGCCTGACAGTTATCCAAGCGAAAAGTTGCTGCTGTGACCAGCCCCCCCCCCCCCCCCCAGCTGTGCAAACATATACATGTATGTCCAGTGCTGAGGCAGTGACCCCATGGGAGTTGTCAGCCTCTGCACCAGCCTCAGTGGAACACTGTGAGAGAGGCTTACATATTTAGTGGACCCTGTACACTGTAATCAGATCTCTAGCAAATCAGGAGTAAGCAGAAATATTTCAGCCTCACTGAACCCAAACATGCAGTCCTCTTAACAGGGTTTGCATGGTGATTATGAACTTTTTTTACATAAAAAGTATTGAGTGATGATTGTTCTATTAAATACTTCAACATGTGCATCTGATTTGATATCATATATAATTCATAATTACAGTCTAAACTATTTTGTGTCAATGTAACAAACCATTTTATATTCAACACAGTGTGCCCCCTTTCCCCCTTCCAAAAGTAGCACTACTGTGAAATAAAGTTTATTTACAGAATATACCAAAATTTGTGCTGAAGGTCAAAGTTATAGGATCAATGCGTAAGTACAATATTTGTTTGAATCTTATCTAGAGGACAATGATGACATTTGCTACAAATGTTCATAAAAATTGTTAACCAGGCTAAAACTGTCACAATCTTCCTATTTTTTATATGTATATAAACATAAGAAAGAAAGAGGGGGAGGGGGGAGAGAGAGACTCTGTGTGTGTGTGTGCCAAGTCATCACCTCTTTCAATTTTTTATAGGAGAATAATTCATCACATGTAGGTGACTATTCAATCTGATGCTGTTGTTGCCTGTTTGGCAGGCCTATGGCCCTTGATAATTGGTCCGGGAGGGACCCTGGGCCACCAGCCACATACAAAAATGGTCTGACAGTTTGTAAGGAAGCAGGAAATGCTGCTGTGACCACTCAAGGAGGCTACACCCACAGTAAGCCTCTCCCGGCTGCCTAAACACACGCAGCTGTGCAAACATGTATGTCCAGTACTGAGGCAGTGAGTGACCCCATAGGGCTTAATTGTCTGCCTGTCTACCACCCCATTCTACCAGCCTCAGTTGAGCTCTGAGACAGGCTTGCATATGTTATTCAGTAGACCATGTCTAAAACCTGTCTCCAGTCAGTCAGCACTGGGCAGAACTATTTTGTAGCCATGCTGAACCCAACATGTATCTCCCTTAACAGGGTTTGCATGGTGATTATGAGTTTTTTTACATAAAAAGTATTGAGTGATGGTAATTCCATAAAATACTTCAACATGCGAATTTGACCCGATATGATATAATTCATTATTACACTCTAAATTATTTTGTGTCATTGTAACAAATAATTTTATATTTGACACAATGCCCCCCTCCCCCTTGCACAAGCATGTATTCAGACTATTCACATGACATAAAAGCTTGAAATTTGCCACATTTAGTTACACCTGCCAAAAATACTGACCATAAATGATGAGACAATAGTCTTGTCACATATAATGTAACTAAACTTGGTTTTCCTTGCATGACAAAATGTAGATCTTTGTTACTAGTGAAAGAATCTGATACAAATATTATATGAGTGCCCAGGTTGGACAAACCATTTTTTTTTTCAATTTATGAAAAAGCAACAATTGTTTTCACTTTTACAGATAAAGCATGATAATAACCCCCATCACGCCACATACAATGATGTACATTGTGGAGCTTTACAAGTATTGCACTCGCTTCAATTTGCATTTGTGTGGCTCAGGCTACCACTCTAACATTCTGTTGAATGTGGACATGGGCCTGACGGCCTGCAAAAGGAATTTTTAGAAAAACAAAATGTCTGGGTTGGTACCCAGACATAACAAACAAATCACCATCACCTGAAAATATTATTACATGTACACCTGCCTTTATCATCAAAAGGTGAAATAAGACCATGTTTGTTTCTTTAATTTTCACAAAAGAAATCAGTTACCACTATTTTACAGTCTACAGAATTTGACTTTTCCTTTCGAATTTTTACACACACATGCACATGGTGTAATTTACTGTAAATGCCCTTTGGAGTTTTAGCTCAACAATTGATGCATATTGAGCATTTATAATTAATTATAAAGATAGCCAAAAAGTTACCTCATTTTACTAACCTCATGTTTGATCAGTTCTTCAGTAACTGCCAAAAACGCCTCCTTAGCTGCCTCGGACTCTTGTATAAGTGTAGAAAAGGCAAGACGATATTTAAACTGGTGCAAATAGGCAACAGCCTTGTCCTTCGGTGAAATATTCGATTCTTCAGGCTTTGAACTTCGAACTGATTTGGCAACTGGGGTCAAAAATGTTTTCCCTGGAGATCCTCGATTGGACCATGTTCTCTTCTTCTTTTTTGGAGTGTCCATTGTCTTCTGTCTTAATTCATGTCTACATTTGCCACATATGAATTTACTCTTGAAGAAAGACCTGGGTGACAGTTTCCCTGGAAAAACTTTCCCAAAAGTCCTGGGGGAAGTTAGTGACGTTACAGAATATCTTTTGTAACCACCAGTCTTCTTCTGGAATTCTTCCCCACAGTTGATACACACACACTCCATTTTGACGCTTTGTCTTTGAATATTTACACTCTTAACACCTTGTGTCCACCGTCCACTTTCTTTGCTCTATTTACAACTTCTTTTTACAACTATAACTTCTATTTACAACTATAATATTCTATTCTAAATGTCTTTATCAATATATATAAGATTTCTTAACTGATCATTTTAACTCGTTGTCCACGCCAGTCTTCACCAAATCGCTATGCGTATGTTTACCAAGATAAAAGACCACAAATGCACTGCACCGTTCACGTCTCAGCAAACTGCAACTTTTCTGCTCGACTTCGTTGTGCCACGCCTCTCTCATGTGGGTTTGTTGATCTTCGCGGCTTTCCGGTCGCGCATGCGCAGACGCGTAACTAGTCAACCGTCATGGCGGCCAAAACAGACGAATTTTGAAGTTAGCGTGTAAATGGGTGGAATATGGCATATTAAATTGCTCTAGCATATCGGATTATATAGCGCCCGGCGCGCCACGACCCTAAGGAATAAAACGGTGGGTGGATTTCGTTTGGGTCTGCCGTATTACGGGAGATATCTCGGTTAGAAGGGTCAACTACCTGGCTGAAGCGGAGTCGAGTTGGGACCCACCCGCAAGCTTAACAGAGCGAGGGGAGGTCCCTTGGGGCTAGCCACACCCAGTTTCCGTTGCGGTTTGCCACGGACCCGGAAGACCCCCATTCAGATGGTAATTACAAATTTCTGGCACCTGTTTTGTCGAACAAGTGAATTGCTATGTAAAATACAGGCTTGAAAAGAGTTAATTTTTTCATTCAAATGCAATTGAAATATGCGGCTGATTTTTTAATTGCCCTTCAAAGATTACGTCCGATGGTAGCGAAGTGGCGTGAACGGACGTCATCAACCGCCACCCATTTATTTTGCGTGAACAGATAATTCACGGTTCATGCACGAGCCCACAAACCTTTGCATCTATTGGCCAAATTACTCCAGTTCTACACAAAAATGTACAATGCTGGACTTCTATTTACATTATCTCCACATTGGATCACTGGGTACAGGTCTTATACTAATACTTTTAATTGGCACTTTAGGCCTACCGCTTATTAATCGTTTAGTGCTACGTTAACTTATGTTTTTCTGCAATGTCCCTATCGCTCAATTGCCCGGCAATCTTTTGAGTTTGCCGTGCCCATGCAATTTCCGTTGTGGTCTGAGACTGTACCCGGAAGTTCAGACGTGGGCGCAAACGTCATGACAAAATCTGGTCAGAGAAAGAAACATGCTTTATAAAGCTGTCAATTTTAAGAAAGTAACATATCCTGGATCAAATAAGTTCATAATTGTATTCTGACCATTTGGCACTGGACCACCCAGGCTGGACCCGCAGCTACAACTTCTCGTATTCACATTACGCCGCCCAGTGCACCAATACAAGGAAAATTTTTTGCTCGATCTTGTTCATACTGGTGTTCGGGGAGATAGGGGAGACCCGGGCAAAGAGGGTCACCTATCTACTTAATAGCAGGGGCCTTTATACCTTGTCCAGCGTGTGCAGCACATTTGCTAGAGTCAGTAGACTGCTGGGACACAGTCAGAACCATAAAAGGTCGCTTATCTTTTTGAAAGCATAAATAATTTATTTTGCACACATTTATTAGCAAAAATACTTGATTTGTTTAGTGTCAGAACGCATAAAGCAGGACCCTGAGCTCATCAGCGGGTATTTCTTTAAATTAAACACATTCCGAAATTAATTATGTACTTTTTAACTGGAAAACTGCATCTGATTTCTCCAACCAACATACTTGATAGTGCTAACATTCTATGTTACGATGTAAATTTTGTAGACCGACTCAAGAGTTACATTGTATCTTAAATATGTTTTAACTGAATATCGGAAAATGGGAGTTAGAAGTCGAGTCCCACTTTGCCCGGGCCGAGACCCACTTTGCCCAAATATTGTTTGAAAAAGATAATATGGATATTTATTTTTAAGGAGCAAAAATTCTTTTAGTAATTTAAGTTTAAGTAGCAGTGTGAAACTTGATGTATATCTTGGCACCAAACTTCATATATTTTATTTATGAAGCTTCTTTTCTTAAGTGGCCTACTTTGCCCGGGTCTCCCCCACAGGCTATAGCGCATAGCTGGATGCGTAAACACAATATTCCTGTCATCTGGATGGGTAATGTTGTGGCTTTTAAAGACATGTTATACATTAACTGTGGTCTAGAAGGGCCCTAACACACTGACCAGCCGGCAGCTCCATTTTGGGCTCGTACGAACGTCGCGAGTGTTCCAAGTCGCCATACGGGTGTTTGTTCAATGTGTCTCATCGCCGGCCCGAGTTCGGAAAATATCGCGCCGGTTTGAAACTCGGAACAAGGTGGTATGGATATACATATATATATATATATATATAAGTCATTCCAAAATAAATTGTCCATTCCATTCGGACAATTTTGCCCCATCATTATATCTCCAGTTCTACTCATGGTAGAAGCACCAAATTTGTACAGTGTGTAAAGATGGGTTCTTGTGGTAAATTGGCACAATTTTATTAATATTACTACACTCATAATTGAGTTATGGCATTATGAATATTAATAAATTCTAAGGAATTTAGGCAATTTCCTGGGGTTTTAGGCAATATCCTGGGAATATAAGCCGAGTTCCTGGGAACATAAGGCCGGTCCTGGGAATGTAGCGAAGTCCCAGGAACATAGTGGTAAGCTCCCAGGAACATAGTGGCAAGTTCCTGGGAACATTGTGGCAAGTTCCCAGGAATATATTTAAAGTCCTGAGAATATAATTTTAAATTCCCAGGAATACAACTTAAGTCCCAGGAATTGAGACTAAAGTTCCTGGGAACCACACTCAGAATCCCAGGAACTTTAAGATAACAGGTAACGTATGAGGAGTGCATGCGTACATGCAGTAAGCATAACTCCAATGTTTCTTCTTATCAAATTCATTTCCCACAAATTTTCCTTTGCTAGATTTTGCGCAAAATTAGACTATCAGTCTACGCTAAACCAACTTTATCGAACCCTGTCTTGAAAACAAGAAAAAAACAAAACAAAACAAACAAAAAAAACCAAACAAACAAACAAAAAAACAAAAAAGAAAGAAAAAAACCTCGCCAAATTGTGACCTGTATTTGGTGCCTGGGTTATCATCAATACCCCCCCCCCCTTCCCCTGAGCATACTCATGGATTCTTTTGGAGTTCTGAAAGCTATACAGAGGAACCTTTGGGAGGCCTAGGCTGTACAGCCATTCTAGGACAGCCATGCATGACAAAAATGGAAACTGAAAATTTATATGAAAATGAAACAAAGGTCCCGCTTTACTATCCTAGATTGTAGGCCTATGTCTACACAGAGCGTATGTTCCCTCCCCGTCTCTCGCCCTCTCCCCCCCCCCCCACCCACCTCAAACTCTCGTCAAAATGCAGCCTCAAAAAGGGTACGTGGGTCCTAAACTCCGGCATCAAAGGAAAGATGTCTCATACATGTAGGCCTAGGTCGAAGCCTACATGGCCGAGCTATGTTTTTCCCAGGTGGTAACAAAAGTGGGTGGCCATGCATAGTGATTCAACATTTGTTAAATATTGGTAACAAGGCCTATACATACATCTTTTGATGTGTACACGATGTACCAGTTCTCTATAAGCTTAGCCGTGCGGTTTGTGAAATGCAGCACAATACATCACTGACCACAGATAGGTAAGTAATTATTTAAATCAGAAACTTCTGGTTCTAAGCCGTACTTCCATGGTGAAACTGGAAAAAAATTGTCTTTTCTCGACGAACGGAGGTAGTCTGCGCAAGCCATGTCACTTCAACCCTACCGACGATCTTGTAAAAACCGTGTACCTAGGCCTCTTCTCGTTATAGCGACTGAAAACTCCTCATTGATATTGATCAAGTTTGGAGCGGGTCAGTGGGGCAAACTTTGTGTGTGTGTATGTGTGTGTGTGTAAGTATTAAAAACATGAAATCAGTTTATGAAAAATCTAAAAGCCAGGGTCTCTGCGATTATTAAAATGTGCGCGTTATCTGAAAAGTCTGCTTTTTGCTTAGCATAAAGAACCCAAATATATCAGTTTATCTTAGTAACAGAGACGCAGGGAAGGGAGCTAGACATCGTTGCAACAAATTTCACGGTTCAGAGACCGGCAACTCATCAGACATCACATGTAAAGAAAGATTAGCAAGTGATAGTAGCAGTGTTCTTGCCCTATCAACAATAGGCCTAATTTGTATTTTGTTCAAAACATTATGGTCGTATAAAGGATTTCTGAGTCTGAATAGGAATATATCGAGTATAGGTACATCAACTATATACCCTTGGTACATCTATTAATTTATTAATTTCATCATCATCATCATCATCATCATCATAATAATAATAATAATAACAATAACAATAACAATAACAATACTAATACTAATACTAATACTAATACTAATACTAATACTAATACTAATAATAATAATAATAATAATAATAATAATAATAATAATTTGTGTGATTCCTGTCTGTACCGCTATTATGTGGATTTGTTTTATCCGGCGTCAGTCATTTCATCTCATATGCTTACTTATGACTGTAAACAGCTTGGCTAAACTAGCCTATGCCTGCCTACCTCTTTCCTTATTTACTCTGCTCTCAGTTCCAATGTTTGCTCAAATTCTTTGGAAATTCATTCTGATTAAAAGTCCACTGGATCTTCAGATCAAATAATAACCTGATTTAGGAAACACTATCCGGTAGGCCTATTCGTGAGTGAGTCATGAATCATGGAAAGGGCTGGCTGCATTGTTGATACAGCCAGCCAGGTGCCTTTACTTTTGGCCAGTCAGAACACACGTAGCAGCGTCGCCACGGCTACAGTCACCTAAGCCGACATGTTGCCGTCCACTGATCAAATCCATGGACCATACATTACAAGATGAGCGAGGCAGAGAAAACTGCAACAGTGAGGCCAAGGAGGGCCGAGTCGGCCGCTGATAACGATCTCAGTAATAACTCGACCAATCAAGTAAGATCAAAGCAAAAACACCAATCAATTGGATTATGACACTTTTTATTCCAAACAAAGTTGTTTGAAACCCAGAGACTTCCCTCCTCTCGAGTCTCTGTCCTCCATGGTTAGACCTTGGAGGAATCATCAAGTGCTAGTGCCCCCTCCAGTTGATGATTCCTCCAAGATTTAACCAAACTGCACATATTAAGTTCTAGAACTGTTACTATGGTCATGATTGAAAAACAAAAATGTCATAGATGTAATGAAAGAGTGATCAACTGTCTATCACCCAGATATCCTCACTCATTAAGTACATCTATGAACTCTGAGAGGGAGTTTGAATGGATGTATTGCAAAGTTCCTTCTTGCATGCATAGAGGTGGTCATGTGTGACGGCTGCTAAGCGGCAGAGCAACATGTGTGTGTTGGGGGGGGGGGGGGATAAGGGTATTTCCTCACTAGCACCATGCTAGCACACTGGGGTAATGTGTTTCCCATACCAGCTAACTGGAGGCGCTCTTTGTTCTGTATTTCTTATCATCATATATGTTCATACTGACCATTATGTTGGAATATTCCTATTTTCTGTACTTTGATATGGTAAAATTATTTCCTCTGCTGGGATATCCTCCTCCTCCCTTTTCCTGGGTACAGTATCTCTAGTATATCTGAGTCCCACTTGTGATGTTTTACTACAAGTTGGGCCACTGCACAAACAGGCCAACCACTGTTGATTGCATGGAGGTGTAAATGGTAAATTGGGTCATTGGTCCTGTTGTTCTATTGTGTTGACACAGCTAGTCAAAAGCTGCCTCGATCAGCATGGTAATGGGGGGGGGGGGGCAATGCAGCTAGTAGGGGATGGTGTACTATTCATAATCATAGACAAAATTGAAAACCATGTGGGATCATGGATGAATAAACTAGTTTATTCCTCCATGGTGGGATGAGGTGTGGATGGAGTCATCAAAATAACCCTATACAAATCACTGTCTCAATTATCAGCACCTATGTTGTAACTGATACATCCTGGTCAGAGACCCAGATTATCAACACTTTATTGACAAACAAAATCTGAGACTGCATATTTTTCTGGTTTGAACTTTGATCTACATGCTGCACATGCATGTATTGCACCTGCAATTTAAGACCACTGTTGTGAGGGACCACCTGACTTGTATTGTAACATTTCTGATAGCACAACAGTCTAACTTCTTTGTAGATTTACCTGTAATTTAAGACCACCTGTAACATGTACATGTGACCACTTTAGGCTGGCAGAAGGGGTGGTCCCTAAAAACATTACAAGGGAAAAGTATGTTGCACCATGGTTGCACTCCACTACATGTACTGGGTTTCCCATAGGCCTACATTTTAATTTCACACACAGGATCATATCTTTAAAATATTTCAAAGGCCTTCATTGAGTAAGTCCAAGATTCAAACATTAACTTGAGTGAGACACAATTCTAAGTGGCATGTTTTGTGTGGTATCTACTTCTAATGGAGTGACATAGTGTCACTTAGTGAAAGACAACTATTCCACTTCACAACCTGCAGACTTTTGCAGGGGACAGGTAAAACCAAATTGGGACAGGTGAAACTTAACCCCTTTGTGCCCTGTCAAACAGGTGAGTAAAAAATAATGTCCACTCCTGTTGTAGTCCTGGGTTATAGTCAAAATGACATATATACAGTGGTACCTGCTCTAAAGACCACCTCCAATTTAAGACTGCATGTCTTTTTAAGACCACTCTTTCAAGACCCTCTGCTGTATTTACATGTTAAATATACCTTCAATTTAAGACCACCTGCAGTGTGAGACCACTTTTTGTTGGCTATAGGGGTGGTCTTAAATAGCAGGTACCACTGTATGTTAAAAATTCCAAATGATCATGATTTTTTTTAAAGTGAAACCATGAATGCTGCATGAGTCTCATGTCAAAATGGCTGTATATGCATGCAGCTGTGTTTTTATTGTCACAGCTTTGCTTGCCTCCTGAAGGTTACCTGCTTATAGTTCTAATTAGCTCACTGGATATCAGGGTTTTTTTTTTATCTGGCTGGTGGCCTATGAGGGCATGAGCGCCCCAGTCCACCAGTCAAAGGTCCTAGGTCTCTGAAGCAGACAACAGCTTAGCAAAGCACATAATTACAATTAGACAAAGTGTGATAAATGACCAATTGCATTTGCTTTTATTCTATTTCATTATTGTTTTTCAATAAAATATGCTTCAACCAATTATTTAAGGGAGATGCTATTGAATATGATCATGGGCCTCCCTTCAGACTAGATATCAACAAGCCAAATTAACCACATTTTACACCATGGACCTATTCTTGTTAATGGGTCCACATTTACATTCACCCATCTATCACTGGTCAATATGCTGTCCCTCCCCTCATCCCACTTGCTACCCTGACCAGGTCTAGGGGCCATCAACAATGCTTTTTTGCCCCACTCACCTGTTTATCAGCATGTCTGATTATCTCATTTCCCAGTGGAACTTATTTTTTAAACTGATCAGAGCTTTTAATTTTGCAGCCTGTGGAGTGGGCATACATGCACCAATGGGTGACACTTCAGAGCAGCTCCCTACAAGGAGCAAAGTTGGTTATTTCAGTGATTACATCATACCAGAGTGAGTGGGTGGACACCAGCTGTTTTCAGGCAAGGTCATTGTTGCCAGGGTCCTCTTTTCCATTAAGGGATGGTTCAACATTTTCATCATTTTTGAAATAGTACTTACAGTACGCAAGGGGGGAGGGGGTTAAATGGGTCTGTACACATTCACAGGATATGGAAAATGATGGTCAATTTTTGGCCTGTTTTGTGCAATTTTGATATGATTGGGGGGGGGGGGGAAATCATCATTTTAAAGTACTAATTTGGGGGCAGGGAGGGGGGTCATGAAATTTAGTACACTAAGTACTAACTCAAAAATGATGATAATGTTGAACTATCCCTAAGAGGGAGTGTTTTACAGTACATATTAATGCCATATAAATTGCCTGTTTAGCAGACCTAGGGCTTTTGAATGATTGCATGACTGGGGCCCACTGACAAGCCACCAGCCACACATATGGCCTGACATACAGCTAAGCAGGCAACCATACAAAAAGTTGTCTGCTGAATATTACAGTACAAGACTACCCCTTATGCCAACCTAAAGTGGTCACATGCATCAGGTGTTCTTAAATTGCAGGTAAATTTACAAACAAGTTAGACTGTTGTGCCATCAGATATATGGTTACAAGTCAGGTGGTCCCTCACAATAGTGGTCTTTAATTACAGGTTCTACTGTACCACTGAGACCAGGACTTGCATAGTCTTGATCCCTGTTGAACTTGGGGGGGGGGGGGGGATACAGGGTGTTCATAATGTTTTAAAGAGCATGACACTAGCCACAAAGTTGTGGGCACCCCAAAGTTAACCCAAGTGAGCAATATAAATCGCATTGAATATTGTATTGAGCACAAAACTGAGTAGTCATCACTGCCCTGGAAGCAGAGGGTAAAATGTTATATGTGCCGGCTTATTTTGAACAACTTGGTTTACCAGTCTTATGAGGCTGTTTAAGAGAAATACATGCATATGTAGCATGTACATCAAACCAGAAAAATATGTGATCTCAGATTTTGGGTGTCAATAACATGTTGAAACTCTTGAAACTTGAAATCTTGGTCTCTGACCAGGATGTATTGGATGTATGCATTGTAGTCAGTTACAAGACATAAGTGCTGATAATTGAGACAGTAATTTGCATAGGAATGTTTTGATGACTCCATCCCACATGGTTTTCCTTTTAGTCCATGATCATGCACAGTATACCATCTCCTACTAGCTGCATTGGCCCCCCACAACCAGGTTGAGGCAGCTTTTGACTAGCTCTGTCAACACTGACAATACAGCAACACAACCAATGACCCAATTTACCATGTACACCTCCATGCAATTAACAGTGGTTGGCCTGTTTATGCAGTGGCCCAACTTGTAGTGAAAGATCACAAGTGGGACTCAAATATACTGGATAGCCTGTACCCAGGGAAAGGGAGGAGGGGGTGGGTGGGTGTACCAGTACACCAGTACAGGAAATAATTTTGCCATAACAGGGCACAGATAATAGGAATATTCCAACATAATGGCCAGTATGAACATATATGATGACCTGAAACACAGAAAAAAAGAGGGCCTCCAGTTCGCTGGTATGGGAACACATCACCCCAGTGTGCCAGCATGGTGCTAGTAAGGAAATACCCATACCCCCCCCCACACACACACACTAAATGACATGTTGCTCTGCCTCTATGCAGCCTGCTTACATGACTACCTCTATGCATACAAGAAGGAACTTTGCAATACATATATATCCATTCAAACTCCCTTTCAGAATTCATAGATGTACTTAATAAGGGAGGATGTCTGCCTACCATCACTCTTTCAGTACATCTATGACATTTTTTTTCTTTCAACCATGATCATTATTACAGTTCTAAAACTTAATATGTTCAGTTTGACTTAATCCTAGAATTTTGTTTTTTCCCATATTCTTTTTCTTTCTTTCTTTCTTTCTTTCTTTCTTTCTTTCTTTCTTTCTTTCTTTCTTTCTTTCTTTCTTTCTTTCTTTCTTTCTTTCTTTCTTTCTTTCTTTGTCCAACACTTTTCTCTGGCACTATTATACATAGAAACTCCAAACTTGGCATGATTGTACCTCCGTACAAGAAGTTGGACTTTTTATACAGGGGAATGAAGATGTTTAAAATTATGCAAATTAGGGGCATTTGAAATTTTAAATCTTTGAATATCGTCAAAAGTATAATAGATGGTGATGTCATTCCAACTTTTACCAGGGGGCGATTGACCATTGAGCATCTAATGAATTTAAAACAAAAGTTGTACCAATTTAAATTATGCTAATTAGCAGCATTTGAAACTTTAAATCTTGAATAGCGTCAAAACTATTATAGATAGAGATGTGATTTCAACTTGTACTAGGGGTTATTGACCATTGCACATGTAATGAATCTAAAACAAAAGATGTGGAAATTTAAATTATGCTAATTAGCAGTATTTGAAATTTCAAAACTTGAATATCTTCAAAACTATTATAGATAGAGATGTCATTTCAACTTCTATCTGGGGGTTATCAACCATTGCACATGTAATGAATCTTAAACAAATGTTGTAGCAATTTATATTATGCTAATCAGGGGTACTCGAAATTTTTATTCTTGAATATCTTCAACACTATATTGGAAAGAGATGTCATTCCAACTTCTACTGTGGGGTTGTTGACCATTGCGCACCTAATGAATTGAAAACAAAAGTTGTAGCAATTTAAATTATGCTAAGTAGCACCATTAGAAATTTTAAATCTTGAAAACTTCAAAGCTTTAATAGATGGAGATGCCATTCCAACTTCTACTCCTGAGTTATGGTATACTTGTACATTGCCATACCAATATGCTTTGAAGACGCACACACTGATTTGCAATGTAGCAAATCATCTTTTCTAGTTTCAATTTTGTATCTCAAGGCCTAGTTGAAGGTCATGTCATTTTAGGATGTGACTATTGAAATGCGTCATAATCGTTATAAACATAGATTTGGCATACAGATTTATTACAGATGATTTTAACCCAATAGGCTTTGAAATTACCATTATTTTTCCAGATGCATGCTGTTAACGTTGTTTTGTCTCAAATCTATATGTTTTGTGTTTGTTAGTTTTTTTCCTTTTTTTCCTCATTTTTTCAACTTAGAGGGCCAAGCGGTAATTTGTGTGTGATGTATATTTTGAATTTTTAGCCTAGACTGTTTCCACAATCATTCCTAATATAACATGTATCAGCAATTTTCTCTCAATTCCTGGGACTTGAATACCGTTCCTAGGAGCTGACCTCTATGTTCCTGGGACTTGATTAATATATTCCAGGGATTTTAGTTGTGTTCCCAGGAATTTGCCATTATATTCCCAGGAACTTGCCACTATGTTCCTGGGACTTCTGCTAAATTCCCAGGACTGGCATTATATGTTCCTAGGAACTCGCTTATATTCTCAGGAAATTGCCTAAATTCCCAGGATATTGCCTAAAATCCCAGGAAATTGCCTAAATTCCTGAGAATTTATTAATATTCATAATGCCATAGCTCAATTATGAGTGTAGTAATATTGATAAAATTGTGCCAATTTACTACTAGAACCCATCTCCATACACTGTGAAAATTTGGTGCTTTTACCACGAGTAGAACTGGAGATATGATGATGGGGCAAAATTGTCCGAATGGAATGGAATATATATATATATATATATATATATATATATATATATATATATATATATATATATATATATATATATATATATATATATATATATATATATATATATATATATATATATATATATATATATATATATATATATATATATATGCATGATTTTCGTGCGAGTCCAAGCCGATTTGTGTGTCAACCTGTTGTAGTTTAGAAACTAGTTTACAGAGGTGCGCTTGACTGTCATGTGACCACGTGTCTTGATCATAAAAGAGGAGAATGTGAGATCTTGAGCTGACAAGATGCCTCGTGGTCGTGGAAAAGGAAGAACTCGTTGTGTTAGACCATCAAATGAACCAAAATCAACGGAAGATGTCAATAAAACGTCGCCGAGTCCTGAAATTATGGTTACACCAGAAAGACAGAGACAAAGTTGCAAAACGACACCAAAGTCTTTGAAAAGTGCAACACGAGAGAGAATAGTGTTTGTAATTGTAAAATTGTAATTTTAAAGCTAAAATGCGACAATGTTTTCCGGGTAGATAGAGAGAAAGCAAGAAAGAGAAAATAAGTTTGTGTTGGCATACAGACATACTTATGATCAACTATGCGAACATATTTTCTGAGGAGAGAAGGAAAGAGAAAGAAAGACAAAAAGAACGAAAGAAAACCAAAATGCGACAATGTTTTCCGGGAAGATATAAAGAAAGCAATAAAGAGAAAATAAGTGTGTGTTGGCATTCAGACATACTTATGATAAACTATGCGAACATATTTTCTGTGAAGAGAGAAGGAAAGGGAAAGAAAGAAGGAAAGAAAGAAAGAAAGAAGGAAGGAAGGAAAGAAGGAAAGAAAGAAAGAAAGAAAGAAAGAAAGAAAGAAAGAAAGAAAGAAAGAAACGAAAAACGTTACATTTAGTAGTATACATTGACATGGTCTATTGTTATAAACACCCACCCAGCACACCAATTGTGCACTGTGTCATAAACAGCAGGGCTGAGTTAGTATTTGGTTTAAACATATTTTATTTTTAAAAACGATTGAAAAACAGACTTAATGCCTATATGAATTCCTCTCGTGGAATAAAAATATAAATGATTTCAGTTGTTTCTGTTGAAATACAATTAAACTTCTGTAACAATCAGGAACAATTATTATGGTAGATGCAGTGTGTATAACTTAGTCACTAGGTAATTAAGTGTAATCATATTATGTACAATAACAGTTAAGCATGTAAAAAAAAAAGGAAAGAAACACAAGTTACAGAACAACATAGTAACACGGACATAACTCTGAGACGATTAGACGAGTGCCATAAACGGGACAGATCAGGGACTTCCAATTGCTTTGTCAGAAATATAGATGTAATAACCTATGTTGGCATAGCAATATTGAGACTAACTTTGTTCTGTTGATCCGGACTATATATGGCTTTGTTAATTCAAGGTGGTTTGAATCATCCTGACTGAAAAATAAAATTCTGAGCTGCGTCAAATATGATTTTTTTTGCTTTCGAGCAGCTATTGCCTCCATACAATAAGGTATTTAGAGCGAAAGGTGCCAGTGGCATGATTATTAATTGTGATCTACTTCTTTGGATGATATAATTTGGGCATTCAAAACAATAATGAAAAGACGTTTCAACAGGCGTACAACATGTGCAGGCAGGGGAATCTAAGAATCATATTTCATACATGTCTTGATTCAACTGGCTGCAACCCATCCTGATCCCAGAATGTCAAATATTTTTATTTCTAATACCAATGTAAAACAAGTAGTTAGTTTTCGGTTTGTCTCCATCCAGTTTACGTTGAGATGATTCTGTATTTTCTGAATTACAAACGGCAGGTGGGAGCATATTCCAATGTTGAATAGTACAAGGAATGGAGGACTTTCCGTACCAATTAATTCTGCATTTGGGTTAGTCAGTTTGTTTTTGGACCTGACATTGTATTGATTTCCAGATGATGCATTTCCAGGAACTAGGTTACATAAGTACGCGGGTGCATATCCATGGACCATTTTGTAAAAATGTTTTAATCAATGTTTTTCTGTACGTTCCGAATTAGTCTTCCACCCAGTTTCACTGTTCGGTTCAGAATGCATTTTACAACGTATTGCTCCCATCACTGCACGGGCTGCATGCAGTTGAACACTCTCGAACAGGTCTGCGTCTGACTCCGTGCACCCCCTCCCCCGCCCCCCCCCCCCATCACCACCACCACACCTCCATACTCTAAAATTGGTCGGATATGCACAAAATATACCATTTCAAGAGAATGCATGCTTAATTTAAATTGCAACATTTTCATTACACCAACGAGTTTCTAGCTTTGGAAACTATACAATTAATAGGACTGGGCCATGATAAATCTGCTGAGTGTTAAACCAAGATGTGCTGTGTTACATTATCAAGAGTATTTCCATGGAATTGGATAGGAGAATATGACGGATATTGTTTTCTACTTACAAGCATTGTTTTTGTTTTTGTACTGTTAAAGGTGACCAACCCCTGCTTTGTCCATTTTTGTACTTCACTAAGATCATTGTTTAGAATTTCGGCAGAATTGTTGGAGTCAGCGGAATCGTCGACTGTGATAAATAAAGTAATACCATCAACGTACAATTTGATACTAAATCTTACTATGTCCACGATATCATTGACAGAGATGAGAAATAAAACTTCTGCTGAAAGCAATTTCGGAGCAACGTTCCTGAATGTAAATCTTTCTGTCAACGTTTGCAGGTAATGGTGGTTTAAATTCCGTTCAGGTGCTGGCGTGCTTGGGCTTGGTAGCAGTCCTGGCACAGGTATTGCTGACATTTAGGATAGAGCGCTATGAAGAATACAAGACCAGTCTTAATCCAGCCAGAATCGTCATTAGCCTGGCAGTATTCACAGGTAACTTCCCGAAGCCTACAGACTTGACTGATAATTTATCCACTTAAGTTCAGTAAGATTTACAGAACACTTTCACCGGTGTACAAACTAGGAAAGAATTACTTAAAAATCCCAAATCGAGTAAGATCAAAATTAGAAGTTTGTGGCCGAAAATCATGATGCTTGCCATGATAGGTCATTTCAGGACGACACAAATGAACTCTGCACTTCGAATTGTTTAGTTTAACACCTTTTTATTTTTTGAGAATATGCATATTGTTTTGTGGTTTTGTTTGGAGATAGGGTAGATGAAGGGGTATTTTCCTTTTATTTTCATGTCTGCATGCGAACTCAGACGTCTTGTTTTTCCTAATATTCTTTATTGACTTATTTATTACATATTTTTCTCTTCTCTTCATTTTTGTGCCGGCTTTAACTCAAACACCGCGCGAGCCAGAAACTTCCAATTTGGAATGTGTGTAGCGCGTATGGCCAAATTTTGCATATCGTTCAAAATAGTCAACCGATTCAAATATGCGGATTAGGGCCATTAAAAAATTTCGAGCAATTCTAGTTTCCATATTTTCAACAAAGAAATCCAAATATGGATTTTATTGGTACGTTTGTTTGGGGCTTCCCTTATGTTGGACACATTACCAAAAATAATATTTAAATCTATGCTAAATGTGGACACTTCAAATTTTGAAATTTCAAGTTTTGTATCGCTCTAGCAACTGCAGTGAAGTTTTGTAAATCGTTCAGAATAGCCAAGATGTTGAAAATTTATGTAGCTTAGAGTCATTTAAAAATGTCAGTTACCACTGGGTTCTAAACTCTTCTACAGGCAGTCACAAATGTTGCTGCTATGGGTATGGGGCGGGCGGTGCATCAAATGGACACACCATACTGGTTTTAAAATGCAAATTTATATCAATTACGACATTTGAAAAGTTTCAATGTTAAATAAAACAAAATACAGTTGGAGGTGTCATTTCAACTGCAATTCATAGCTTTGTTCTGTAAACGCATCCAATCAACTGCAAACAAAAGTTAAAGAACTTTCAGTTACGTTAATCAGGAGCACAAAAAATCACCATGTTGGATATCTTCGAAACTGTATAGATAAAGATACCATTGCAATTTTGAATCACAGATTTGTGTTGTTGGCGCATCTAATGCCCCATGAAAAAGTTGTATCTTTTTCTATTTAGGGGCACTTGAACATTTAGGCGTGCCCTGGACCAACAGCAAATGCCATGGCGTGGAACTTATGTTTTTAGGGCTCTTTTGCAATATCAAAGTTAAACCTCTTAAAAGCTATAACAGATATATATGTATATATATATCTGCCATTCCAAATGTAATTGATATGTTTATGCTATAGGCGCATCTAATGAGCAGTGACTGAAAATGCGGCGTTTTGATATGTGCTAACTATGCAAAAGTATAAAATTGAAATGGTAAATAGCTTCAAAACTATTATAGATGGAGTAGCTGCAGACATGTGGCCTTGCCGATGGGCGCAAGGTTGATCGCACACGGAGGGCGAAGAGACAACAGAAATATCCTGTAGGTGAAAGTGTTCCTACAAGTTTAGGTTGTTTGTTTGTGTAATAGGTCTGTCCAGAAAACAATGAACTAAGGTGGTAGCATTTCAATTAAAGACAGGGCCTATGTTAATTAGGCCGCTACGCCAGGCTTTAGAGTTAAATATCGACATAACTTGCCGTCAAAATGTGTATAATTTTCACATACACAGACAGAAGCAATTTTAACTATTATTTTCCAAAAATGGATGGTCAGTTCAGCACCTTTCATGTTTTCTGTATGTTACAGTGACCTGTGTCTCGACAGCCATGGTGGTATTTTTTATCCGATTTACAACTTCTGGGCTCTCAAGTTTTCGCCCAGCTCGATTTTACAAACGATTTGCAACGTACGAGCTCTTCAACTCTACTGATCGATTGAAAATACACGCAACACTTGGATATTCATTCGTGTTGGTTGGCGTTGCAAACATGTTCTTTATCGTAGCTGCCATTTTGGCCATCTTGCGTCTAAAGCTGCTCCTTGCAGCCAGAGGTCCTAATGTAACGGCAACTGTCACCGAAATGACAGCAAAGCCAGCACCGACGATGGACCAAAACAAACAAAGGCCGAGCCTTGAGATTGATGGTTCCCAAGAGCGAGCAGCAAAGAGTGATTTCAGATACCATAAGTTTGCCTAATTTGTGGGCTAAGGTATGAAACATATAAACTCACCATACGTGTAAACAAGACAACTGAGAATGCTGAACAAAGTAGAAAAGCTGACCCGTTCGCCTGGTGATTAAGTATCGATGACTCTTTGCGAAGGGAGTGGGTGAATATTTGTAAAAATGAATGTAATAATTCTGACTTCTTGTCAGGGGAACAACAATTTTCTACACTTTTAATGCGTCTAAGGATATGCTGACCAAATTTGGACATTTTGTGAAAAAGTGCTTAGAAACAATTTACTGGTGACATATAAATAATATTATTAGTGATATTGCCTCTTCTCATGTTATTGTGGACTTTCATGTTTAATTTTAGTAGTAGTTGGTTGCACCCCGGTGGTGGTATTCACACAGAATTTGATCTGATCTGACTTTGATCCTAAAATTTAATTGGTGCACCTTTGACCCAGAACTATTTGACCCATGGCCTAAAATATGAATCAAAATTTCGAGGAATAAACAATCTGTGTTCTGGGCTGCAATACGAACTCTGTTTTCAACATTTTCATTTTATTAAATCAATCTTAGTTTAATCCAGCACTTTGTCTTTTAAGCTGGATAAAAACATCTGGATCACAGTAAGATTAAGCCTTTATCCTGAAATGTTAATCATATGCTTTGTACAATAGCCATAAAAGAGATTGGTTTACAGTAAAATTGTCATGCGACCCAGGATTAAGGTATGGCGACTCATTGGCGCCGACCTAATGTTATTTTTTATCTCAAATAATAATAACTGGTAATTACAAGACAATTATCTCGAAATTACGAGATAGCTATCTTGTAATTCAGAGTTACTATCTCGTCATTACGAGATAGTAAAAAATAAAAAAATACATTAGGTTGGCACCAATGAGCCACCATATTAAGGAAAATGGATCAAAACAAGTTGATTTTAATTTTGATCCAAAAATTCCTAACAGATTAAAATTCTTTGTGGGTAAGGCCACAGGACATTGTTGCCTCTGATGTCGCAGTGTTCATCCTTGTCGGTAGAGGACGCTCCAGGCCAAGATGAGAGCATACCTGTTGTTAACGTGTATAAAAGTGCCTTCGGCTGTGCCCAGCTAACAAATTAAACTGACGTCAAAAGAGGTAATGTGTAAATGGGGAAAGAACTTCCATTGTAAACAGTCATGTTTCAATAAATGTGCAAGTTACCTAAGGTCTAATAAAATATATGTGTGGTTCTGGTAACCCAACCAATCCTACCTTAAAGGCCCTACCCTAAATAAATTTTATGAAACATAAAGAAATAGTTTCAGACCGCCCTTCCGTGATAAAAAATGATCGACACTGACTGAAACATTTTATCGAAAAAGTGACCCTCTTGTGCAGTTATTTTGTAGTAAAGTCAACTCACACACAGCATTTTATTTCAACTTGTCTGGAGGATTAACTTGGGCCAGGGAAACAGCATAGCTGCATAGCCATGCTTGTTCGGTGAAGCAGCATACCCCGGTTGTTGGTGATGGTCATCGTAATATTTTGCTAAGTTTCAGGTGTCCGTTTTCCGAGTTACCGGGACAAAAGGCTGTAAAATTACTTATGAAACACGCCTTACTATCTTAACTTTAATCTGCCCACTCGGCGGTGTCTCAAAGCGGTTATCATCATTAGTAACAAACCCAAATACAACACGACACCCTGGCAAATGCACGTTGGTGAGCGCCATTTAGAACATGGTGCAATGCATTGCGGGACAGTTGCACAAAAATACATTTGATTTGGATATCAAAGTGAATCGCGGTCACAGTATATATCATGTCATTATTGATGTTATACTTATTCATTTATTTATTTATTTATTTATTTATTTAGTTAGTTAGTTAGTTAGTTAGTTAGTTAGTTAGTTAGTTAGTTAGTTAGTTAGTTAGTTAGTTAGTTAGTTAGTTAGTTAGTTAGTTAGTTAGTTAGTTAGTTAGTTAGTTAGTTAGTTAGTTAGTTAGTTAGTTAGTTAGTTAGTTAGTTAGTTAGTTAGTTAGTTAGTTAGTTAGTTAGTTAGTTAGTTAGTTAGTTAGTTAGTTAGTTAGTTAGTTAGTTAGTTAGTTAGTTAGTTAGTTAGTTAGTTAGTTAGTTAGTTAGTTAGTTAGTTAGTTAGTTAGTTAGTTAGTTAGTTAGTTAGTTAGTTAGTTACCCTTTTGGTTTCACATATTATAAACCCCCCAAGATCTGCCCACTCGGCGGTGTCTCAAGGCGGTTATCATCATTAGTAACAAACCCAAATACAACACGATACCCTGGCAAATGCACGTTGGTGAGCGCCATTTTGAACATGGTGCAATGCATTGCGGGACAGTTGCACAAAAATACAATTAATCCTAAAAATAATGTGGGCCTAACTCAAAAACTGTGGGGTGCAGAGCATTCATTAAGATGACCCTTATATTCCATCAGGCCATTTGACCTTGACTTTCACTTGGATTAAAAATTGCTTATAATCAAAATGTGTGTCCTGCATCCAGCTTCCCATATATGCTGTTTGTACAAATCAGGTAATAACTTTACAGGTTTTTGAAGAAAAACAATAAACTTGGACAAAGGCCAAAGGCCAAAGGCCAAAGTCCCCAATCATTGGGTCACGGTGACCCAGAAAGTAGGTCACAAATAGAGTCATATTTACAATGTAATCAAGTGTACTTTGATTTGGAGACTCAATTCTTTTCGCTATTGATGTCAAAGCTGCAGCCATTACAAAATCACTACTTTCAACTTTACAGGCTTGGTAACCTAACAAAAATGAGTCAAGGTCAAAAATATATTATAACCTATTAGCATTGGATATGCTCTATACATCCTATAAATTTGGCATGTCTAATTCAACCACTTTTTGGAGATGTGGATTTTTATATCTTGAAACACATTTTGCACCATGATTTCCATCAATTATAGATGGCGCCACTAGTATCACATGCAACCGAGATTTTGACCTGTACGATGTACCAAAATTTAATGAAGATCTATCAAACTTGAAGGATGCTAGAGCGGTCACACGATTTTAACATTTTGACCCAAATATTACACAACATTGCCATTAATATCGAAATCAACCTAGATTTTCATACACTTAATAAGTCCGGACAGTTACATGGCCTATCTTGAAAACTGTGGACTGCATTGCGCTCACTAACAAAAAGTTTAAGGCCGGAAGGACGGACAAACATGAGTAATACTATGAACTCTGCAACCTTTAGTGAGCCAATATAAGCAGAGTTTCTGTTTATATATTTCCGCCAATGAAATTCGATGTTCTTCGTTGATGCTTATTTCACTCCAACCATTGCTTAATACGTTCTTAGGCCAGACCAGGACATTTTATGGCTCCCTGACAATTATGGTAACCCTGCTTGAACCTAGCCCTTGAAGTCTGCCTGTCTGTTGGTTTAAACATATTTTTTATTCAAAAAAGCGATCGGGAAACAGGCTCTGCCTATATAAATCCCTCTCGTGAAAAAAAGAAATAAAAGAACAATACAAATGCTGTACAAAAGATAAAGACGGGCCACAGGACACCACATTGACGTAACATCGACATGGACATACATACAAAAAGATCAGACATCACAATTACAGGACAGACAGAAGTATACATTATTAGAATACAATACTGTCGAGGCCAGCAAACACTGTTCACATGAATACTGCTCGCGGAACAAAAAAAAAAAAAAGAAAGTACCGGCCCGCACGTGAACCACCAGGAGTCACAAGCAAAGCTTGTTCGTCAACCTGGGTGGAAAACGTACGGGCCTCAGTTGAATCTGCCAGAATTTAAGATATATGTGTGGGTACTGTCAAAAATAATTTGGTTTACTGCCTTTGAACACTTGGGATTTCCAAACATAAGAGTTTGTAGTGTGAAAGGAGCCAATACTATGATATTTTGGTGCAATAAATTCCGCTCAGTCGTGTATTTGGTACACTCAAAAAAGTAATGAAATGAATTTTCTATTTCGGCACCACAAGAACAAGCAGGAGAAGTTACTATACCAATTTTATGCATATCGTGGTTCAACTGGCTGCAGCCCATCCTAATTTTTGCATGTAGACTATTGGCTTTCCTATTACCAATGTAAAACAACTCATTTGTCTTTGGTCTCCCTTTATCCAATTTACGCTTAAAAGTATCTATATCTTCAGAATTTCGAACACCTGCCTGTCTGTTCTTACTTGTTATAGAATTGTACTACAATAACTTGTATTTTATGTCAAGTAAAATACAATAAGAAACACTAGTGATGAGGCTCTATTTTTTGACACAGTGAAAATATAAAATGGAAAATGGTACGTACAGTGATCTCACACATGAAAATATTTACAGCCGGTAATGCGGAAACTAAGTGATGCTCAAAACAGCTTAATTTCTGAATTGACATAGGAGACAGACTGAGCACGAACATGATTGGCCAAGGCAGTTGTTGGTTAGGTTTTTGAATTGGCGTAAGTTTGTAGCTTGCTTTATATCGAAACCTAATTTGTTCCATAGTTAAACCCTTGGTAATTTAGGGGGTTCTTTCCATAAGTCACAGACTTCTGAGCAGGTTGCTCTACTTTTTCATTGTCCCGAAAATCTTTCTTGGAGCTTTTCGATTTTGCTTGTGTCAGTGGTACTACAAAGATGCCATAATAAAGACAGTAGTTAAAGTTTGACTAGATAAAAGAGTTGAAAATAAGTAGCTTTGCCTTTTCATTCAGAATTTTCGAGAAACGCCTTAAGACACTTATTCGTTTAGCAGCCTGCTTATATATGTGAGAAACATGATCAGGGAATTCAAGTTTATCATCAATATAGACACCGAGTAGGTTTACACACTCTCTGGAAATATGAAAACACCATCAATTTCAAAACTAAAGTCTCTTACAACAGAGAGAGAATTAAATTAAGAAAAAACCATGACTTAAAATTTGTAATGGTTAGCTTTCATGTAATTACCTTTAAACTATTTGATACCTATATTTGCTACATAGTCAAGTTCAGATTTGACCTTCTGTATGTCTTTATCATGAAAGGAGACTGTGCTGTCGTCGGCAGAATTGTAAATTTGACAGTGTCCTTGCATGAAATAAAAGAAATCGTTAGTGAAAATTTTAAAAAGAATGGGTCCAAGAATACTACCCTGGGGTACACCTTTTAAACTGTTTGTCCATTCGCTCGAAATACCTCCATACTTGACTTTTTTTCTTTGTTTTTTCTTTAACTGACAACATAAAGAGACCGTTCATAATCCAAGGTATGTTTTCACTGTGAATGAAAAGTACTTGCCTGTACTTGTTCAATACATTCAAATACCAATGAAGGTACTTGCTTTTAATGACCATTGTTCATTCAGTACAATTTAGTTAAATTAAGCGCAAAAACCTAAAAGTCAGTCAAAAAGGTTAACTTTAGTACCTTTGGGGGCTCCTAGTGACAGGACAGTGCCCGCCACAATGGAGTGACTATGAAGGTACGGAATACTCCCTGATTCGTATAGGCTATAAACGTTCTTATTCAACCACAGGAAGTCTACAAAATCAGAGTTTCAGCATGTAATTTGACATTTATTTATCATGACACATTATGAAGAGCTGTACAAAGATGATTTATTATTACAGGCTTTAAATGTACAATTGGCCTAACTGTCGCACTGATTAAAACCATCTCATGGGTAAAGATAAATATAATGGCTACAAAATATAAATATGATACAGCAAGAAAATGAAAACATTTTCTTCTATAAAAGTAAACATTCTTAGAATCCCCATACATAGGGAGATTAAATTAATTGCTCTCTGTCATATTATCATTATTTGGGTATTTACAGGAAATATTTCCACCGAATAATCGGTATATCCTGTAGGGTGCTGTCATAAACAAAGGTGGAAAATCTGAGTTTCATTTTGCGTGCTAAATGACAAGATGTTTAAAATTTCTGAGTGACAGGACAAAGTACTGTCAATAAGTCGTCTCTCAGTAACTTGTGTTGTCATTGTAAATGTACCGGCAAGCAGTAAGTCAATTGAAAATAATAAATTAAAAACCCGTAGAATTTTGACCAGCATAATATCGAATACCACCGGGTCAACATATCCGGACTCTTAGCCATCCACCCCCGCCTCCGCCCCTAACTCTGAAGAGCTTTGCTTGAAGCTCGACGTGCTAGTTGTTTGCTCCGAAAATTAGTGGTCATTCCTTTGAACATTACTTGTCACAAAAAAAATACCAAAAGGCCAGAAAAGAGTAGATTTTCAAACCGAAAGACTGTAATATGACTGAAGTATTACTAACCTTTTCAGGCATTAACTGGCTATATGTGTCCGTGGTACTTTTTTTATATGAAAAGAATCCTCCGCAAAACAGACTTGACTGTGGTACTAAGCTAACACATAATGTACACAATTCAACCGATTATCTATCTAAGGTCTTCGACGGGTTGTATAAACAAACAGTAACATCGACACACCCTACATACGCATATATATATATATATATATATATATATATATATATATATATATATATATATATATATATATATATATATATATATATATATATATATATATATATGCCTTGTTATGCGAGCGATGAAAACCACAATGGGTATATTTGAAATAGTGTGTGCAGATGAACGTGGTGAAGAATTATGATCGACAATCTTTTGTCCATTTCCAGAAGAAAATAATTGA
This sequence comes from Hermodice carunculata, assembly GCA_964020975.1. Lineage (NCBI taxonomy): Eukaryota > Metazoa > Annelida > Polychaeta > Eunicida > Amphinomidae > Hermodice > Hermodice carunculata. Next base: position 94,763,321 of record OZ026613.1, on the reverse strand, counting down.
GAGAAACATTGCCACAATAACTGTCATACCAGTGTTTCTTGTGCGTTTTGTGGAAGATAATATGTATGTTCTATTATGGCTTTTCTCATAAATGAAATTTATACGTTGACCCAATCAAGAGATCAAAATTTTGAAGATTTGTACGGCAAAGTTATAATATGATTATACAGCGCGTCAATAGAAAAGTAGAGTTTGAAAATGCGCTTTTATTCTAAACCTGTTCCCCTGAGACCGACAAAAAGTGATTGCACGCAAAATGTTACTTGTTTTAATCTGTTCACGAGCGCTTCCCATTAACTTCTATCAGTGCCAAGTGCGCCTAATGTCGAACTGGTTTAAAACGAACTGCTCTGAATCATAATGAGGCTACCAGATTCTTGTTGATATAGGATATTATTGCCCAGGTCAACAGCTTTCCATGGCCCGCTTTGTTACAAAGCGTACGAGGAAATCTGTTGGCTCAGTCCAAAATGGGGGGCATTGAAAGAGTTAATGCACTGAATTTTGAATGATATTTCACAAGACACTTATTCGAACAAAATTCCCTATTTTGATATATATTCTCTTCGCACATGTTCGACCAAGAAAAGCTGCTGTTTAAGTTGAACGGTAGGGGACAGGTTTAAAATAATTATATTATGACAACTCACAACTCGGTGCTCAAATAATCGTGACTGGCATTACATTATGCCACTGAAAACTTAATTTTCTCACCCTTGTTTTACATCAAGAAGGCAGCTTCATATCAGTGTTGTTATGTTGCTAGAGATAACTGTACACATTTTACATATAGACAGATGCACGTTTTCTATAATAAATCCCCTACAAACACGCAAAGATGATTTCACAGATAAACATCGACCATAAAGACCATGAGAAAGGAACACTGTAAACAATAAATTGGTGATTCACGTGATTTCATTGACAAACACATAGTTTCCTTGCCTGTTAAGCTGTCATTGGGGCTAACAGTAAAACAACAAAAAGGATTAAAAGGCAGCTAAGCAGGCAAGTGGTTTTCTGGACAAAGGTTCATCGTGAATAGAATACAGCGTCTATAAAGCATAGAAAAGTTAACGACCATTCGTAAACACTCGGTCTCTCTATTTGAAACCCCACTAGAAAAGTAAGTACATTTTCAAATGGAGTTTTTGAATAAATGTGATGATGTACGTGATATTGGAAACATTAGCTGCATAATGTCAATAAAAATGCAGGCGTATATAACCTTTTCTTGTCCAAGCTTCCAAATCGCAATTTATGGGCCTTGTTTTGGATACTAGTGTCAATTCATGGCACATGAAAAGGAATAAATATCCCTCCATGCTTTGTTTTGGATACTTGTGTCAATTCATGGAACATGAAAAGTAATAAACATCCTTCCATGCTTTTTTTTGGATACCAGTGTCACTTTATCACACATAAAAAACTAACGTCTCTCCTGAACCGGCACAGGAACAGATTACATTTCGTGGAACTTAACTGTATTTATTGTAGCCGGGACCAGTGTAACACACATGACGCTGATTGTGTTGGTCTGAAGGTTATCCCATGCATTATGTGCCAGATCCCTGGCTGTCCTGCCCGTCAAGGCAACAGTTTTCAATCATAGTATCTGGCCAGGCTTCATTTTGCCGAATACGCTTCCACGCGAGACACAGGCAGGATGGACAGTGATTTTAACAAAACGTAAACCCTTTATGTCAAGGTATGATACGATTGAAGAATATTGGCCTGCTGATGTACACTTCCTACAGGACCAAATACAGAGACGACGGTCCTCCGACCAAGTCATTCCAACCATTCGTCCCGACAGCACTGTCTTGATATCTGGCCCTTGCGTAGTTTGTTGATAATTTACTCCCATTAGCTACTGATACCCACAGTCATCATAGACGAATATCGTTGTTTTTGTGGCCTTCCTTAAGTGCTTCCTGTGCTTCTTGTAATTGTTTCTGCCACATGTCCGCATACACGCCATTTGCCGCAAGAAGCTCCTCGTGCCTGAAAAAGGTGAAAAGCAAAAGTTGCATGTGTTTTCCGTATTAAGAGCCTGTGACTGTGGTATGCCTGCACACAGATTTGGAGCAGTTACAATTTTTTTCAAAAACTGGGATTATGTTTCACTAAAATTATTCCAAGGTCAGTTACAATGTATATCGAATCTCGAAGAGTAAAACATATTTCAACTCTAGAAATGCCAAAGTTTATCGTTTATTTTCCACTGGTTCAAAGTCTTTATGGGCTTGAAGTAAACCTAGACCCCATAATAGACTTCTTTATGCTTGCTTTTCCAGGGGAATATTTTATCTGTTGTGTCTCCAATGTTAAAGTTCTCGTTGTGACACAACACGAAGAAATAATTAAAAACATAAATTTAATGTTACCGATACTGAATTGACCGTGTTGCACATTGAATAACGACATAAGATGGCGATACTCCGTTACAAACTCTTGACTTCATCTGCATATAGCTGTGGCTCAAACCATCAGAATGAATCATAGACACGTTTAAATATTAATTACCATAGGCTAGTAGTCCGGCAATTTTTGGGTTGCAAGCAATAAACAAAAGCTTGAAAAGGTACAGCTTCGTGCCTTGAGGCTTGTGTACCATGACTGTCTTACAGACTATGCCAACCAGGGGCCCACCACAGCGGTGTGAGGGCATGTGGTGGACCTTACGCCTGGGCACAGGTTGTCCCCCCCCCCTCCCCAGCGCTATCAATTTCGCTTTGATTATGTTTTGGGTTTTTTTTTAAGTAACTGCCCCGTAAAGGGCTGCAGCAGACAAGCGAGGAGCCTCCTCCTCCTCCTCCTCCTCCTCCTCCTCCTCCTCCTCCTCCTCCTCCTCCTCGTCCTCATCATCATCATCATCATCATCATCATCATCATCATCATCATCATCATCATCATCACCTTTGACGTAAAGCAGACATGCAATGGCTTAACTTGTAAATGCCATTTCTGCAGGCACAGGGTCGATATATAGACCTTTCATATCTTTATATGTCAAAAGATTATGAGTTGTTAATATGCTGGCCCCTGTGGTGTTATTTGACATACTAATTGTTCTAAAACCGTATCAGCAACTTTCCATGAATTAATGTCTATTGGGTTTCCAAAATGGATAGATTAATCTTTCGTTGGCAAACGAGGAGCAAATAATCACCATTAAGTTTGTTTAAATGACTTTCCACATATTGCAATAGATGACCAAATAAGTGGTTTGCAAGATAGTTTTTCAAATATGTTGACAAATTTTTTTAATGTATAAAAGTTATTACAGAGACATCATCTTTTGTTACCGATTCTTAAGACTATTGCAGTCATGTGGAGAGACAGGTTTATAATGATCATGAAGGGTATTGCACCGATACCTTACGATCAATAAGAATAATGATCATGAAGGGTATTGCACCGATACCTTACGATCAATAAGAATCACTCTCATAATGGCTATGTATGAACTTTAGCATACTCAAACGTGGTTTATTTGAAAAAAAAAATATAACAAAAAGAAAAGAAAACGTGCATTGTTGATATCCCTTTGTAAGCAGGTCGTGATGCATATAAAAAAGTCTTCGATTGCATGAGATTTTTCACAGTACAGAGGGATACATTGTAAATAGTTGTAATTCTTCTAGTTTATTAGCTGTTCCCCCGCTGCGTTTTGGTCCAAGCAACCAGGTTTTTGCGTACCGATACGCCCATGAAATGGATTTTTTTAAACGGATAAGTTATTGTGAGAAGACTTACTTCCCCCTCTCGGCAATCTGTCCATATTTTAAAACAATGATTTCATCGACGTGAGTGATGGTGGTAAGTCTATGCGTAACTACCAAAGTTGTTATTCTGGAATTTTGGCACATTTTTGCTAAATTTAGAAGTATCGTATGTTCCGTCTTGACGTCAAGCGCTGAAGTAGCCTGCAAACAAAAAACAAGAAGCGCACTCCTTTATAAAGTTATCTTCACAAACACACACACACACGCACATATATATATATATATATATATATATATATATATATATATATATATATATTTAAACGTTTTCTCCTTTCATAAAAAATGTCTGCTCTGGAAATTCCCATTCAAAAACCATTGTGTTTGTAGAGATGTACGGTACTTTTACCCAATGCTGGGTTGTATTAATGCAATCTGAGAACACTTTCTGGGAAAATAGTAGTCATTACGAAAGTGGATGTTTAAATTGTTTAAAGATTAATGTATGCATTTGTGTAAAGCACACAGGAAATGGAAGCAGATGGGGCCCAAGCCAGGTTAGCATCTGGTTCCGGAGTAGCTTTAAATATATAGCTCGAGCAAGAGACAACAAACGGATCATAGAAAAGCCCGAGATCTGCTATGGGGGCAATGAAAAGTTGACCATTCTGCCATTTAATCATATAATTTTAATCATAAAAATGTTGAAATATAATCAAAGATAATATTTTATATTTACCTCATCAAGCGCCAAAACCTTTGGCGACTGAAGTATGGTTCTGGCTATTGCTATTCTCTGTCGCTCCCCTCCACTTAGCTTCAGACCTCTCTCGCCCACGGCTGTATCATAGCCTAGAAGATTACAGGCATGATTACGAAATGAATTCATTAAGCAACCACTTTTCCACATGTGGAGATGATCTTTCCTAGAATTAGGCCTGATGTATTCACAGTGCCATCTTTACTTGCCCATACATAAGCTCAGACGTTCCTATGCCTGTATATATTGGGGTACAAGATCTTGAAAATATTGTTCTGTACCCGTTAAGCATTTTACAACCACTGCAAAACAAGTTCTTTTCGCAATATAAGCACACACTTTTATCCTAATAAACATGCTTTTATTCCCCGCTAATGTCGATATACATTGATTTTCTCGGGATATGACAAGTAGTAGTATTTTTTATTGACAGAAATATAACGGAGTGAAAGAAAAGTATATAATAACACGTGTTACAATATGACAGTCCCCGTGATAAACTAATTTAAAAGTGTTTCTCCTGGTTGTCTTTGTAAAATGATCATTTGATAATTAGCAGAATGTATTAAGTGTATTGTAACAAAACTCTGACAAACTTTTCTTATCCTTGTTTTCATGAGTAAAGTACTAAATGATACGTCACTGTCCAAAATTAACATAAAATATGAGAAACGCACGTCATAAGTGTCAGGGCACGATATTATTAATGTGTATGTATGTAATTCACCACAATTGCAGTCTCTGGTCTCGTGGTATTCGGGACCACCGGCCCGTTTCTCTCTTTACCTGTGAGAGCTTACTCTTAGTCTCGTAAATGCGATTGTATTCCATTCAGGAATAGCACCACTTTTATACACCTCGTGAACCTTTAAAGAAGGATTTGTATGTGGAAATGTAACCCAGCGAATGGCGTCAGCGTTGTATGATCTTAGTGTTCTCTGTTTCAAGCCCTCGTCCTATCAAATTCATATTAAGATTAGTTTGCAGTTCTTGGACACGGAGACCTATGGGTGACTTTACAGACTGAGTCAAATTCATTACTTTGCTTACTGTTTCTAAAATTTGCTCCGGTCATTAACTTTCCCAGGAACTGACCTTGTCTGTCAAGAGGAGCGCACCAATACTCGCACTACTATTGGCTATTACAATGTTATTATCGTAGTCATTCGGACCGACATATGTTTCAAAGTATGATATAAGGTCTTTCTGCCGCATCTAAATTACTATAAACCAAGTTTCGCAACTGAACGAGATAGATGCGCTCAAGGTAATTCATTCTCCAAAAGAGTGAAACTTCGGCCCATAAAAGAATTTATCAATATGCTCCTGATCTTGTTTTTGCATACATTTATTCCAATCGTGTACATTTGTTCTAGTCCTATGTCTTATAAGAATAGGGGGAAAACCGTTCAACGTGTGATAATTACATTTACGCACGTGCGCCTAACTTGCGGCGCCATGATACCGTGATATTGTGACCTCATTCAACACTGTCTGTGAACGGTTATTTCCAAGCAACAGCCACGGGGCTGCGGCACTAATACTCCCGCCAGCAAATATTTAATGGACAAGCAATTAAACAGCAGCTTCTAATAGCATATAATGATCAAATATCAAATGTGAGAATTTTTAGAAAATAAATGTAAATATCAAATTTTATGGTAATTATCGGCTTTGATTCCAACATATCGATAGGCATACTTCCCATGAAGTTGCGTTTTACTGAAAATGTCTGTCAATAAGGTGGAATCATCTGCCAACAATATTCAGTGGAATTTAAACTCGATTTTTTTTTCAAAGAAAGGAGAGAGAGAGAGAGAGAGAGAGAGAGAGAGAGAGAGAGAGAGAGAGAGAGAGAGAGAGAGAGAGAGAGAGAAATGGTGCGATTCAAATTTAATGTATAGTTAGATACACGAAAGGCGCAAAATTAGTTTACTTTCTTAAAAATGCTACAAGGGTGCTCTTGTTAAACATGCCCAAAAGACTATTTTTTGCTTGTTTCATCCCCAACTTGTGGCCTTTTTGGTACAGTTTCTCTCTTACCTATAATAAGGCTTGGTAGAACTGGGGAATAGATAACTGAACTGATGTTCTTAATCTAAAATCTCAGGTCACGATATTTTGGATTGAGAACTCACTCGTGGCTACAATTAGTATTTGGATCAGTGGTTGCGATAATGCTTCCTGACTGGTCAGTGGGAGTGTAGTCTTTTCCATAAAACCAGGCTTGCCCCTGAGTCTTACGGGAAATTATATTAAAAATTTGAAACGCGCAAATTAGCATAATTTATTTTTTCTCGATATTCAGTACAAAACCTTTTCCATATTTACTAGACATGCAGTGATCAACAGCACAATAGCAGAAGTTAGAACAGCGTCTGTATATATTTTAGTTTTGAATATATTCAAGATATTACATTTAACATGTCTCTAATTAGCATAATTAAAAATGTCACCACTTCAATTCAATATTAATTAGAAACACAATGGTCAATAGAATATACGTGGGCATCACTAACTATCCTAGTTAATAAGCCATTCAATAGTTAATATTTCAAGTGCACCTAATTTGCACATTTTTCACCACACTTGTTTTTCCGGCGGCTGTGACTATTTTCGTTCGTATGTCTATCTGAATGCCTAATGTCAAGATTCTCATTACTCTGACGGTTTCCGACAGAAACTCCGGTCAACATAAGATGCAAACAAACAAACAAAAATAGATTTGCTGGGTACCAAATTTGTCTAAGGGTCTTGAAAAATTGACATAATTTAAAATGTTAAAACTTTTGTTTAATGAAACAATAAGATAAATATATACATATTAACTGCAGCTATGCGCTAGCCCCTATCCCACACCAAGGAATTTGCATTGAGGGGAAGGCGGACAGAGCCATGTATTCAGCAGGGCAAAATAATAAAAGGTGATAACTGAGAAGGCAATAAGGATGAGAGAAATAGTTTACTCATTTTCAAAACACTCTGGAATCTTAAAGACTCTAAGCACATGCGACTGTATTTGAAGAAAACCAACTTTAGAGCTTGATAAAGTTCTACTCACTGACGCAGAGACAGCTTAAGTATATATTTATGGGTTAGTATGATAATGAACTGCAGATATGTGCAAAGATCAAGCTTTGTCCTTGCCTAATTGTTAAATAAACACAGTGATAATGAAATGGTCGAGTTTTATGCTGTTTCCGTCTATTTCTTCGAAGAAACCACTGATAAAAGTGTAAGAATGGCTTCATTTGATTTCTAACAATATTATCACAAGACGGTTGCAATATTTTTTTGATATCTTGTTTAGTTTAGGAAATATAGTTTGGTAAAGTTGAAAAAATCCGATTTTCTCGTGTTTTTCTTTGACAAGGCAGATTTTTCAACTTTGCCGAATGATATTTCATAAACTGCACAAGATATCCCAAAAATGTGGCAAACTTTTTTGGATAATATTGTTAGGAACCAAACCAAACCATTTTGCCATTTGTTTTGGAACACAAATAAACATAACAGCATAAAATCCGGCCCTTTCATTATCACTCTGTTTGCTCAGCAATTATGCCCGAACAAATGTTGATCTTTGCACTAATCTGTAGTTCATGACCATACCAACCCAAAAATATATCCTTTAGCTACCATTGCATCAATCAGTAACAACGTAGAGGGCTGTACAGTTGGTTTTCTTCAAAAATGGTCCCATGTATTTAGAGTCCTTAAAATATTGATTATCCTTCAGGAAAGAATATTAATTCTATGTTGTTAATCAGCATTCCCTGTTTATGTGTCCTCGTCATGGTGCAGGTATTGTGTTGCTGAGCAGGGCTGCCATTATTATTGGTTAATTTCTAATATGAGTAGGTCCTATCGAAAGTACCTTAACAAGAATCCTTTGAACTAATAGTTGAATCTTTATCTATGAATTTTTAAAATTGCCAAACGTTAAAATTTCCCAAAGTGAACCGAATGAGCATAAAATGAAATTTCATTTTTAGTTCCTTGGATGCGCTATAGAATAAACCTGTGAATTAAAGTTGGATTGACATCTCTATCTACAATAATTTTGAAGATATTCAACATTTAAATTTCCCAAGTGCGGCTAATTATCTTAACTCTAATTTCTACAACTTCCGGTTTCATTCTATTGCATGTGAGTATTGTTCAAATCTATGAATTGAAATTGGATTGACACTTCCAGCGAAACTACTTTGGTGGATATTCGAGATATTCGCAATTTTCCAAGTGTGTTAAATAAGCTTAAATTAAAATTTTACAATGACTATTTTCATTTCACAGGATGTACCTATAACACAAATCCACAAACTGACGTTGGAATGACACCTGTACCTGTAATACATTTTTAACATATTCGATATTAAAATTTTCCATGTGTGCCTTGTTAGCATAAAGTGCATTTTACGACTTTCATTTTCATTTCATTTGATACGCCGAGAGGACAATGCATTGAACTGAGACTGATACTTCTTTTCATAATGCGTTTGAAGATTTTCAACAGCTGACTTTTCCTAATGTGTTTAATTAGCATAGATTAAAATTTTACGGTTTTGATTTTTATTTCATCGCACCTACAGCACAAACGCACAGATACTTAAAGTTTCAAGTGTCCCTAATCAGCATAGATAGCAATTGCACAAATTTGTAAGCGTGACAAGATATGCTTGATCCACACACACACGACTTGGAATTGCACCTCTGTCTACAATAGTTCGAAGATACGGAAGATTTAAAAATTGATTTGCCCATCATTTGAATAATTTTTACAATAGTAATTATTCAAAATCAAAAGATCAATTACAATAATAGAGCCACAACAATGCAGGGTTTTCAGTCATAACGGTCTCTGAGAAAAGTTCTTGACAAAATTTAGGCTGACCAAAAGAAAGAAAGAAAGAAAGAAAAAGAAAAAAGAAAGAAAGAAAGAGAGAAAGAAAGAAAGAAAGAAAGAAAGAAAGAAAGAAAGAAAGAAAGAAAGAAAGAAAGAAAGAAAGAAAGAAAGAATTTAGAGAAAACAAAATGTCTGTTTTTCACACAGCCATAATGAAGGAAGAACACGAAGATAAAAATAAGTGTGCATTGGTACATAAACATAATTATGAACGTGCATTTACTCCGCTTAATAAGCACACATTTAGTTCAAAATTTTAACATACGAGCATATATTATATTTAGCTATAACAATCATACATATATTTAACCAGTTATATGCATACTTTAAGTTGGCAATGCAAGGCATACTTTACGTTACTGCATATAGTATACCTTTAGGGAAGGCCATGATTCTCTCGTGGATGTCTGCTGCGTGAGCAGCATCTGAAATCTCTTCGTCTGAAGCTCGAGCCCGTCCGTACCGGACATTATACCTAAACACCAATTTAAGAAAAAATGTTAGCAGTGAAAATCATGAAGCATAATGTAATTATCACTCCAAACAGATACACTGTGTCTCAAAACAAAAAAACAATTGAGATTCTGCAATGTCACATTGTTCAAAAAATCTGAAGTACAGTGGTACCTGATGTATGCAACCACTGCCTTGAGCTGCCGCATTGCTTTTGTGGTCACTGGGCTCCGACATAGGAGTCAATATCTTTGTAAAATTTACCCGTGGTGACAGGTCTCCTGCTGTATGTGGCCACTTTTTCTTGGCAGAAGGGATGGCCACATGAAGCAGGTACCACTGTATATGGAAATATACGTAGGCCTACATAATACAGGAACACGTATCTATATATATGTTTCTGGTAACCCTAGCTACAATCGCTATACACTTTCGCAAACAAAAAAGAGCTTGTTTTCATACCCTAATATTCAACTGTATCTCTTGTATTTTTCTCGGTAGTAAAAGTTAGAACTCAGATAAGGAAATCTGATCCTAACTCTATCTACAATACAACTTCACTATATGAAAATAAAGTTCTATTTCAACTGATTTTCACGATAAGTGAGAATGTGATCTGACACTGTGCATGTGCAAGTGATCTTAAATGTAAATAGGTCACAACGAAACGTTTCTAACCAGACATGTTTCCATGCTTCTTGTGTCAGCAAAAGAGAGGTAGACATGCTTTGTTTCATATTTAGCCCAAACCTTCAAGTTTCATAAAACTTTCACAACCAAAATAAAGTTTAGGGAATATAGTTCAGTTATTATTGAAACTTTCTCTTTTTTGCTTACATGGGATCGTATGCATTTTTCTTTTATAACTTCTCATCCCTCATACATTTCGAAGGACGTTGATTCATACCCACATACTGATACATTGTACAATTTCTGCCTCCGTGTATTTGGTCAAATGTTAAGACATGAAAAACGCCATATATGTTGCTAAATGCTCATATACAAAAAGCTATTGCCTTAGCTAGTGTGCCCTTGCACGCGTGCGTTTTGAACGTACAAAAGAGCCTTGATAGGTTTTTCATGCCATGACTTCCAACGGTAGGTTCAAGAAATAACTAAATTGTAATTGCACAGTACGTTTGTTCATTCGAACTCGTCTGCCAAAATATCACGATTCGACCTTATTATTCTCGTACACAATTTACGAAATTCCTTTTTCTACACAAACGTTGCGACCAATACAAAAATACATACTTTGAAAAAAAAATTGCATTTGTGTATACATCTCTCTTGTTAGAACGCATCAGTGCAGACCACTGATGATATAGCTAGGACTTTGAATATATTGTGCAAAAAATTTTAATTCCACTTTCTACTACGACTTTCCGAAGGCATTTGATGAAATGTCCCATCAGCAGCTTATGGTAATTTTGTTTTATATGGCTATAAAAGGTTGTAATTTAGAACAAATCTGCAGAAACCTCAGCAATTGCTCTCAAAGTGTATATTTAAATGGGCAACACTCAGGAGCAAGTGATATAATCTTGGGAGTCCCACAAAGCACTTTGCTGGGGCCTGTATTATTCCTTGTGTTGACGAACCATTTATCCGGCTGATACCAACCTGGACAATAGCACATCTTTCTGCAAGCGACTATACATTCTGTCTATATCGCATAGTACAAACAACAGAGGGCCACAGGATCTTAGAACGTAACCCAGACATACCACAATAAATGTGTCCATTCAACCAAATATCAAGTCGTACATATCACCAATAGTCGGCAACAGTTTAATAATAAACATTTTATTGACAAGGTAGAGATATTCGAATGTGGCTCTGCCAAATACCTGGATGTATCTTTACGCTGTTATGGAATCATCCTACAGATTCCATATACAACACGACAGACGGTACCAGAGTGTCTACAGCTTGTAATATGTCTTTTATGCCCCCCTAGAGTTAAAGGCAATATGGCTAGTGTGCCTGGGCTGACTCTTTACGACGAATTTAGTGATCGCGCACTCATGTACTCACTTATGGAATATGCCAGTGTAGTGGGGAACCCGCATACAGTTGATGATATTAACAAATTGGGGTGGCAGCAGGCATGAAGTGCCAGCACGGTTTACGATAATTGGCTTTACCAAGGGAGTGTATCTAAATTGACACACACTCGGTCAGCAATCCCTTCAGGCAAGGCAAGAGAATGCTAATTTAGTCTTCATCTACAGCATCAATACTGACACGATCGATTTACATATTTCTGCGTATATTCACAAAGCCACTACATCGACCCCGTGCTCATCAGGGCAGATATGTGTTACGTTTAATACAGCAGAATCGACTGATTTAAGCGCTCATGTTTCCGCCTACATTTCGGTCTTTGGAACACCTTTCCCGAGCTCGTAGTCAATATCAGAGTCACTCACAGTTCATAGCGCTTTTAAATGTTCATAGGCTTGTTAGTAATCTCTCTCTCTCTCTCTCTCTCTCTCTCTCTCTCTCTCTCTCGCTCGCTCGCTCGCTCTCTCTCTCTCTCTCTCTCTCTCTCTCTCTCTCTCTCTCTCTCTCTCTCTCTCTCACAGAAGCTGTGTACTGCAGCGCACTGTACAGTATACTCAGCTATCTCTGACTCGACCAGTACATATGCCTACATATGAAGTTGGCAAACAGACTGACAGACAGACTGACAGACAGACTGACAGATAGGCAGGTAGGTAGGCAGGCACATACAAAGATGGCAAACAGACTGACAGACAGGTAGGCAGGTAGGTAGGGGGAAGGAAGGGTGACAGGGAGGTAAATAGAAGGTATATATGAAAGTAAGTAGATGTGTGGATCATGTTTTTATACAGTTTCTTAGAACACTGTGACACAGCATTGTGTGTGACAGCTTCGACGCTCACGATCATCTGTGCCAGACCTGATCGTGTTGCTGATCGAGTTACAGTGTAACCTGCCTAGAGTTTAGCGTTCCTCCACACTTACCTGATTGTGTTGTTGAACAGCACCGTGTCTTGTGGCACAACACTTAAGGCTTTCCGCAAACTATGTTGCGTGACCTGCAAAATAAATGTTCAACATGCTTTAATGAATTCTAATTTTCAACTTTTGACACGCATTTTTGAATGTGGCATTGAGTTTCGACCTACAACTGTCGTAATATTTTACATGGTGCCAAATTGTATCATTTGTACAGAATATAGATACTTTAAAACTTACAGTGTGGCCTGCTGATGATGTAAGATAACTGTAGTATTCTTGAAAAGCAGACACTTATGGAATACATGTTTTTTGCTCCATCAAGCTTTCCATTTGACAAACTTAAGTCTTGTGGCCTGTTTGGCATATTTTGTTATTTCAAACATTAAAGTGTGTATTAAATATTCAGTATCAATATAAAGTTTTGGGACTGATATTGAACATAATCCACCTTAACCATTGTTATAAAGGTGGATCTTTAAAAATAATGGGAATGGGTTTTGTAAACCGACAAGGGGGAGCGTTAGTCCACGAGGGCAGAAAGGAGTTTTCCGTGATGGGGAATTTAGTATATTTGTTTACCGCGCTTGCGTATTGGAAGCCTCATCTTTCAAAACTTCGTGCCAGCCAGTATATCTACAGTTTATTTTTATTACTTTATACTGGGGCAAAATTGTTACTTGTACAAACGTACTGCGACCCCCTTACCCTCATTCGTCCCGGCCATTCTTATATTCGTCGGTTGACATCACTGTTTAAAGTGGATGGGATGGAATGAAGAAAAAGGGAGATATTTATGTCTTAATGTGAATGTGGTGCATGCTGATTTATGACAAAGGTTACTAAAAAAAGTCACCTGTGATACGTCTTGATCATCGATGGTAATAGTTCCACCAGTGACGTCATAATAACGCATAATTAATTTGACAATTGTACTCTTACCACTCCCTGAGGGGCCAACCTAAAACCATACAATGACATGAATAAGGCATCAGGTCAGAAAAAGCTCTAGGATACAAGCACCTTACGTGTAATTTACAAAAGCATTTAAAATGAAAAATGACATTGCAAAATTTCAGCATTAACAAGTATCGTAAAAATGCGTGCAAGCAAACCCGCAAGTTAACTTAGGTAAAGGTACTGGCAAGGAATCGTTTGGCCTACAAAATCAAGATTGTTTTAAATAGAATTGTAGAATTCTATTTTATTTGGACATGAGTATTATATCGACTTCAAAATAGGGTACATTATCCACTTAACTTTCTCAACGAATCGAATCTTTCTAGATATGAAAGTAGACTACAGTCATTCACAGTTATTAGGTATCCTCGGGTTATAACAGTACGCTCATTTACACGGATTAAGTATCTTTGGGATATAACGGTACAGCCATTCACAATTATTAAGTATCGTCGAATGTAATAGTACTGCTATTCACAGTTCAGTTTCTTAGCCTTATGCCAGTACTACTATTCGCAATATTAAGTATCTTCGGGTTATAACAGTTCTGCCATTCACGACATTAATTATCTTCGGGTTTCTGACAGTACTGCCTTTCACAATATTATATATCTTAGGGTTATAACAGTACTGTCATTCACAATATTAAATATTTTCGGGTCAAAACAGTGCTGCCATTCACAATATTAAGTATGTTCGAGTTATAACTCTACTGTCAATTGCAATTAATACGCACCAATGCTATAGTTTTGCCTGGCTCAATGATAAATGATACTCCTTTGAGGATTGGCCTCCTGAAAAGTGCAAACGATGTATTTAATTAAAATAAACAATCATCCTTCAAACTAGTCGATCATTCAATCTGATGGTCTGACATCATCTTCAATTATGTTTTCCTCACACACGTCTGGGAGAAATCGCCTCATCCGATCTGAGAGAACTGGGAATGCAGTTCTTGTACTGGATTAAATACAATGGGCCATGATAAGGCATTCACGCTCAACTGAACCATTTGCTTTTAGGAATGGGAATTTGGTGTAGTTTGTATGTGCTTTTCCCGTTTTCGGCTAGGTGATTGCTGCTGGCGGTTGCTGGTTCAAGACCCGGTCGTTCCGTGGTCACAGTACATGCAGACTTGCTAAAAAAAATGATTATTTTTGTTTTCAACAAGACGTACAGAAGTAGGTACCAAATTACTAATTATTTCCCTATGACTCGCAATACATGTATAGCCTTTAGCCTTGCTTTCAACATTTATGTTTGTTTATGTGTTTATTTTCATAGGTATATCTTAGAGTTGCATAATATTTAAAAATGACTAGAAATTGAATACGCTGATTTTTCTCCTTAATTTTATTTTTATGTTGTGGGGTTTATTTCATTTCATTTTATTTAAACTTTTTTGTCGATAGGATTTTATGGTAGACCCTAAAAAGACCCATGTGCAGTCCTGTCCGAAGGCATGCCATCGACATTTTAAATGTTCAAAAATCAAAACGCCAACTGCATCCATAGAAATCATAATTTCAAAGGTAATGCCCGGCAATGAATGATTAAGAGTCACAAATTCAGGTCTTATTGTCATGTTATATTATTTTGTACATGAACAGCGTATCTCAGTACGTTATCAATTTATGAGCAACATAACCTTGAGTGGTAAAATCATTATTATATTTCGCAAGCTACAAAAAGTTATTCTAGCCAACCAAAGTAAACATTTAGTCACGTATTTTTCATATATTTAGTCAATATAAGTTTCACACTCAGTGGCCCTTATCCTTGTGTTTTGTAACGAGCTGATATTCACGTATCACAATTAAAGATAATGAACGTGCTGCGTTGCGTTGACTGATGAAAATTGTTAGTATCCTCTCCTTCCAGTTCTTCTACTTCCTATTCTTCTTCTCCTTCTCCTTCTCATTCTCATTCTTCTTCTTCTTCTTCTTCTTCTTCTTCTTCTGCTTCTTCTTATACTAGCAGTCACAGGTTTTCATGAGTTCATTCCTACCCTGGATCCATGTTGTACATCTACTTTGTTAGATCCAGCTCAGTTTCAACAACGTATGTGCCTTACTACCAAATGTCACTCTTGGTTCCATGATGGTGTTATGGTTCGCGATTTGCATTTCAGGCCATGGATATTATGATTGTACCATGCATAACAACAGATTTCCGAATATATCTTTTTTTTGCAATGTAGATTTACCAATGGACTACAAAATATTTTGATAGAAGTAATGCATTCCTGCTTCAGGAGCCCTGGTTTCAGACAATAAGTGGTGGATCTGGTAATGGTGCCACAAATAAACCAAGAGCTGATGGTTTTATTCTATGCGATATTTTACCCAAACGAGCATTTCAAAATTTTGTTTGCTGTAAATAGCACCTATCAATATTGGTAATGCAGCTTATACCACAAGATGTCACGCGTGGCCATACCTATTCCAAGTACAATCAGACGGAGCGGTGTGCGACATGGTTTAGCAGGCAATCATTTCATGGCATTGTGAATTTATGCAATATTCTGCGCATTTCGCCGTCTTCGCCTGTTTGACCACATCAGAGTAAGCGTTTCAGACTGCAATGCTTGCAAACGATGTATTAAGCTATACCTGATATGACTGGACACGCTAGAGAATTATCCATAGATGACATCAAGTACTTCCCAGAGTTTTTCACTGAACAGGCACACTTTCTCTGACCCATCCTGTTCAACTTGCACCAGGTTATGTTTGAGGTAACAACTTATGAAATGCTGGTACATTTGTAACACCGAGTCGCCTATTTTTTAACGTCCTCAGCGATCTGCCCTTGATAAAAGGATGTTTTTCCTCAGCTAACACTCTTTTTTCAAAGGCAGATCGGTTTGGACGTTAACTGCTACTTAGATGTTGTTCTAACAACAAGATGGTATCACCTGGAAGTTGTTTTGGCAATAATAATAATTTATTGGAAAACTAACCCTTTACAACGGGGGCACCAATAAAACGCGGTTATTTTATGGGGTGTCCAAACATTACCTTTGAATTAATTTATGAAATACACCATAAATGTTAAACTATTCAGCAGATTAATTCCGTTGACTAACATAAATAATGTACCTAACTGATATAATAATATAAACTTCATCAAGAAAAAAAAACTGTACAAAACTTATTTTTACCATTCAATACCTAACACTGGGACCTTAACTCATATTTCCGGTTTTCCGTTTTACATGCTTTTGGATTACCACGTTTGAAAATATGCAAAACAAACCATATGATAATCTTAAGATAAGGACACAAAATTTAATTTATAAAATGAAAGGAAGGCAAAGGTAAAGGCAGAAGTGCGCATTTTCATGACGCCGCCCAATTCATGGAATTATTTGCAATTTTTGGTCTTAAATTAAAAACAATTCTATGCAAGCAACTGTCCTTCTGATTTTACATCAATGTCATGTTTTGCGAGCTATAGCCTCACAAAGTCGCGAATATCTCTTCTCGAAATAAATCTTCTTTTCTTCAAAAGCATCAATGCGACGAGAGAACAAGACGCGTATTGAAAATCAAAAGGACAATGTCCTAGCCAACAGACTTACTTTCACTTCGAAACCGACATGATAAACGTAACAAGTAAGACACTTGCTCAAATTAATGTTTGATAAAATTGACAGCCACATAAAGAATACATGTTTTTACTTTTATTACAGTCCCGTGTCGTTCAAAATTCTTGCTATAATCTTCAGAATGCATACCCTCAGAATGTATTTACATTGTTGCCCATTTCCGAGTATATGGGAGCTGAAGTCTTTGAAATGCAAAACAAAACAAAGAGATCGTAATGACCATTGGGACCCACTAATAATGCAATTTGTTGTTGTTTTTCTGTATTTTTCTGAAAAGTTGCTGGAATTTACAGTGATAAATGTTTTTCGACTGTAAAGCTACCGACGTTAACGTGACAAGTGTTTCAAAAGGTATTTAGTCTGATATATAAGACGTAACTCACTTGGATTCATAATGGAAGGATACGTTCTTAAACTCTATGGCACCTTTGATGAACTGGAACTCTGCTGCATCTTGGATATCCTGAATCTGTTTCAACAAGTAAATAAACCGTATGCGAAAATTGCAAAAAACTAGTCTCACGTGTAAATTTTAGTATCATATTTGAACTTGTACTTGTTCAGCTGGAACTAAATTGACCCTCCACATGGCCTAAATTGGGTCGGTCATATGATCCATCGGGATTGAGCACATTGACCATGCTGTAGCCTACGTGAGCGAGTATTGAGCTAGAAAATTCTGACAGAAATTAAAGAAATAAACTAAATAATACAAGTAGCATGTTAATTCTATGCATCCAAGTTACTAACATTGAACCTCGTGTTATTTGCATTTCTGCTAATGGACATTCTACACTGTATATTGGGCAGCATTACCTCCTTCTTATTGCTCTGAGGTAATTGTAGCCGTAAGCTGGCAAACTTTTTCAGTAAGATTTCTGTTAACGATATATATATATATATATATATATATATATAAGGGGTCCAGCTAACGGAGGTTTTCGGCTAGGGAGGTTTATATATATATATATATGAATGTCTTCCCTCGATCCCAACATTCTCTCAGAATACAGTATGAGCCTGTCTAAACCAAACATTTTCTTTGGTCTAAGGGATGCTCAGCTTTGGGTGGTTTCACAGTATCTTTAAAATATTCTGACGTACCTCTGGTGTTATATCTAATAGCTCAAAGAGATTCTCCATGTCAACAAATGCGTTCTGTAACTGTCTGGAAGAAAATAAGGCCATAATATAGTAATTCATTACGATGGTGTCATACCAGACACGCCATGCCCGTGGGCAACATCTCCAGTGAGACGGAAATGTTGGATACATTCTAGAATCCTATCACATTAACTTAATAAGTATAATATATACCGATCATGTGACACACTCTGCATGGGAGTATATGATATTCAAATTAAAACACAATAACTGTACAGGAAAAAAAAGGCTAGACACATGTCAATGAAATATAAGTAACGAAAGAAATAATCTTTCCGTTACTGTTCCTATTATATTTGTTTATTAGAATAAACGTTTTTATGCCTCCTTAAAAATATTAGCTTGTATTATAACACATGATATTCTCGACACAACACAGAAAATGAATAATTAACTGCCGATGTATATTTCGATGGACGGTTTCGGGTTTTTTCTTTTATTTATTTGTTTATTTATTTATTCATTTATTCGTTCATTTGTGTATTTTTTTTTTTTTTTTTTTTTTGGTTATAATATAGCCATTTTTAGTTTTGGGAGCCCGTGTACAGTGTATGGGCATATTTGAGCATTTTCTTAACATTTATGCGAAAATGGATTATATGCTTACTTGTAAAGAGCTGCAAGAGAGCTAATTGGACCATATAGCTGGTTGGCGTAAGTACCAAAGAGCACGAAGTCACCAACAGTGAGTGTGCCCTCCGTTACAAGCCAGGCGGACAACATGGAACCTGCCAACAGACCTCCGCACAGCACGGCACCTTGACCGGTATCCATCATGACGAGTGACGCATTGGTGATCCACTGCATCTCCTGTACAGTCACGTAAATAGAAAAATCTTAATCCATTTTACAGACCAAACGTCGTTTTTTATGTGCTTGCTGTAAAAAAAAGGGTGAACAGTCCGAACAAATCAAACAGAAACACAGTCATAAACAAGCACAAAACAAAACATGCAAACAAAGAAGGAACAACACTTGCCTCCTAAGCAGACTTTCTTGGGGCGATACACCATGTTGGCCCCCAGCTTTCTTGGGGCGATACACCATGTTGGCCCCCAGCTGGGGGGTAGTAGACCGCCAAGAACGGATGTTTAGCAGGCAAGAACAACCCCCCCCCCAAAAAAAACAAACCAAAAGTACACAAACAATAACAAAGAAATAATACTTTCAAACAACGTATCGATGAGCTATGCAAGTAAAACATGTCATATGTGTGAGAGAAAAGCTTGATCACGTTCAAGATAGGACACAGAGGCACAATTGCAAGGCTGGAGTCATTTTTCAAATACCAACGACTAACAAGAACCTCATGTCACTTAGTTATGTCTTATCCTGACACCAACCGGCGCCATCGCCAGAACGGCTTTATTTGATTATGTCTGTGTGTGAAGACAGACATATTGTTTTACTTACTATTCTTTCTTTTTTTTTTTCTTGCCTATCTTTCCACTTTAGTTTTGTATCGGCTGAAAGTTAGATTCAGCGCTCATTTGACCTATTTTCCATATTTTAGCCACAAATCCATGTTCAGGGATAATCATTTCGGACATGTACAGTTGGTAAGATGATATAGATAGAGTAATATAGAGAGTTTTGAACCTTTTTACTGACCAATTTTTTCGATGTGTGAGATTCAAACAATGTGACGTCAGGCAAGATTGACACCTTGCAAACATGTGAGTAGGGCCATAAGTAAAGCTTAATCAGTCTAATCACATCAAAGGAATTCCTGGTGGGACCAACCGACAGTACTGACGAGAATTAGTGACTGGGTGTTTTACAGGGTATCTATATAGAATGAAGTGTTTGAAGCAAAAAAGAAAAAAAAAACAGCTAACAATCAGCAAGTGGTATTTTGTAGACGCGCTAGCATCTGAGCTTGTTGCCTTGGGATTAGCAAGCATCATTTGCTATTGGCAAAAGCCACACTGCGTATGCATAAGCCCAACTTGATAAGTAACGGTCAAGTTATTTTTTACAAAGCTTGGTAAATTACCCATATATATGAAACAACTGCCCTTCATATGGTAATATATGACAGCATACTTCATTGGATGGGCTTTCCTGACCCTAACTTATAAAAATCTACTGAAGCAATATGACCTAACTTTAAACTAAGACACACTGCCAGTCACAAACTTCAAATGTCACATGGATATATCACTTACGGTGAAATTTCCCATGTCATTAAGAGTTGTCAACAAGTTGAAAATTATATGCAAATTAGGTCCATTTTAGGGCCTGTTGAAAATTTCAATCCTTTCTG
The DNA here is from genome assembly GCA_964020975.1 of Hermodice carunculata. Classification (NCBI taxonomy): domain Eukaryota; kingdom Metazoa; phylum Annelida; class Polychaeta; order Eunicida; family Amphinomidae; genus Hermodice; species Hermodice carunculata. The sequence goes on along the minus strand of OZ026613.1, from coordinate 94,742,489 downwards.
GTTTCGAAAGTATTTAACCGAGGAGGCCCAACAGTTGGTTCGAGTGGTACATTTGTTGGGGCTGAGCATCTATTGAATACATTACAACAACTGTAGAATTTAAATTTATGCTAAATTATGGACATTTCAAAATTTTATAGTGGAATATCTTCAAAGCTACAATAGATAGAGGTGCCATTCAACCTTCAAATTATTGGTTTGAGCTGTAGGTACATTCACTGAACCAAAAACGAAAGTGGTAAAATTTAAATTTATGTTAATTGAGAAAACAGAATTTTAAAGTTGAACGTCTTCAAAACTATTGTAGATAGAGGTTCTATTCCGAGTTCAATATCTGTTTTTGTATGATAAACAACTCCTGTGGCATGCAAACAAAAGTTGGGGAGTTTCAATTCATGCTAAATTCACTAACCATTGTCATATTACACCCCATTATTAATATATTAGCTGAGGGTGTAAAACCCTGTCTCCCAGGCAACGTATTCCATATATATCATGACTAACTGTCTCCTTTGAAAGGCCTTGTGTATGGCCATCCCAAATGCAGCCTAAAGTGGTCTTTTAATTCATTCACCCTAATGACGCTTTTCCCCGATAATATCTAAATGTCGTCTGCTAACTGTATTTTACTAATTCAGGGATTTTTTTTTCAAAATTTTGGATGCAACACGCATGGAAGATCATTCCAAATTATATACCCATGGTCAACAGCTTTCCTTGGCGCCCTCTGGGGGCAATGCGCCCAAAGCGTGCCAATGAAAGCTGTTGACTCGGTCTTCTATCTGGGTGGAATGAGTTAAGATGGGTGGTCTCTGTGAATAATACACAACATAATAGGGATGTCACACTTTATGCTTAGGAATGGTAGTCTTTTAAGAGTGGTTCCCTGTGGTGAGAGGGGACTTTGAAGCTGGGACCACTGTAAAAATGTATACGCAGCAAGTCATTGCAGTTCTGGGCATGGTGCCTCACTGCCAAGGGCTATCTGGGCTTGCCCTTAATCCAAAGACACCACTGGACCTCTAAGTACAGGTCTGCAGATGTAATCTCCTATCAGAAATAGCACCATCAGTCCTCATGTGCACAGTGACTGTTTTGACAACTTTGTGGATTCATAATCACAGAAATGCAGAAATGACGTGTGAAACAATTAGTTTGTTGATTTGTGTCATCTCAGTAATTTGCACTAGCTTACCGTGGGATATTCTGATTCTGATATTTTTACTTTTTGTAACCAGTGATAAGTCACCTGCTTTTCACACGTACTGTTATAACAACATCTGATCAGTTCTTATATATATATATTATTTTTTATATGATAAAGGAACAAAGACAGTCATGCAATACATCTATATGTAACTCCTTGGATTATAATAGTATGTGTACATTATACAGGTCTGTTTGAATGTGGTTGTACCTGCCAATATACATACTCAATACTCAGCCATACAACACAAAAAGGCTGACCCTCTCTGGAATCGGCCACTGCCTACTGTATTGATATACTGTAGTACCTGGCCACTGCCTACTGTATTGATATAATGTAGTACCTGGCCACTGCCTACTGTATTGATACACTGTAGTACCTGGCCACTGCCTACTGTATTGATATACTGTAGTAACTGGCCACTGCCCACTGTATCAATATACTGTAGTACCTGGCCACTGCCTACTGTATCGATATACTGTAGTACCTGGCCACTGCCTACTGTATTGATATACTGTAGTACCTGGCCACTGCCCCCTGTATTGATATACTGTAGTACCTGGCCACTGCCTACTGTATCGATATACTGTAGTACCTGGCCACTGCCTACTGTATTGATATACTGTGGTACCTGGCCACTGCCTACTTTATTGATATACTGTGCCACTGTCTCCTGTATTGATATACTGTAGTACCTGGCCACTGCCTACTGTATTGATATACTGTAGTACCTGGCCACTGTCTACTGTATTGATATACTGTAGTACCTGGCCACTGCCTACTGTATTGATATACTGTGGTACCTGGCCACTGTCTCCTGTATTGATATACTGTAGTACCTGGCCACTGCCCCCTGTATTGATATACTGTGGTACCTGGCCACTGCCTACTGTATTCATATACTGTGGTACCTGGCCACTGTCTCCTGTATTGATATACTGTAGTACCTGGCCACTGCCTACTGTATTGATATACTGTGGTACCTGGCCACTGTTTCCTGTATTGATATACTGTGGTACCTGGCTACATTAGGCCTCCCCTTCACACCAGAAAAAGTGACCATGCAGCAGGTGGCCGTCCACTGCAGGTATTTTTTTCAGAGACCTCATTCCTCTGTCCAACAAATGTGACCATAACAAGCAGTGTGGCTGTTTGCAGCAGTGACCACATACAGCAGGTGTACCAGTGTATATGTTACGGTGTTGTATCTTATGATCACTTTGAGAGAGTTGATTGGTTTCTATCAGTTACACTAATTGGTAGCATTCGAATATTTCAATCCTCCATTAGCTTAAAGCAGAAAGAAACAAGAGGATCATGATTATGCTGTGCTCTGATGACTGGAATCTGCTTTTACAGTATTACAACACATGCACTGTAGTCTGTATACCTATATACATGAACAGTGGCAGAAGTCCAAAATGGCCTTAACAAAGATTCAAAGAAGAGGACCATGATGCTCGTGTGCATGTTCTGGACAAAGGGAGCTTGTTACGATCCACTGCTTCCATTTGTGGTGTGGTGAATAAAATATGTATTCCATGTGGCCTGTGACTGCATATGGTACCCACAGGCTTTGGATCGATCATTATGAAGATATAAGCTTATATTTCATTCAAATTTAATTTGATCTTGCAAGGTCATGCAAGGTCAACAGGAACTATACCAAAACAAACATCACATCGCAATTTCTTACTGATATTTAACAGGAACAGGGGGCGTAGGATCCACCATTACCGAGATATATTGTGATGACCCAATATGATAGTTTGACCTTTCAAGGTCACTTAGTCAAAAGTAATATCACGAATAGTAACACGTCCATTGTAACCGACGTTACGTAGAAAACGTAAAAATAAAATTAACATATCATTGTCATTTTTTCAAACTTTCATTGTCTGTAGTTTTAAGTAATTTTGTTTAGCTGTTCTGGAGACGTCAAAAATAGCCTTAACCCCCCCCCCCCATGAGAATTTATTAAAAATTAAGAAAAAAAGTGCAACATATCCATACCGTTTTCGCAAATTTTCATCGTGTAAAATCAAGTTATATTCTGATAAAATCCCAAGCAATTCTGTGCGGTCGTTGTGGAAAAAGAGTAAAAAATAGCCTTAACCCACAAAAATCCATTACAAAAATAAGAACAAATTGCATCACCACCTGGTATTTAAAAATAAGAACTAGGTTACCCCCAGGTGACCCTATGTGTAATATCAATGCAATTGCACAATTAGTTCTTGAGATGCAAAAATTATATTTTTTTAAAAATCAATTAAAATTTTCATAAAAAAATTGAAAAATTATGACATCATTATCTCCTTTGCAAACTCGGTAGAGGTCTACCTTGGACAATCCATGTGAAAAATCAAAACATTCCAAGCACCGGTTTTCAGAAGAAGTCGAAAATGTAAATACAAGAGCCTTATATACTATGGTAGTACTTACCGATGGTCGCAAACATTGAGTTCCCATAATTTCGTTAAAAATCAACATATCGTTATCATTTTCGCAAACTTTTATTGCCTAAAGACATATTATATATTATATATGTGTATATATATATATATATACATATATTTATATATATATATACATATATATATATATATATATATATATATATATATATATATATATATATATCATTTTACGCAATTCTGTTTAGTCGTTCTGGTGAAAAAGGCAAAAAATGACATTAAGACACATAAATTCATAAAAAAATAAGAAAAAATTACAGCGCCACCTGTTGGCCAAAATAAGAACTAGTTAACCCCAGGTGACCTTATATGTAACATAAAAGCAATTGGCCTTGTAGTTCTTGAGATGAAGAAATTTTAATTTTTTGAAAAAAAAATACATTTAAAAATTCATTTAAAAAATAGAAAAATTATTGCAGCATCATTTCCTTCGCAACCTCGGTAGAGGTCTACCTGGGGAACATCCATGTGAAAATTCAAAACATTCCATGCGGCGGTTTTGAGCGGAAGTCAAAAATATAAAAAGTTTACCGACGGACAGACGGATGGACGGACAGACGACGGACGCAAACGGATTCAAATAGCCCTGCTGACTTGCCAATCAGCAGAGCTAAAAATTGTACATTTTATAGGTACGCTTGTTCTTGTGGTTAAGCTGATGAACAAGTGATGAAAAGGTACGGAATTTGAAAGCTTGTTTCATGAAAATACAAGAAATGCATGCACTACAAAGGGAGTGAGTGGCCTACGCTGGTACAGGACCTAAAATATGATCAACGTACAGAGAATAAGATTGTTCCACAATAATAGCCAGTACAAAGTACAGGGCTTCCAGTAGGATGGAAAGAAAATAAAATACCTAGTTTGCAAGTTGGTAAATATCCCTTTACGCCCCACTAGAAAGACCTTGTGGCAGCCTTAGGAATTGTTTACTTTCCACAAACAGCTTTAAAAGTCGCTGCAGATACGGTATACTTTCCAGAGCAATGAGAATCCTGGATATTTGACAAATTACACTTCATACTATTGTCACTAGCAAAATGTGCACACAATGAATAGACAGGGACAGATATGTGGAAATCATTATCATTTGAAAAGTTAAACTCTTTCATACTTGACATAAGATCGGGGATAGATATATGATTTTATCCCCTTTGATGAGTTAAATACGATGAAATGGCCACCAACAGCATGTTAGCTGGAAATTAAAACGGCCATTATTGCGTTCAACACATGCAAACTTTTTACATACAGATTTGCTTTCAGGCAAAATTTTGTTTTCTAGTTTGCACCAGTGACACCGCCACTACTGTCCGCCTTGGGTCAGATGTGGTGCCCCCATAGCTGCCAAGGTCACAAGTGTGAAATATACCTTTGGCTATGTTGGATACAACTTATAAATATCTATGCACTAATATGAGGAGGCCTGTCTGAACTGGCTTCCGTGGGCTCTGCACTGCTTCATTATCATCGCTCAGCCTATCATCGCTTGCTGGCTTTTCACCACAAACTATATATATGATTTTTACACAGTCTTTCCGGGTAACCACAAACAATTTGCTGGAGTATTTCATTGAAATTGCAATAAAGGAACGCCAGAAAAGCGACATTGTATGTTCTACTGTTGGGCAGCAGACGTACGTTTATGAAACTCATTTTGGGTGCACGGTTGGCGGAGCTGCAACACGCTCGCCCTTCACCTCTGCGGCCTGGGTTCGAACCACGTACGGATAAGCGAGTGGAAAGACTTCCTACCACTGTGACTATACAAGGTGGTTTTCTCTGAGTCTTTCTGTTTCCTCCACCAAAGAAATAGTTAGGAAAGTATACCCCAACATCTGTGCCATGGTGTGTGAATTGTATCGGCTAGGCCTGTTTCGCAAACCATGTAAAAGACATGGGTCTGTAAACTAATTTCCATTAAATGACCTCTGACCTAATGCTCACATCATTATGCATAAATTTGAAAGTTATACCAGGGACGTCCTATTCATCACAGAAAGGCACGTCCGTGATTACACCAACCTCAGACGGTCAATCAAAGTGCAAAATAAATATCCTCGATCACTCGGGTTATCGACCAAGTTGTCAATCATGTTATGCTCGAATTCATATTTAATTTACTCATTCGTACCTGAAATCTTGATATGGATTCGTGATACCTGTTCTTTTCAAAATCTTCTGTAGCCAGTGTTTTGACCTGGAAAGCAAAATGAACCAGACTTTTTTCACATGTATATAAATTATTTTCTTCTCAACAGAATCAGGTTTATATTTTGTCCATATGAAGAACTTAAATTTATAAAACATTAGACACTAAAAAATCAGAAAGACGAAAGGCGGGTACTTTTGGTGATCATATTATACATGTAGGCCTAGTTGAATTGTAAAGACCATTGGGGAATTTTGGAGTTAAAAATGTTGAAGTGTGGTCTTTTTGTAGAAATTCCGTCTTTAAAAAATCGAAATATTCTTATTTAAAAATTCTCGAAAGGTTATCTCAAAATTTGGAGTTTTCAAAAAATGTTGATAGGCCTATTAGGCGCCTTTAAGAATGTGATTCGTAACAAAAAATGCATCTTGTAAGTTAAACAAAGCTATGATGTTACAGTTCTGTTTTAATCCTATGAATGTATGTACTGAAACGACTATGTATCGTAGGGGCAGATGCGCTAAAGTCAAGTGAGCGGAAAGGGACGCACGGTTTCGAAATTCAGCAAGGAATCCACTCCAACTGCTTGTCTTTCATTATCACGAATATTCTTTTCCCGTCGAAATTTGGCTCGCCACTCAGCCATACCGACTGTAAATACTACAATATAAACAAACAGCAGCCACATCAGTGTACCTTTAACATAAAGAGGTCCAAGCAAGAAGGAAAGGAACATTTTCCATGCTAGTATCAGAAATTCCCGTAGTTCATTGTTTCAAATCCCATTCTTGTTTCAGATATTGCAAACATAGCTTGCTACATTAAGCCTTAATTTTCACAGAAATGTTATATTCATAATCATCAGATTGACATGGAAAATTCATTTTATGAAGAACTGCGTCACCGAAATGTCTTACTGTTTAAAATTTTCAAATATGCTTGCTACCGCAGTATTTGCCGATATCATGAATAAAAATCAAGTGTTTTTTGGATGCTGATGTGAATGATAACTACAAGAGACAATTCTTAAAAACTTTGTATAACTCGGTGTCAGTGACAGAACAAATGGCACGTACTAAGATAAAGTAACAGGGTGACCAGGACCACCAGGGCAAGCCATAAGTTGAATGCTGTGACGAAGTACACGATTGCAATCACTGTATCGACGATGATAGGCGCAATATTGAAGAGAAACACTCTGTGGGCAGAAAAATAAAGTTATTTTTACGTGTGACTTGACAGAACAAGATGCACAGATTGGAGACAACAGGCAGTGGATTCATATTTGCAAACCTTGTGTTATTGTGTACGGTCCCTTTAATTCGTCAGGTGTACATATAAATGAATATTTATGTGATTTAGGTTTATATGACTGATGAGATTTTTGTTTCAACGTGCATATATATATATATATATATATATATATATATATATATATATATATATATATATATATATATATATATATATATATATATATATTATTTCCCCGTTTTCGGGGCTTTAATAAAATATTATCATTATTATTATAACTATTATTATCATTATCATTACCATTAGCATTAGTATCTTGAACTTGTAAACCTAGGTGACACGTGTACGATCAGTCTGATTGGATCATGTTAAATTATAAACAGATCACATAAACCATGGCGTCCCATTAATATCAGGCAGTAATAAGTCTAGCTTAGTTCCCCATCTTAGCACATTACTGCCTTATGCGGTACCTGTCTACCATCTTTGATCAAAATATGTCCACGCAATTTGGAGAAATCAGCAAAGAAAAGTAAACAGCGACAGTATTTTTAAGAGTTTAATGTAAGGAATCTGAATTCTCGTGATACGGTATGTAACATCCGATTTCACATGAGCTGCACTGTAATATGTACAAATTACTGTATAATATTGTGTTGGGTTCCGTATTCACCCACTGGACAGAATAAAAGAATTAAAAAATATTTTGAAGTCATTTACTTCATCACTACCTCTGAATAGAGGGCTTTGAATTGAGTAAAAATTAAAACAAGGATGCCAACTTTTGCATACGTATCGATTCAATTTACAACAATAAGTTTTCAAATTTAAATGCAATTAATGCTGTACCAGCTTTATTTTTAAATATGTGACAGGTGACCTCACGCTGTCAGTATAATGTGATAAATTCACGGGGATGCTGTGAGCCCTAGGCCGTTTGTCTGTTCCATTTTAACGTGAATCAGAGTATCTTATATTTACGGTAAAGCTTGTGTTTGGAAACACCTCCCATCCTCTATTGCTGTATCCACATGAATAAATGAGTAAACAAACGAATCAATAAATACATGAATTAATGAAAAATAACGAAAAAGATAGATAGATAGATAGATAGATAGATAGATAGATAGATAGATAGATAGATAGATAGATAGATAGATAGATAGATAGACAGACAGACAGACAGACAGATAGATAGATAGATAGATAGATAGATAGATAGATAGATAGATAGATAGAGACATACATACACACACATACATACACACACATACATACATACATACATACATACATACATAGTAGGAAGAATTACATATAATTATTTAATTAATATTTGATGACTCACGATAATAATGTGGTGATACTTTTGGTACCTCGCTCCATGATGCGGATAATGGCTCCTGTTTTTCTCTTTGTTAGATGCCATTTCATTGAAAGACTGGTGGATCATATAAAAGAGCAAACAACTGTAACCCCGTGCAACACTTGCCCTCTAAAATAGACCCTCAGCAGGTATTAACCCTTTGCTGTAGGATGTGCAACTATAGCTAAGTATGAGCAGGTAAGCTATATATAAGAAAGTGATGGTCCAGGGCCAATCAGATTTTTTTTTCAAATCGATATATCTGCAGACAAATACGTAAATATATTTGTAGACGTGAAGATATCGAATGCATTATATTGACGAAAATCGGTTCAGGAGAGAGTGTAGAGGATAATATGGTAAGTATTTCACCTATGTGATCTGATATGATAATTAAATACTTTTAAGTATTATATAACAAGTCCCTTTGTTGACATACACCGGCAAATATGGACGCATAATAGTTACGTATGGTAAGCAGAACTCAGCGCACATTATTCGTATTTATCACGAGACGGTTATGCAATAGATTAGGTAGTCTCAGCATAACTTCTTCAAAGATTCATCACGGGCCCGGCTTTACCCAATAACAAAACCAGGTGTTCTACCATCTATGTGTTTTGACTCCTGATTGGTTATTGATGAATTTGTTAACAACAATCTGAATGGCTTCTGCTATTTAAGCACACTTTATGAGCCCTTTAAGTTTAAAATCTATTATTTCAATGTTATTACTATCAGTGTTGTCTTCATCATCATCATAATCAACATTATTATCATCATCATCATCATCATCATCATCATCATCACTTTCCGGTAAAATGGCACATATACGAGAAAGTTACAATTTCAGGCCCGGAAAGCTCTGTTCAATTCATCTTTAATATGATGTCATACATACCTGTGTAAATGACCTAAAAGATGACAACCCATTTCTCTGGCAGTGTATTGCTGGACTCTAATCCAAAGTAATTTTCGTAAGTTTGTTAAAAAGTCTTGAGTAGCTGTTAACAAAATATAAATGATAATGACATTGAAACATTAAACCGTTTGCTAGTTCAAAACATTCGATTCTTCATAAACTCTGGCATAGACAACTCGATATTTGCTCTACCATGGATGGTTTTAATTTCTTCCTTGCCGTTGCCTTTGGTTGGAGAACACGTACTCTCCTCTGTTGTTTTATAGTTGTTTTTTTTATGTTTCGTTGCGTTTGCTGAAACTGTTTGAACAGCTGAATTTTATTTGTTGTCAAATTTGAGAAGGTACATTACAGCAGATGAAAGATCATATCCAGATATGTGTACACTTATCAAGCTCTCTTGCTTTCATTCTCCCCGTGTCTAATTCTCTCTTATATATATATATATATATATATTTCAAAGGTCACAGTATAATTAATGACGGAAATTTTGAATACACTTGGAAACTTCTTGATAGGTAATAAGTCATGATAACTGACTTGCTTTACCGTTTTCAAATTCGTCCAGACGCTACAAACCGTTAACACAGAAAAACAAATACAGGTGGGTTGTGTTAGTGTGGCGTGTTTCCTCTAACAGCATGTTCAAACGGACTGTGAAGAAATATTTGTTCACTCTTGGCATTAAATTATATAACATTAATAAACCGACTTGACCCCTTTTCCGGCATTTATACAATTTACTTCAAATCGTATCTTCATCGCTCATTTAAAAACATATGTACATATATAATTAGCACAAATCTTAACGCATTTCCTAGTTTCTTAGGTAGGTGCAGGTGAAATATGACACACTTAAGATAAAGCTAAGTGGCACAAGGAGTAGACAGTTCCATCCATTTTCATTATTTCTTATGATTAGTAAATTGTTTCTTTGTGTATCAGAATTCGTAAAAAATTAGCATATACAGTCAAATAATGCAAGTTCAATTGTATGCCCTGCGGATACAATGCACGTTTATGAAACCGAAGGAATTATACCGCATAACATGAAGTAATTAGCCGACAAGTTTATATTGTTTGAACTGAACTCATGGTGCCTTGGCTGATTGCTTTGTGAATCCCTGAGTGAAACACTTAAAATGACAAAGTGCACATCTGAAAACCGCTATGTCCATACAGTCTGGTGTTCCAATGTTCAAAGACCTCGTTGTTTATGATACTTGATTTGAACCCATCTAATACATTCTTTTTTTAGAACATAATATCGCCATTTAAAGCTATTATCCTGGAAGTTTTTTGTCGCATATTAAAACAATTTGTATTATGTACAAGATCAAATTGCAAATTGGTATGCTCACTTTTCTATGAACTTGTACTTAAAATTTTATCATTTGTCTTTGTAGGCTTACATATAAAGCTGCAAAGCATGCCCGATGGTTTCCCGCTAATGACCCGTTTAAAAATCCATTTGGCTGTTGAAGCCTTGAATTTTATTTATTTTTTATCAAACGTGTAATTTATAATTACTTATGGTGCAAGTTTACATATAGAGAGTGACTGCACTGGCCATGGAGCACAGAGAGATTGAATTGTGCTATTTGGGGGTGGGGGCGGAGGTTCAGAACTAAATGGGAGATGTGGCACTTTAGTTTTTTGTTCTTGTTTGTATAAACTTTGATCTCCACTTGAAGCAGAGAAGCTAGAGGAGCATATGCCCCGGAATTTCATCTATTTGCTCATAATATGATACAGTTTTATCACGACTATGTTAATTCGACACAAACACACTATAGGCATGTGATTGATACTTAGTATTGAAATTAAAACGTGTTCGTCTACTTAATGGCTGTGTACAGCTATAATACTTTCCGACGTTATCTACACACCGATGGCTTGGAATAACAATGACCTTTGGTAAGCATGCATTAACCCATTCTCTTGCAATATGTCTTAGGACACAAGCGTTTGACTCAAATGGTTGCTCATGCAAGTACAATCCCCCCCCCCCCACTTGAAAGTTAAGTTCAAAAAATTAAGCAAAGCTACAAGTAACATTATCGCCTTTACTTTGAACTAAAAATTGCAGAGGTACACATATTGCACTCACCAAAGCCTCCCCCTTGTAAGAAGCGTAACCCTATAAAAATTAACACGTAGTCCCATCGTAGTATAGGTGGCTTTTCCTTGACGCCTGGTGGCAGGACCTCGTTCCTCATCGCTGCACCACTGAGGCTGTTGACTAGAATACACAAACATCATTCGATCAAGCCTGCAGAGAGCTGTTTTGAAGTTAGATGTAAAAATATTAACACTCTATACAAATATGACACGATTGTTAAAAATGCACTTACAATCAGTGTTTTCTATAATTACCTTATTGCAAACCTTAAACGATATTCTTTGTTGCCAAACGGAAAGGCCTTTCCTTTTAAGTGTTTATACAAACGTGATTTTTATAATATTTGAGTCAGGTTTTGTGTACAGAAGTATTATTATGATAAATGTTTATTTTCATATATGTTGGAAATCAAACTCATAGTGTCACAAACTAAACGATGAAATGAACTTACTGTACATCAATACTGAAATTTTTTTTTCAAGATAACCATGATGCAAGGAGCAATTGTAAAACAATATAACAGAATGTAATGTATGTACCTTTCTGAATATGAACTAGTTCATTTGTAACCCATTTTACCCCGGAACTACAGACAGGGCAGTGCCAGAACGAAAGGTCACGTTACGAGGAAATAGAACTCGGAGTTATTATAGCAATTCAAGTAAGTACTGATTTTATATTGTAAGCAGACAAATATAAAGGGTTAAAGTTGTGCTTCATTTTCTTCAAGACCCAGGCAGAAGGACAAAAAGCCAGAGTCTGTCTCTTCTGAACAAGGCCTAATCAAATATTAAAATTATTCAGATTTCAAAGCAATGCTGGATTACGTGAAAAACTATTGACAAACCATGGGGGAGAAAATATCTACAGACTTTTCGTTGACATTGAGATGACAATCTTACCGATTTTCTTGTAATATACAGGGACAAATGGATTGACCGCCCTTCCAGCAAAGAGCAGAAAGAAACAAAATACAACACGGCACTGAAGGCCTGGATGTTTGCGAGGCCAGAGAAATGGCCAAAGCTTTTTGAGTTTTGTGCCAAGTCCTGACCATGTTGTTTTTCCTTTGCCGTATTTCCAATCCTTTCCTCTGTCCTCCAGGCCAATATCCTATTCGGAAACATAAATAAAAACTTTTAATTGAAATGATACAAGATTTAAAATAACCACATGTTATTGCAAATGATGTGCCTGATGTACTTATATTTGTTGACAAATATAATTGTACTAATATCTTAAGTTTGATAAATGGGGAAATTTTGTCGAAAACGGATCTTAAGAAGTAAGTGCAGAGGATTGCCTCAGGGAGACACACGTTTCAACAAGCATCGTAACTGACAAATATGTGTGATCGGTTAGCTTTGTGTAAATACGTATTATTACTGTATCGTATTAGTATGCAAGAATGCTGTTACATTTGAAGCTTAAGCAACCACGAATTCCTGTTTTAAGGACGCGTGTATGTTTATCAAATAGAAGAACAAATTTTGCCTCGAGTCCTAATTTGAAAATGGCGGTTTGCGTGTATGCACATATGACTGCAGCTGCACAAACAAGCATAAGCATATACACAAGACAACAAATAAACACACACTATTAACACAGCATGTGTAATGTCAATAAATGTGTATGTCTGTATGTTATTAAATTGTGTCTTTTACTAAAACCTGCAACAGACGTGTCTACGTTCTTTTGCGACGGTTCTCAGTAGGGAAAGTGTCAATCGGACCATGCATCTTTGTACATAAAGGGATAATTTCAGTTCCATTCATTTTAAATTCATAGTTAAGCAACAAGATTTGACTTCACACTCTTAATTACTTGACCTAAGTAGAGGTCAAATAAGATTTCCCATTATTTACTGGCTTTTGAATAGTTGCCATCCCACGACGTTCCATGTCTTTTGCAATCTGTGAAAACAGTCTCAATTTTATGGGCGGTACTTTGCCGCGTGAAAATACAAATCATCTTTAACTTAAACACATCAACCAAAATTCTGTTAAATATACAATAGATTCGAGAAACAATTACACTACACGTTAATCTTGTGATTTTTAACACTGTAATTGTGTTGTGTGGTCCACTAAAGGACCTGGAATTAAAAAGTCTTCAATCACAAAGTTGAATGTATTAAACTGTTCTTTTTTAATGTTACATAATAATTGTCCCCCAGTGTAACTTTAGACTTTAGAGTTACAGGGAATTATGTCAACCAAAACTTATCATGGTGTCAATGGTTGGGAAGCGCTCAACAAGAACGCAACTCAACAGCGTACAGAGATAAGAAGGCTTTGCTCGCGAAACAATAACACAAGGGGGGAAATGCACTGTATGGAACTTAATTGGCAGAGCAAGACCTTATCTCAGATATCTGAGATGTCTAAGTATAGATGCAGTTTCACTTTTACGGATACAGTGTGTATCTGTGTCCCTGTATGCTTGTCACTTAGAGAACATGTTTGCATCACAAATTTTAGGCCGTTACTTCTTGTCAGCTTTTGGGAGAATCCCATCTTACATCAAAATAAACCAATGATCAAATCATACTCGGTTTTGCACACAGTCAGTTGTTCAGAAAGACATGCATGGTTATGTGCATTAGGAAGAACATAAAGCGATAAAATCAGCGGTGTGTACACAGGTCACGGACAGCAGTGTAAATGCTAGGAGCATTTATGCCAGTTACTTAGAAGGATTTTTCTGGGTCAATGCAATCTTCAGCATTGTACTAAACTACTTTCCGTAAAGTGAACAAGCATGTGTATTGTTTCAGTTATATCATATTGTTAGCGTCACGCTTTA